>OZ035844.1:18252653-18828237 GCA_964034765.1 Knipowitschia caucasica
GAGAGACCAGATAGGAGAGAGAGACCAGAGAGAGAGAGACCAGAGAGAGAGAGAGACCAGAGAGAGAGAGACCAGAGAGAGAGAGAGACCAGAGAGAGAGAGACCAGAGAGAGAGAGAGTGACCAGAGAGAGAGAGACCAGAGAGAGAGAGAGAGAGAGTGACCAGAGAGAGAGAGAGACCAGAGAGAGAGAGAGTGACCAGAGAGAGAGAGAGACCAGAGAGAGAGAGAGACCAGAGAGAGAGAGAGTGACCAGAGAGAGAGAGACCAGAGAGAGAGAGAGACCAGAGAGAGTGACCAGAGAGAGAGAGACCAGAGAGAGAGAGAGTGACCAGAGAGAGAGAGAGTGACCAGAGAGAGAGAGAGTGACCAGAGAGAGAGAGACCAGAGAGAGAGAGAGAGAGAGAGAGACCAGAGAGAGAGAGAGAGAGTGACCAGAGAGAGAGTGACCAGAGAGAGAGAGACCAGAGAGAGAGAGACCAGAGAGAGAGAGAGAGACCAGAGAGAGAGAGAGAGAGACCAGAGAGAGAGACCAGAGAGAGACCAGAGAGAGACCAGAGAGAGAGAGAGAGAGCCCAGAGAGAGAGAGACCAGAGACCAGAGAGAGACCAGACAGGCGGCAAAACTCCAGGAAAAAAACAAAATAGATTTCTTTTGATGAAGGCGGAAGAGAGAGCTTTGTGCTTGCTTTGTTATTGTACGCACACATTGCAGATGGGGTTGAATTTCTCTACTGTAATGTGCAATCATAACAAAACATTATGTGGCATTATGACTGACATGCTTTAGAGTTTGAGAGACCTCTGAAGCTGTGTAGGGCAGGGCCTGGTTAGTTCTGGGATGGGAGACTTCTTGGAAACATCAGGTTCAACAGTGGGGCGGCTGTAAAGTGCCAAGGTTTTTGTGTCCATGGGCAAGACACTTCACCGCCATTGCCTAGAATGAGTCTGGTGTGTGTGTGAATGGTTGGTGGTGGTGGGAGGGGCCGTTGACACATACTGGATGACTCGCTTCTGTCAGTGTGCCCCAGGGCAGCTGTGGCTACACTAGTATCACTACCGTGTTTGGAGTGAAAGAATAATGACATGTGAAGCATCATTTGAGTGTCCAAAAAAGCGCTAAATAAAACCAATGTAATGTTATTGTTATTATTTTCAAATAGAAGCATCGATACAGGGCTAGACTAGTGTAACTGGCATCTTTTGTAAAGTCATTTTTGGTTGAGTTTAGAAGAAATCCAGCGACTATTTATCCAACTATCCCCACTGATCAAAAAGAAAACTCAATCCACTAAGGGTCACAACCTTAACTCATTGAATGCCAGCCTATTTCAGAACAGGTACTCCCACAGTGCCACCAATGATTTTTCAAGACCCACAGAATATTGTGTACTATGACTATCTGAAATCAGATTCTAAAAGAATGGACTGTCTACTTTCCTCAGCAAAAAGAATTTTGTTTATAGCTTTTTTCGTTCCCCTGTAATCCTCCGTTGAGTAGAGGGAAGTTTTACTGAAATCACCAGAAAGTTGAGAAAAAATAGGCACAACATGTGCACCTAACTGTTTTCAAACCATCCAGAGAGCAATGCTGCCACCTGCTGGCTCGATGAAATATGGTCTCAAGTCATCCCCATACATATTAGATACAATAGACATCTGGGAACGTGAAAATAGCGAAAAAGGCATTTGACGTATTAATGCGTCAATGGCACACGACGTTACTATTTGCTTTGACGTATTTGTGCGTCAATGGGACACAATGAGTTTTAATAATCCTGGCATTAGAAAAAACATAGGAGGATAGTCCATTGTTATGCCTTTTTCTTCTTCAAAACATTTGCCTAGTTGGGCAAAGGATTGTTAACCTGGCAAAAGCCAGATTGATGATTGTGTAGAACTCTAACGCGTTCTCCGCGATATCAATCTGGGATTTCTCCCGGAGAATCCTTTCGGGGAAAGGAGGGGTAAGCAGCAGAATACTTGAAGCTGATTGGGCGAAGTGACGCTGTGTGCCCGCCTACCAAGGTTGCCGTCCAGAAATGTACAAAGCGCCTCTCGCTGTTCATCTTTCAAAAAAGAAATTGGAGATTCTGCTAAAACTGACTTTGCGTCCGTCCTCCTGCGTAGCCATGTTTGTTTTGCTTCGGCCCGGCACTTCTTTGCTTTCGTCAAACCCGGATATCCCGCCCTAAACCCCCAGACTGGCGCGTGATTGGCTCGCACACCCAGTGGTTCGACTCGAAAAGTGTAAGCGGGAGCGGTACAAGATGTATTCTCGAGTGTTTGTGAACTCACAAATACCGCGAGAATTCAGCTTGCAGGCAAGGTTAAAGGATTGTTGTACTCTATACCAACATTTTGATTTTCTCATAATGCCTTTTTTCTCCCGGCTTTACTCAACAGTTAACTTTGGAATAGTCTTTCTAGTTACAGACAGAGCTACATTCTCATCATCAGCGCTCCTCTGCCTCTGCGCCGCTTTGATATCAAATCAAATGCTTCAACACTCATTATTTTCTCACCCAATTACATCGCTGGACCATTTATTGGCAATTTGCAATATGCTTTTTAATTATGTCGATCGTGTATAGCGGTCTTGTGCCGTGCAAAGTCACATGTCTGAAGGGACAACACCCAAACTCTAGTAATTGGTGTTTGGTCTAAATCCTGCCAAAAAAAAATAAATTAAAATGGCGGTCGCGAGCTCTGGTGTGATTGATTCTCTTACAGCCATTTGTGAGCAGCTAAGTTTTCAAATGCGCAAAAGCAGACACACAAACTTTTTTTTTCTTCAAATCCGTGAGAGCACTTTTCTTTGCAGAGGATATTTTCTCAGAAGTGCTCGTTGTTTTTGGAGTTTTATGCGGTGGCAAAGCAGGCTTGTAATGGAACTCCAATTATGTGGTTCGCCTAAAGGGGAACGAGGCTTACTGGAGCATTTGAAAGCTCTGTCTGACCCTGCACTGCCTCTCCTTCTGGGATATCATTTACCATTTAAATATATACGGGAGCCAAACTGGGCGTTTTTCAGAGTGCGAGTCTGGAACGTTTGTCTCACCTTTCGGTTGGAGAGCAAAGCAGCGGTGGTGGAAAGTCAGAGCAAATATCAAATCACTTTTTATACATCTGTACATTCACATAATAATCATAATAAGGCATTGGTTTTGTATAGTTGCTTTTTTAGACACTCACAGACGCTTAAAATGTCATTATTCTTCTACCCTATACACGGTGGTGATAAACTACTAGTGTTGCCACAGCTGCCCTGGGGCACACTGACAGAAGCAAGGCAACCAGTCTGTGCCATCGGCCCCTCCCACCACCACCAACAACCATTCACACACACACCAGACTCATTCTAATGTGGGGGAAGTGTCTTGCCTAAGGACACAATGACATTTTGGCACTTTACAGCCGCCCCACCCTGGTGCCTGGTGTTCCAAGAGGTCTCCCATCACAGTACTGACCAGGCCCTGCCCTGCACAGCCTCAGAGCTCTGACAGGATGTAATATTTATAACAGAACAGAAGGCATATACGTTCTTCTTTGATCAAACCAAACTCACTCTCTGTGACAAAATCATCTTGTCTTTTGCGTAATACTAAAAGCCTTTTTTAACTTTTCAGTCTAATTATCCGATCTAGTTTAGTTTATCAATTCATCTAAGACACTTGTTTTGACAAGCGGGAGAAAAAAATGGTCAAAATAAGAAAAAAAGGCTAAAATAATCTAATAATCCAAAAACATGACAGAGGCCAAACATACATTCATTTTCAAACTAGGGATGAAGTTTGAGAGCAAGAGACGAGTTGTTTTGTTGGTTTGGAAGTTTATTACCACGGCACAATTTTAACCCGGGAAGTCAAGAAATCTCTGGACACTAAATGCCCAAAAACTGTTTAACACAAAGATCGCTGTTTGCTTTTAGAATCTGTCATTTAATTTTCTTTGGAGTCCAGAAGCCAAATAAGAGAGACAAGATAATAGCTGTTTGACATAAGTTTGACCAAAAATGTCAAAAATGTGACTTTCTTGTCTGTGTTTCTTACATTTTCTATAACACAATATTATTCTGTTACCTCTCTACACCAGAAAACCAGTGCTTCTTGTCTTATAGTCTACAGAAGGTTCTTTTTATCCAATGTATCTGTATATATTAAATTTCTTTGAGGGTTTGTAAAAGAACTTCATACATAAATAGAACGCGGTTGAATGCAAGTCGCAGGTTTTAGCGAACACATTAAACGTTCAAATCTTGAACTAAAATCTTGGTATTTCATCGTGCAGGAGGCAAGCCTATCACTAATTGATACCCTATCTCCAATTATGTATATACTGTATGTATATGATGCCTGGTCCAAACTGTATTAAAATGTGTGTTTTAAGAATCACAGATGGCAACAAAAAGTTATTATTTCCTTCTGCCGGGGACGAGATACCAAGATTTTAGTAAGACCCTGAGCATGCTATTGCTGACCTTAGCCGTTAGCTTCCATGTCGGCAATGAATGGTGTTCCAGTTTTTAACCACACCGAATCGTTTTGATGTATGTGTGTATCAAGCGTTCTATATCAAAAGACTCCATAAAAGCTTGTAAAACGATTAAGACAAATAGATTCTGTCTCCAGGGGGCGCCCTTCAGAATGTGTTTTTTATCATTGCATTTCCTGTGTTGGAACTGTTTGATTCTGATCTATTATTGGCAAATCTATTGTTTAGTAAAATCCTCTGTGACATTGAACTAGGGCTACACACATATAAACTGAATTGGATTGAGTTTTATAGCCGGTGTAAGTAACAGGAAGTCACAAACTAGGATTTAACCTTCGCTCATGGTTCAAACAAATGAAATAAAAACAGGCTCAGAAAAAAATCTAGACACTTTGCTTTAAAATCCACACGGCACTTGACAAACGTGGCGCCCGATGACCCAAAATTACTACATTTTTGAAACTTAATCTGCTTTGATATTTCATCCTCTTTCTGGTGTTGACGTTAACATACATGTTAGTTTCAATGCCCAAGTCATTTCTCTCGTGGCTCAATTTGTCCAAAGAAATCATAGAGTGAAACTTGCCAACTCATTTATGTTGACCAAAACATTGCACTTCCTGTTTTATTCACACTATACATTTTTGAGTGACCTACCTCTCTCTCTATTCTCTATTCTGTATTCTCTATCCCCCAGCCCTGCGCATTGTCTGCCCCATTTCTGGCAACGATACATTATGCAATGAATGGAGGTTTGCGGCTGCTGCTAATGAAGTGTATTCCAGCTCCGGTTCCTCCCACTTGGCCCGACAACAACATGCGCCACAATCAAGAGGAAGAAATACAAACTCTCTCCTCTGGGTCTTAAAGTGATAGTCTGTAACTCTAAATGAATTAAAAATTTTAAGAAATGTGTTAAATTGACCTCCTGGCCTTTTAATGTTGATATAAAATATCTGTAATATTAGAATTAATAAAATGACTTAAGTCCCGCCTTCCCTTCTCTTAGCTATAGCTCAGAATCCACGATGCCGTCGAGGTTAACCAATCGAGTCATGCCAAGGGCTGTCAATCATCGGCGCTGATGCTCGCAGCTGCTCATGCTCAGTTGTTTGTTTTCGCAGAACCTCTGAATCAAGCCTCTATTAGGCTCTGGAACTGCATGAAAACTGAACAAAGAATTCTGAACATCTGCGCTGAGTTACCCATGTATATACTGAACCTATATCCATAATCATTTATATACTGAACCTATATCCATAATCATTTATATACTGAACCTATATCCATAATCATTTATATACTGAACCTATATCCATAATCATTTATATACTGAACCTATATCCATAATCATTTATATACTGAACCTATATCCATAATCATTTATATACTGAACCTATATCCATAATCATTTATATACTGAACCTATATCCATAATCATTTATATACTGAACCTATATCCATAATCATTTATATACTGAACCTATATCCATAATCATTTATATACTGAACCTATATCCATAATCAGATCCTCTGCAGATGTGTAAACCTCCGTGCATGTGTATTAATAATGTAAATGTATAATGTGTTCTCTGATTAACATTAATAAGTGTTACGGAAACGTAGGTGTAGACCAATCAGAAAGGAAGGGGGAGGAGCTTGCGTGGTTTTTTTCCAAATCAAGTACCTCTCTGTCTCTCTTTCTGGCAAACTCCAGACAATCACTTTAACATATTGTATCTTGGTGTCTTATAGGGTCTCGTCTGGTCTTAAATTAATCTTTATGCAATTCAAACGGAGGCAGAGAGACAGAAGATGACTTAAATTGATTGCATGTTTAAGTGTAATAAATGTAGCTGTGAAAAATAACAGATTGTGAGTGAACAGATAAGAAAAGATTGTCTGTATGTACGAGTTACCACACTGATGCAGTTAGATTAGATCCGATGGGTTGATAAATGTGTAAGTGAAAAGAAAAAGAAAATTAAAGCCGCAAGCGGCGATGAAAGGCCTCGCCCCTCTTGCGACCGCCTCCCGGGCGCCGGTCCCACAAGCGTCACGCCGACAAATTGGCAGCCCGATCTGACCAGGATTACGTATATAAAGTTCATTTATATGATAAAGTGCGTCCCTAGTGGTCACCTCCGGGACATGCACCCTCTACGTAGAGTAGTATTTTGCTCGTACAGATGTAAAGATTTGATTTTGCAACTTTGGTGAAGATCGGAAAAGTTTAGGTCAGAAGCCTTCCATAGGTGGCGCTGTAGAGTCATATTAGGTGTGTGTTTTCACACTATTACTCTCAGGTCATTACCAACTGTTAGTGATGTGAGTTTCAGCTCTGTAGGTCTGAGCCTGTGGTCAGGAGAGCATCAAACATGGAGAAATTCCCCACTACCTCGCATGAAAACGATAACAAAATTCTAACTTTTATGCGATGATTGCATAACTTCAATCCGTCCAGATGGAGAAATGACATGGTAGAAGTCTGTGCGATGAAAATCCAGGGACTAGTACGAAGCCAAAAATGCAACACCTTGAACTGCCTGTAGGTGGCGCTGTTGCACTCACAGTTGTGTGTTGCATATCGTTGTGTTCAGGGTCATACAATGTATTTCTGAATTCATTTTTAGCCTCATCGAACAAACATTTTGCCCCATAAAGCTCATTCATTCACTTTCCGGCGCCCCCGGTGGTCAGGTGTAGGACTTACAACTTTTGCGTAATGTAATGTTTTGCTCGTCTCGGTCCAGAGAATACACTCAGCGATTTTTGGGCCGATCCGAGCACTAGTGCCCTATTACTTTCCGACATGTGGCGCTAAAGAGCTCAAATTGGGCGAATGATTTTAGTGTCATTGCGTTCAGGCCATTACCTAATATTACTGATGTGAGTCTCAGTTCTGTAGGTCTGAGCCTGTGGCCCTCAGGGCTCAGCGAAAATGGCCAAAACGAAGGCCTTATTCGCCATGGCGAGGGACAAAAACGGTGGAGATTTTCTAACTTTTTTTTGATGATTATATAACTTCAATCCGTCCAGATTAGGAAATGAAATGGTAGAACTCTGTGTGATGAAAAACCAGGGACTAGTTCGAATTTCTAAATGAAAAGTCAAATTAGTGGCGAAACTTTGGCCCATCATGGCCGACTTCCTGTTGGTCCCAGACATGTGCTTAGACCGGCTTTTATGCTCGTCTCATAGAGATCTATCACTCATCCGAATTTCGTGTACCTACTCCAAAATATGCAATCCTGCCTCCAATAGAAATGGAAAATTTTGAATTTTCAAGGGGGCGCTATTGATTCGCCTTTTGTCGGACAATCTCGAAACGTCCGTTTTAGACCCCCCATGTGCAGACTTTCGTGCATGTCTTCAGGGTCAAAAATCAAATTGAAGATGCGGAAAAAGAATAATAATATGAAACCGGTGAATAACAATAGGCCTCCCCAATACTTCGTATTGGCTCGGCCTAATTAAATGGTAAAGCAAACTGTAGTAACAGCAAGAATGGGAGAGAAGACATATAAGAGGATTTTCTACTTTCGTGTGAATCATCGAGACTATTGGTCCTCCCGATTGTCAATCATTCTGGTGATACCAGTGGGGGAGGGTCCCAGCTCAAAAGTGGCCAAATGACGTGCGCTGACATGCTGCAATACCACCCCGGGCCGATGGGGGTGGACCCGGAATAAGAATTAGCCAATGCTAAGATATAGCATTAGTTGACCTCTTGAAAACGTCTTTACAGGATGGTCCAAAAGTTGGCTCTTGGCCCAAAGCTCCGTTCCACATGTGTGTCAATGCTGAGGGGAGTGATTTGGACCAGTCTAGTTTAGTCGCTGTGAATTTTTGAAGGCACTCGTTTAAATGAATGGAGCTCGTGCAGCTGACGCATGCGCAGATGCGTTTTTTCACATTTTCCAGCCCCGCGGCCATTTTGAAACTGCCCACAGACCGTGGAAGTTGTGGCACATTAGTTAGAACGGCGGAGATAGGCGTGACTACGTCCGTTAATATTTACAGTCTATGGTTGATACGCACTCATCCAATAAGAGCAGAGTGTTTTAGGTTTTTTTTTAAGTGGAGAAGGCGGTTCTATCCTAAAATGTGGGAAAATCCTCCTATATACCTTTGACATTAGGACCGCCAGGATTCTGAAACTGCTCCAACTCCCACAGCCGTCATTTTGACTGCTGCCATTAAAACCGGAATTCTAGAGAAATTCCCTTGAAAGTACTTAGTTATTCACCAGATGGATGGGTCAGTGGGTGTTTTGGGCCTGTGTCTGTGTGAATAAGAGCGTCAGTGTGTCTTTTCTCTTACCTTAGTGTTAGAGTGTGTGTGTGTGTGTGCGTGTGTGTGTGTCATATTGCTGTCATGTGTTGGAGAGTTTTCTACGGTTTTGATCATATTTTTTGTTTGTTTGAATGGCGCAGGGAGGATGGGATTACAATTTTGCTTCGACCAATCCCTTTTCAAACCATGCACAGGTTTTCTTACTCCTATTTTAATCTTTTCTTAATCTTTTCACTGTGAATAATTGTTTGTATAGCCGGTGCATGTTTGTAATGAAAAAACAAATGGAAAGATAAGAGGGGCTAACCACTCTGCCATGCTACGCCCAAACATATGGTTTGTTTAAAGGCTAATTCTAACTAATGTATGGATTTCACATGGCAAAGTGGTTAGCCCTCTCCCTTCTCAATAAAAAATTCTGGGTTGAATTCCACCTCCATGACTGGGCCTTTCCATGTGACGTTTGCATGTTCTGCCTGTGCAACATGCAACAGAACCATTGGCCGTTACTCTGGGCTCATTTCACTCATTCCTTTCTTTGCTTTTTTTCAACAAAATCAAACGTATGAAGTCCTTCTTCTTGTTTTTTTATCATCATAAAACAATGCCACAGCTCTCACATGGTTTATCTACAATGGTTCTGAGCAGAGCGGTGGGCCGCGGCTTAAAGGTGAGATTGCAATAATTACACAATTAACTGGCTCACAAGATGTAAGGGCAGGGACATTGTAAAGATGTTTAATTACCGCTCGACCTTGGGCGACACGCAGGCATTAAAAACTTGAAGTTTTATTACACACCCGTCTGCGCCAAACTTTACATCAAGGCCTGTTTTTTATTTGTTTATTCCCCAAATGTTTGCCAAAGAAGCTGTTTTTTTTAATTTGTATTTCTTTTATCAAGAGAACAACAAAAGAGAGCGGATTTTAAATGCTGTGCAGTTGAATCATCAGAGAAAACAGTCTGAACGATTGATTATATTTGCATTTCTTTTACAAATTTAAAACTGAATTTAGGTCTATGTTATGTTCTTCTGAGTAGGAGCTAGTGGGACAGCTACATATGGCTACAAAGGTGGCAGAAAGCAGTAGGCGGTTTTCACGGATCTAGAATAACATCTGGATAGGTTATTACTAGCTTGTCGCTGTCGCTGTCCCACCCACGGACAAAGGGGGCGCCCACGGTACTGCAGACTAAATGCATGTGTTACCCAGAAAAATCTTCCACAAAACTCGATGTAAATTAAAACAACTGGACCTCAGCTGACAGAGAACATGTCGGATAACTTTATTTCTTGTTAAATCTTTCAGTATTCTTTAAATCCACAATTTACTGCCACAAAAACTGGCCCCTGCTCTTGCTCTGCTCTGATCGGCAGCTCTGATTGGTCAGAGCACGGCCGCGAGTCCTAAGTGTCTCTGAAACAGTTGTTGTTTTGTGTTTTAAAATTGTTTTTTTGTAGCTTTTTTTTCTGCCGGAGATGTTGCTGCCGTACAGTGTTCATGGTTTTACATTGGTCCAGACCAGCGCAGAGAGGATTCATGGTCCGAACCAAGTGGATCAGGCAAAAATCTTCTGGAAGAATGCTAACTTTTTGAAAAATACAAATGAAGAATTTAGCATTTTACTTTGGACCAGTGCAGAGAAAATGGTCTAAACCAAGCAGCAGCTCTACCTTTGCTGCTGTGACCCAAAGGACTGTTGCAGCTGTCTTAGAATGATACATTTTGTTTTATTTTTATTTTCAAGATAAGTTAAGATCAGATATTCCTTTATTCTTCTCACGGTGGAGAAATGTCAGTGTCATCGTTGTGCACATTACGGCAGAGAAAAAAGTAAATAAGACTCAGACTGCACACTTCAAATAGACATGAATTTATTAATTCATTAATTCATTCATTTTCTACCCCTTTATGAGTCCATTTCTGGGTCAGAGGGGAGGGGGGGGCAATTAGAGCTGCCCCCCAGTGCTCACAGCACCAGTCCCTCTGATCCTCTGCAGGTGGTGAGTCCACAGGAAGATGGCGGCTACATCAGTGGTGCCACAGCTTTGGTCTTTCAGCGTGAGCTTCAGGCAATGTGGGGTTAAGTGTCTTGCCCAAGGACACAGCGACAGCAGACATTAATGGGAGCAGTTGGAGTAGGTGGGTTCGAACTCACAACCTTCCAGCCCAAATAAAATGGTAAAATAGAACAAAATAAAATAAACTTCGGAGCTATAATTGCACTCGGTTCAGGAGTATATTTTGTACCTTAGCAGCGGAGAATATGAGCAGAATAAACATCAGTAATAATAACAACAGGTAAAGTGACTAGTGAATGACAGATTATCTGCTGCTACTGGACATAAATTTTTCCTGAATTTCTCCTATGGGAATCAATAAAGTATCTATATCTACTGTATTTGGCGCAAAGTTTCATGTGTACACAATCAACACGTGAAACACTACAACACTTACAGCCATGGCTATAATAAGCAATTTATTGAAACCAAAATCAATTAATGTAATGTAATGTATTTTTGTATCGCTCTAAATCACAACAGTAGTTTTCTCGGTGGACTTTACACAGAAGTCGATCTGGCAGCGCCGTTTAGAGAATCAAACAGTTCAAACGCAAGGAATTCGGTGATAACAAAAACATAGAGCCATTGGTCCATGAGGGTCAGAGACCAATGTCCATAAATGTAAATAAATGTGTGAATGTAGCTTCTGATCCAATCTCCCAGACACAAATAATGAGATTCGCACAGTCCTTTTGCTCTAACCTCCCCCTCAGACAAACTCCTCCAACCGAGACATTTCCCTGCTTCTGTCTTCAGGCTCGCGTTCACCACTGCATTATCCAGCGTCTGATTTCCGGCCACAGCAACAGGCCGCAAACACCGCATAGAAAAAAAAAACAACACAGTCCACAACACATGCGTCCTCCTTTACGGTACGCTGATATCTCCCCGCCGTTTGTTTGCGCAGCTTTGAGTGATGTGGCACCAAAGTGACCTACAAAACAGCGGTGGCGAGGCAATAAATCACGACGGGCCAAGAATTAATCACTGTGTCGAGGACATCTTCTGCCAGCTCTGTCCTCGCACAATCACACACAGCAAAAAACACACACTCCCCGCCCCCCATCGGCGTGTTCGCTCGCCATCCAGCATCCAGCCCCTTGTTAGCTTCATCATCATCATCATCACGGACGCCGCTGTGGTCTCTCTCGGTGGGGGGAGGGAGCAGAGATGTCCTTTGCAGGGTCTGGTAAAAACGCAGGTTAAAGTTTATAAGGCCAAGCTTCTACAAACGCTTTCTTACGACGACTTTTGGCGGTTTAACCTCAAGACTGTCTGTTATTGTTCCGTCTGAGCCGGCATGTCCAAACTACGGCCCCCGGGACGATTGCGGCCGTTTCTGTCATTGTTGTTTTGATTATATTTTGATACATTTCTATTTTGTTTGTAACATTATTTGATTGAAATGCAATATTTTTGTGATTAGATTAGAATTGTGTTTATTTGGCAATTGATTTAATTTGAATATTTTCCATCTAATTTAGTTGACTATTTTGTTAGTCATTATTGCTAAAGATAAGCATGGATTCATTTTGATTTAATATGTATTTTATATTTTTTTCTCAGTCCCGGCCCCAGGCTTGGTAAGGTGCAGGTGTGCCAGGGGAAAGCGTGGAGTGTGGAGTGGAGCCACACAGTTTTTTGACCTCTCTCTCTCGCTATACTCTCTCCACGTCTTTTATGCCCCTTTCCTTTTTGTCCGGTATGTGTTTTTTTGTGTGAATACTCAGTGAAGAGGTTTTAATTGCATCTTACTGTTCCATGGATTAATTCACTCACTTTATCCACTATGGATTATGGTTTGAGAGCGTCAACTACACGGCTTCACTGTTTGGACCCTACAGTCATGTTGTGTGGCCCTGTGCCTCGCTAAAACAAAGACGTATTTGGGATCACAAACACAGATTCCCGGTGTCATCCAGCCAACTTTATTTCACGAGAGAACGTCCAGGAACCAGCCGTTGATTTGGAGACTGATATCTGATTTGGTATGTGTTAGAAAGTGTTGTTGTAGCGCCAAGTGGAAAGAAAGTACGTAATTTTTATTGATTTAGCGCATTTTTACAGACCAGAGTTCAAATATTTTTCATTATCTCCACACGTTGATGACGGAAACAAAACGCTGAACACACCGGTGAGTTTTTTTTATATATAGTAGCGATTATGAGTGCAGCAGAAAGAAGAAAAAGGTGTGGGTTGCAGCTAATGTTTATTTAGTAAACTGCTTTTATTTCTACAATTTGTCCTATGATGTTTTTCTTCTTTTCATGGATCTATTGGTATGCATTCATTTCAATCATTTATTGTAACTGTCATGTCCTCTAGTATCTTAAATTTATATTTGTTATGGACACATATTGCAACTCCTCCTCCTGCTTTATTTAATCCGTTAACATAGTTTAGTTTATAATCATTTAATTCAAAATCAATTCCTTTCATTTAATTAAAGCATGTTTCCGAGATAGCTATAATACTAAAGGGATTCGTTTTAAGTAATCTTTGATGATATCAAAATGTGCATACTATTAAAGCTGATAATTGAGAATTTTCTTTCTGATTTGACAGAGTAATCATTTTCAGTGTAGTATTTGCAGTTAATTGAGTCAGATGATAGAAATAGATTGTCAGGGTCTGGTTGATCTTCCAAGTCTAATGAAATATGCTCAGTATAATCAGAGGATTTCAGCTCCATGAGTCTATAATCCTTTGCTGAATTAATACAATACAATCTGTAACAAGTGAAGACGGATTGGATGTCACTATTTTAGTTTTAATTTGTATTTGTTTTTAACCCATTGACCACACATTTATTAATATGTATTAAGCTCCTGTTTGTCTCTAATGACCAACACTCTCGCTTCTTCAGGTGATCCATTAAGTCCGATGTAAACTTTACAGTTTATAACCCACGTTCTCTGAATTTTGTTTTGCTTCCTTAAAAAACCTGGCTTTTTGCGATACCTTTCGATCAAGTGATAGTTTAGAAAGACATTGGTAGGTCATGAGAGCGATCTTATCCGAACTTCAGGATCACAGCCGGCATGTTGTTACTCTTCGTGGGGAATGAGTGACAAGCCTCGATGTTATCCGCGTCCACATGTATGTTCTTGGACGTCAGGAAAGCAGTCAGCTGTTGTTCCGCTGAGCTAACCTCCAGCTCGCCGAGTTCCTCCTCACGGCGTATGATCGGGCCCTGTCACAATCACATCATTGAGTCTCGAGATTGTTCCAAGTTCTCCACTTTGGTTGTTTTTTGTCCTTCTCCGCCACATGCATTCGTAGGTCTGTTATTTCATCCACAGGTTTGAGAATCTTATCTTGCTTCATCTTAACATCATTCACCTCCTGTAACAAAAAGTTCCCCCAGTTTGACCAGAATGCCTTTGACACTGCTCAAAGCAACTGTAAGAACAATGACAACTGGAGAATAACCAATCCACAAACACTCATGAACTACTCTACCTTAACACCATTAACATCTCTTCTGTGGCTTGTGTCCAAAATGTCCTTTTTCTTACCTCCATCAAACTTTAAATTATACCTCTGCTTTGTTTGGTGTCCATTTTGCAGCTACCACGTAATTACTGCATCCATTCATAAAGTCAAATGGATGCAAAGCCGGAGCTGAATAGCCTTTTGCTTTTAACAATATTACTGTATACGGCAGGCCATTCATTCTGTTTCGGATAAATCACAGATAATTTTATTTCTTGATTGGCCCATTAGCATTGCTTGCATGTGAAAGCTTTTCGCAAATAAATTGTTTACACATGGTGGAAATACATCATGGCTACTCTTAGATGGAATATGCAATGGTAATTAGAATCAGATGTGCTCCCACACTAATGAAAGGCTAGTGATATTGATAAGACCATTAGGTAAAGTTGCATTAGCTCCGTCAATGGGCCAGGCCTGGATTAGAAGCAGTGCTATGTAGCTTTGAATGCTAATTAGCTTTGTGCATAGCCGCGCCCAATATGGTCACTGCTTCCTCTTGTATCGTGTTGTTTTTGTATGCATCTCTGTGCTTGAAGGATATGAATAAAACTAAACTAAAATTTCTCTATTTTGGGGATTTAGACCTCAAAGTCTTAAAGCACATAACATTAAAAACAAAAATAAATAAATAGGTGACTAGTTTGGATCTATGACTAGTTTCATGCATGTATTTTTGGCCTCTTAAAGTCTAAATAGTCAAAAAGTCATTCTATTTTTTTTTATATAACCCTAAAACACAACAGTATTTTTTTTTTATGTTGAGTGTCCTAGAATCATCACCACTGTTTTTAGACCCTCCTGCACCGGCGAGGAACCACTCTAAAAATCCTGTGGGAAAACAGCAAGAAACCTTCAGGGGGACCAACATTGAGAGAGGGGCTGCGCATCCAGGACCCAGGCTGTAGAACGAGGACCGAGGCCACGCAGTTGGCCTTTTTGAAATTACATCCCGTTTTGGTCGGATTTGTTTAAAACATTTTAGTTTATCAAGAATCTTTGCGTTGGGACAAACACACGCAGTTCTTAGGTAACCCAAGATTGCGTTTCACATTGCCGTATAGACACAGCGGCTCAAGGGTCAAATGGCCGAAAAGTTGCCGTAGACCTGGCTTCCAACTAAGTTACTGAGCTTTTCCTTTATTATTGTTTTTTTTTTCTTGTGCAAGTTTGCAAGAAGCTCCTCTGTGTTTAACGATGCAGTTTGAACCGGTTTAGATTTGGCATTTATAGATTTTGTTGCTCTTATTTCCTTTGACTGCAGCGGTCAAAGACGTAGGAGGGTTCCATCAATACCACACTGCTGAAAATGCAGAAAAATCCGGGTTGAACCTTTCTCAATGAACCGTTCCATTTGCCAATTTCATCTTGAATGGGCGCTTCACTTATATAAGAATGATTGTTGTTATCTTTTGGGAATTTGTCAAAAATCCATTCCTGACCCGCAAAAGTGGCCTTTATCTGGCAGGATGCCTGGTTTCAGCACCGCTCTCTCCTGTCTGAATAAAAAATGACGAGGAAAACAGCAGGTTGGGATAAATTCAGACATTATTCACACATCAAGGCCTCTGAGTGACCCTTTGGAAATATGTTAGACAGCTGTCAGCTATGATCAGAGGCTATCAAACGTCCCCTCGACCCAACGGTGCGAACATATCGGAATGGTCCATGGCCCCCCCACGGCAGCCAATCCTGGTTTATTTAGCCTGACGTACAGTCTTTTGCTGGAGAGATTGTAATCCATTATGCCACCTGGGGGGGAGGGAGCAATGGCCGTCAAGGTGGTGGAAAAGCTCTGGACTGGAAAGTGACAAGGGGTTAGCTCACATGTTGCGTGAACAAGGAATGAAAGTCGGGTTAGCGGTGGATGGCGGGTTTAGAGGGAGGGGGGTGGGAGAGAGCAGGGGGTTGTGTTAGTAGCAGGGAATGAGAAAGATGGTAAATGCGACGGGGTCCAACAGGAAGCAGCCTATTTATGTATTGTTATTTTGGACCTTTACAATACACATTTTTACATACAGTACATCAATATAACAGACACATAACTACAAGAGATGGATGAAGCAAATGCGTATTCCAACTTCCATCACTCATACACTGTTTGATTTATATCCCGCAGTAGAATTCTCAAACATACAACTGTACATCCCAAATGGTTATACAACACTACCACCAATGGTTTAAGACAGACAACACAAAACACACACATACCCTGACAACACACTGGCCCAAACACTCTCCGACCCTACACCTCTCTCCCACCGGTGGCTCTGTGCTGAAAGCATCACTCTCTGGTCCTGTCTTTAAATCATCTGCTAAATCATTCCAATCCCCACTGTCCCCACCGTGGGACGAATAAAGGATCTCTTAAAGTAGTCAGCGGTCAGCAACGGCCTTATCAATAGCAAAGAAGTAACGCAAAAATTGAAGATTATATCTGTCTGTCTTTATGTTTGTATGTTTTAAACTAGGACACACAAAGGGGTCCTAGAAAACACTTTTTTGTTGGATTGTTCATCCATTAATAGGGAACGAGAGCGGGGATTAGATCGTCGTGAGACAGGTTAGTTTTACCCTACTGATGATGTGTTGTTGCAATTGTAATGCTGGTTCCAATTGCCTCAGTGCCAATATGTATTTGTTGCTTATTTGGACCTTTCTACGGCACAAACGCACAAAGATAAGGAGAGTTGATTTCAGCCTATTTGGTTTTAGCTCTGGTACATTTACATAATTGTTTATTAAAGCACAAACTCCCAGTCGAATAAAATATTAATTATAATTAATTGTCATACTGTCATACTGAGCATTGGGTGGCAGCTCTCATTGCCACCCCCCTGACCCAGAAATGGACAATAAAGGGCTTGAAAATGAAAAAAATGCAATGTCATACTGTGTGTATATAATCTTATGAGGGATGAGCTTCTTTCAAAACGTTCCCATAAGAGCTAAAATAATCACAATCATTCATTTCCATGTGTGATTTACTTCATACACAGATCAGCGGCTGCCATCTGAGCTTTTTCATGGTAACAAAAGTCATATTGATAAGATCCAATCACCTCTGGTCGATGTTGAACCAGAGCAGTGCAATTCCAATGATTTTCTGTTACTTTCTTCAGTATCGACATTCTCAGTCTCACAGCGACCCCCTGTATTCCTCCATCCGTTCCCCTAAAGCTTTTTCTTTTTTCTTCAAGATGACACAAAATGATGATTGCAGGGTATCGTATACGTGCATGCAAAAAGCCTCTGCTCCCCCGCTCTCTCCAAAATGGCAGACATGATCACAGGCGCCACTCCGACACTTCTGCTCGCCGCGGCAACCGAAACGGCGCGTCACTTTCAAGTAGTTCGCCAAAATTGCCGTAATGAATCCGCAATCAACAGTAAGTAACCTCCTCCCGGGCTCCACAGGCTGTTTACATCGCAGGCCGCGGGAGAGTGTCATTGGGATGATGTCACTCGTCCTTGGACTCGCCGTTCTGACTCTGACGCACGTGGCGGTGATGTTGGCGTCCGGAGTTACGCGGTGATTGGAGCCCTGCGGCGAGTGGCGTCTCATAAATCAAGCTTGCGGTGTGTATTTTTACGCAGAGCTGTGGATTTAGACAAGTTCGAGCAAGTTATGACAGTTGTAAAACACACGTGACATGATTTGTGTTACTGTTATCACCTCCAGCCGGGGCCCAGAGTCAGGACTGAACACAAAATTTTTGATTTATGCAAAAATAAATCTGTGGGACAGGCTCTTCCACTGGCAACGTCCAAAAACCATGGTTTAAAACATGTGGTTGCTACACAAATAAACTTGTCTTTCCTTGCCATCACTAAACACCGATACATCACAAGTTGATTGAGTGGTTTGATGATATCCTGATTCCAAAAATTAAGTGGGTAAAAGACTGAGAAGGGGCTTGGTGTCGGTGATCAGAGGACTGAGGGGAGAGCAACGGCAGTGCGGGTATTGTTGGATTATATTCATACTATAAGTGCGATAATCACTCTAAAAATTTTAATCGTGCTGAACAACAAATTAATTTTGCTTTGACGTGGCCTAAAGCTGAGAAATGTCGGTTTTTATGTTGTGTCTCCCTTTATTTTTTACGCAGGCAATAGTTCTTTCATTACTTACAGGGTTATTACTTAGTTTAAAACACGATTTATAATACGTTAAGTGAGATTCGTGATAGCCTGGTCGTACGACACCATAGTACAAATTACATTTCGCACTAAGGTCTGGAGGTGCTCCATTGACTCTGTTAACAGGTGGGAGGGGTTTACTTCTTTTGCAGATTGAAACGATTGGATCTGAGTTTACAGTGACGTATGTAATGCGCCCGAGTGAGTTGTTAGCATTTAGTCTAGCCATCTCCTTTGCTGCTAACGGAGCCCGTGGGGAGTAGCGCCGCATTTTTTTCCAGCGATTACATTTGCCAAACATTCCTCTTGCTCCGGCTTCAATTTCTTGATAGAACCAGACCGGATTACTTTGCTATTGCATTTTTCGCCATTGCCAAACTACAACCTGCCTGTCACCCACAACTAACTACAACACCCGCCTTCCGCGCTCGCTGATTGGTCGGTCGAAAATCAACCGATTGTATTCGCTAACACAGGGACCAGACCCAGACGTTACATGCAGTGAAATGATGATTGAGCGGAGTGTACGGATGGATAAGACCAGGCTAGATTTGAAAGGGTAAAAATGTCATATTCAGTCCCTTCACTTGAAAAATTTCCATACTGGGTAAAGCCAGAAACTGAATCCAAATAATGGGGATTAGTATTGGTTGGTAAATTGGATTGATGTTTTGAAAGAGAGACACATTTGAAGATTATTTCTGAGTTTCATTTCTTCAGCCAAATTGCTTTACCTTCAACAGCATCCTCTCATGTAAACGTTTTTCTGGAGTTTCTTTTGAGAAAGTTCATGTGAAACAGACAAAAGCTGGAGCCCTGAAACTTTAACAGAGATGGAGGTCTGCTGAAATCAATAACAGAAATACATTTTAAAAAAAGATGTAAGAGAAATGTTTTGTGGGAAGCCAGCTAGGTCGATGAACGTGTCCTGGATTTGGAGGCTCAAGTAGCAATATAACTGCGGCGGCGCCTAAACTGGTAACATGCTTTAACGTGCTAGCATTCGTGACTGTAATTCTCACTGATGGCAATAGATGGCGATGATGGGCCCAACTTTTTGACTTTCAGACTTAGCATTGAGCGACAGTAGCTTAGTTGGTAGAGAAGGTTGTGTGTTTGAGCCCATCATGAGTGTTACGATTCACTATTTAGCACTTAATAAGCTGTTAATTAGTGAGGACTAAAAAAAGGTGTGTGTGTGTGTGTGTGTTATTATTTTTATTTTGTTTACGTTTTCTTAGAATGTAAAAGCGGTAAAAATGCAAACATACAAACTATTACACTACGGCAACAAAAAACACACAAGTCTGGACATTTGCCCATTGTACTGTGTATGTGTACAGTTGTGTGTGTGTTTGAGTGTGCAATGATGTGTACGCGAGTGCGGGTATTTGAGTGTTTGGGTGTGTTTGTGTGTGCAGTGGTGTGTGTGTGTGTGTATATTTGAGTGTGTTTGTGTGCAGTTGTGTGTGTGTGTGTGTGTGCATTTGAATGTGCTTGTGTGTGTTTTTGAATGTTTTTGTGTGTATTTGAGTGCGCAGTGGTGTGTGTGTATTTGAGTGTATGGGTGTGTGTGTGTATTTGAATATGCATGTGTGTGCACATGTGTTTGGGAGTGGTGTGTGTGTTTGAGTATATGGGTGTGTATATTTTCAGTTGTGTGAGTGTGTGTGTGTGAGAGTGTGCGTGTATTTGAGTGTGTCTGCATATGGGTACAAGTGCTTATCATTTCAGTCTGATCCAATACAAAAATAGGGTCATCTCCCTCTTTGCCCCTCCTGTGGACACATACGGGTTGTGCGATGAAAATAATAAAAATACAACTGTATCACAATAATCCACACGGCATCACACAGAGCTCAGAGAATACACACAATTATTGGAGCCGTGATTTTAAACAGTCCCAACATCCGGTTCATCAATCCCAGCTCCTCGAACATCTCTCTCCATCTCATCCCAGCTTCAGAAATGTAATTACCATCGAATCGTTGGGCCTCATGTCAAAGCCATAATCCTGATTTCCCCCAAGTCAATCAATGTTGCTATAAAAACACTGTATCCCAGTTGTCACCGCAATTAATGGGCAACAGCTAATCAAGGCTAGCGAAGGGGGATCCTCGGCGAGACACCGGGGACGAGGCTAGCGGCTCCAGAAATCAATACTTTCCAATTAGATGACATTTGCTCCCAAGGGTTAGCGGTCTCAGATGGCATGTCCAATCAAGATTGTTTTTTTTTTGTTTTTTTGAAGGGTGGAGGGGCACCATGCTGCTGAAATGGATGTCCAAGAGATTGTATCAAGTTAAAAAGTGAACATGTCTATTTAGGAGTCTGACAAGAAATGGCAGACGATAAGTAGGTGTTTTTATATGTAGGGCTGATGTCACAATACTGAAATGACCGGAATCTAGCTTTCGTTGCCAGAATCTTCCTTTTTGTAGGACATGCAGCATATAAGATGTCTCCTGCTGGGTGTTTATCGAGAAAAGGTAAACCTGGTGTGTTTTGTATTGTTGTAGAAATCCCATTTGCAAGTTTAAAAATGTTCATATACAAAAACAGATTCAGGAATGTTTTAGCCTAATTGTTTTGTAGAAGTAGTATAGGTTAAAAAGTTCTTTTCAACTTTCCTTTACGGTACTAGTCGACTATCCGTCTCGTGCAAGGTATTTAGCCTCAGATGGAGTTTACCACCCGCTTTGGGCTGCAATCCCAAACAACCTGACTCCGGGAAGACCGCACCCCGGCGCGAAGAGGGCTGTTACCGGCCTCAACCCGTCTGCATTTGTTTTGTTGACTGAGGATACATGCGTACTGTCCCTTTAAGAGCGTCTCCCAGCGCAGGTGCAAGTCTTTAGGTGTAACTTTCACATTTGCAGAATACTTTGCAGTAACGTGCACCTTGGGACAGTTTTGTGCTTATGTCTGAACAACTTAATTGACAATTGTGCAGTTGTTCACCTTGACTTGGACATACAGCAAAGACGGATTACTTCAAATATGTTGTATCATGATTGAAAGATGGACAGCTACACCTTACTCATATTTTAAATTCTCAAAGTGATCCGACACTGCTGACTAAAGTTGTGGTGGATTCAACTCTGGGGGAACTTGTCCTGCCATCTTCCATTTACCAGTGAGTCTGCTCCGTGTTCACCAGCCCGTACTTAATGATACACATTGCGGGAGAGTTTTGCGTACCAGTGGTAAACTAAGTGGTCATCTAAGATCCTTATGGTTTATCTACCGTGGGTTTTTATAATTCCGATTACCGTAAAACCGGTTAATCTCGGCAACGCTCGTTCTGAAATTGATCAAAATAATTCAAAAAACGATCTCAATTTCTTCTGAATTGATTACTTTCTCAATTGAGTATCAAGTTTACTACTGCTAGTATTGATTTTAATGTGTTTTGTGATCGTTTTGTATCCATCCTAACAAGTAGAAAGCAGTCCACCGAGTCTCATGGCAAAGACTTCTAATACAATACTGAATGCTATAGCGTCGTGTCAGCCTGCATGTTCTGCACACTGATAGCAGCATTAGCTTTCCATTAGCTTACCACGCTCCCCATTTAACGTCAACCTATAAAACCAGTGCAAAAGCATCAGCCATGCCTCAGACCACCGCAGTGTAATGAACGTAGTGCGTGTCGTGTCTACGAATGTGAACGATGACATACGCGCATGTATCCGCACACACGTCCTCGGCTCTAGCACTTAAGTAGTGTGTGCATTATGTATGAAGGACTATTTATGCATGTGTTGAAGCCATGAGGAATAATTGGTGTACTTTTTTTTTTCTTCCCCTGTGCTAATGGTAAACATGCTTTTTGCCAAAGGGGGGAAATGTTCTGTTGTATTTCACGTCAACATGTGAAGGTTAGAGTTGGACTGATTGACCGTGCCATTGTGTTATTGTACAAAGTGAGGTGTGGAGAATGTATTTGTAATGACAGTGTGTTGTTTAACTATAGAAAGGGAGAGGACGACCATACAGGACATGTACAAACACACACTGTTTATTTAAAAGAGCGCCAGGAAAATCATTTTTTAGGGTGGATTTTATTAAATGCATAGCCACCTACAGTCACAGGCACAGGACAAACAATTAATAAAAAATGAAAGAAAAACCTGTAATCTAATCTGTCAACAAACACAGAACTTCACTTTGTCCACTCTGCAGCAAAGATTGATGCTTTTCTCCTTGAAAGTTACCGTGCAAGTTGAATGAGTGAAATGTGTCTTCCTAGATAATAAGGAACATTGGGCTTCAGTCACCAAGATCTTCTTAAGAATCTTCCTAAATTTCTTCTCAAGTAGATTTCTAAGATACCATACGTGGGATTCATCAACGCGCTCGTAAGCCGCTGAATCGTTCGCAGCTGTTCTCTCAGATTGATGAATGCCAACTCCTCGTAAGTAGAGCGCGCGTGCCAGGTGATTCAATAGCATAGGTACTTAGCATAAGTAACCGCCCATTAATGCCCATATAAGGGACTGCAGGGCCGTGTGCAGACGCCAGAGGAAACAGAAACAGGCCTACATTCAAAGAGTTACACATAGCAAAAGAGTCACCCTTTTTGACTTAAAAGTTTAAATATTACGAGAATAAAGTTGAACTAGGAAAATTTTGAGACTTTTCTAAAATTATTATGAGATTAATTTTAATATATTATGTACTGATTTAAATAATAATCTCAAAATATTATGTACTAATTTAAATATTAATCTAAAAATATTGTGAGATTTATCTCAAAATATAATTAGATTAATCTCAAAATGTTATGAGATTAATCTTAAAATATTTCTGACCCTGTGAGGAGATCCAGCGCGGACCCGCACTGAGAGCAATGCAGACCCGAGGAGAGACCATAGAGAGACCAGCACACAGAAACCAGCGCGGACCGAGGAGAGACCAGCGTAGAGACCCCGCAACCTCCTGCAGCAGCAGTATACAGTGTATGTCATTGTTTTGTGGCCCGTGGATGGAGAAATGAACCCATAGGATTGGGTCACAAATACATGGCATGATTTCCCATGTATTTTATAAAGAGTTTGCACATTACATTTAAAGATACATTTTAAAATAGGCTAAATTACCATTAAAAAAATTAAATGAATAAATGCATACATCAATATGACGGACATATCACTGTAATGTTGTATTTTATTGAACTTCACAACACCAGCGTGCGAACATGTCGGCACTGAATGTGCGTAAGAGTGCTCCAGAGCACTCGCAGGATTTGTACTTACCCAAGAGAAATTCTGGATACGAGAAATTTTCATGAATGCCACAATCTTTGAAAAATTCTCGTAATTAGGATTTACGCACAAATTTGTTTCTAAGAACGGTTCGTGAATGAGGCCCATTGTGTGTAGTGTGTGTGTTGTGGAGTGGTCGCCTGTGGTCAGGAGCTTTGGGTCAGGACTGAACAAAAAACAACTCTCTGCAAAAAGGTGCTTGGGTTCGAATCTCTGTCAGAACTGGGCTTTTACTGAGTGGAGTTTGTATGTTCTCCCCGTGTCTGTGCAGGTTTCCTCCGGGTGCTCCGGTTTCCCCTACCGCTAAAACCTTGTACAATAGTTCTGGCATGTGTCTGTGTGGAGTTAAAACAGTTTTAAAGCGCTTTTTGACTCTGGTCTGTGATAAGACTTTATTCACACATGTTGCCTTCAGGGTTTACAGTATCTACTTACACATGCAAATATATAAACATACAAACTATACAATCAAGCAAATATATTTGCCCTTGTTTCACCATTTCCTGTTTTCCTCTTTTCCTGTTTATACAATCAATATGTATTTACAAATGAATTTCCATTAACAATTTGTTGGCTCAAAATGGAGTGGGAAAGAAATAAATATTACTTCCTGCTACTTCTCCCATACGAGAGGGGACTCTGGGTTTGCACCAGGAGGAGACCAAGGAAAGACCAAGACATCTCTGCTTCGACTGCTCCAAACAGCAACGCTCCTACGGATAAAGCAGAAGAACTATGGCCAAATACCTCTCCTCTTGGCAAGACACTTAACCTCTGGGAACACCTGATGCCACAGTGGGGCGGCTGCGGCTGTAAAGTGCCAAACTGCTGTCCTTAGGCAAGACACTTCACCCCCATTGCCTAGAATGAGTCTGGTGTGTGTGTGAATGGTTGGTGGTGGTCGGTGGGGCTGATGACTGGTTGCCTCGCTTCTGTCAGTATGCCCCAGGGCAACCATCTCTTTGAGATGTTTAAAGCTTGGGAAATCTTTTTGTATCCAAATCCGGCTTTAAACTTCTCCACAACAGTATCTCGGACCTGCCTGGTGTGTTCCTTTGTCTTCATGGTTCTCTCTGCGCTTTAAACAGAACCCTGAGACTATCAAAGAGCAGGTGCATTTATACGGAGACTTGATTACACACTGGTAAGTAGTAAGTAAGTAAGTTTTTATTTATATACCGCCTTTTCACTGCAGATCTGAGTCTCAAAGCGGTTTACAATTGTTAATTTTGGGCAATTGTCTCTCACTCCACACAGAGATGGGAGCGGGGTCGCCAGTACAGGAGGCACATGCCAGAACTATTGGACATATTTTTTGTGGTAGGGGAAACCGGAGTAAACCTACGCAGACACGGGGAGAACATGCAAACTCCACTCAGAAAGGCCCGGGTCCAACCGGGATTCGAACCCAGGACCTTCTTGCTGAGAGGCGAGAGTGCTATCCACTCAGCCACCGTGCAATCCACTCAGCACGGTGCATTCTATTTATCATCATCAGTCATTTAGGACAACATTGGATCATTCAAAGATCCTCACTGAACTTCTGGACTGAGTTTGCTGCACTGAAAGTAAAGGGGCTGAATAATATTGCACGCCCCACTTTTCAGTTTTTTATTTGTTAAAAAAGTTTAAATTATCCATTAAATTTCGTTCCACTTCACGAATGTGTCCCACTTGTAGTTGATTCATGACAAAAAATTTAAATTTTATATCTTTATGTTTGAAGCCTGAAATGTGGCGAAATGTTGAAAGGTTCACTGTACACACACAATCATTGCCTCAAAAACAGCTCTAAAATTAGACAAACAGAAAAAGGAAGTTGCAGATTGAGAGGATGTACCCCGCGCCGGCACGACAGCGGCTGCTCTTTGACGCCTCCGATCCTCCCCGTGCAAAATGGTGATTGCATTAGCTACAAACTCTTTACCAGTAGATCCGAGACAGCAGGATGTCACATATTCATTTGGAGTTTGTTCTTTTTTTTACGAACAGAAAACATTGTGTCCGGAGGGCCTGGAGTCGTTTGACAATTTGCAAAAGCGGCATCCATCTTAAAGAGAAAGTATTGAACCTGTATGCTGGGGGAAATAAGCAAACTCATTCATTTCTGTCACGGGAAACCACAGCGGACAGCAGGGCTACACTGTTTCTATTTGCCAATGATCAATATTTGATGAGAGCAAAAAAAAGAATTTAGAATAGATGGAAAAATAAATCTTCCTTCAGCTCCCCATTCATCAGGCTGATGCGGGGTTTGTTTGTGCAGAGGAAACTGTAATGCGATTGGATTGAATGTGTATTTTTGGGCGTTGTGCGACACGGCCATCTATAAGAGATTTAGTCTGTCACGGTAGTCTCTGCGTTGAAGTTTTGGTTCAGATCAGGTTGAATTTAGTATGTAAGTAGTGCATTTTTACAGACCATGGTTACCCAAATACGCTTTACAGTATTCAGAATGTGTTCCAATCCCTCCACATGTTGCCGGAAACGAAACGCCAAACACTTGTGACAGCCTGGTGACCGGAGGTGTGGTGGCTCTTGCTGGTCCAGGATGCGTGGGGGCACTGGTGTGGTGACGGCCTGGTGATGTGGTAGGGCTTTCATGCGGGTGTCACTGTCTTCTCCCACTACTCTAAACTGCCACGAATGGATATGACTTGTATATATGTTAATAGCAGCTCAGGAAAGCCAAGCTGCCTGCACAGATGTTGGTGCAGTTCTACACGGCCATCATCGAGTCCATCCTCACCTCCTCATCACCTCCTCATCACCTCCTCCATCACCTCCTCCATCACCTCCTCCATCACCGTGTGGTTCGCTGGAGCCACAGTCAGGGACAAACAGAGACTACAGCGCATTGTGCGCTCTGCAGAGGAAGTGATCGGCCGCAGCCTTCCATCGCTGCAGGACCTGTACGTCGCCCGAGCTCGAGGCCGGGCTGGTCGTATCACAGCCGACCCCTCTCACCCTGCACATGGACTATTCCAACCACTCCCCTCAGGCAGGAGGCTGCGGTCCATCAGGACTAGAACCTCCCGCCACAAGAACAGTTTCTTCCCCTCTGCTGTTGGACTCTTGAACACTTCTTAACCTGTCCCCGCCCTTTATAAAGTCACTTTACTGCCCATCATACGTCACTTTACTTCACTGTACTGCTGTCACCTTACATTGTGTGCACCATGTGCACTTGTATATTGTAAATAGTAACTGTAACTCTATTTTAAATTTAAATTTATTCTTTAGAAGTGTTTTTTATTCTTATTTTTAATATCTCTTTTTGACTGTTGCACTGAGCCAAAGCAATTTCCAAGTCTGTGACCTCCTGTTACTTACGTGGCAATAAAAATGATTCTGATTCTGATTCTGAATAGTTCAATATAAACTCTAATACTATCAATTCGACAAAGCGAAAATACTTCACTGTCTGGTAAAAGGGAAAAATAATACATAAATAAAAATAATAGTAAAGGAAAAAATAGTAAATAAATAAATAATAAGAAGAAGAAAAAAGATTATAATAGAAAAAATAAATAAATGAAGTCGGCTGAACGTGGCCTGAGACCGGTGGGGTAGGGTGTGTGCAGTTCTGACTTGAGGCTTTGGTGCGTTACTGGTTGTCGTTGCCCTGGTGCCTGCAGTGACAGGATTGGCTCGGGTCACTGTGCTGCTTGTTGCCGTGTTGTTGTGCATTACTTTGCTCCTGGCTCCGGACACACGGGTGTAAGTGTGATGTGCAGGGGTGGGAATTTATAAGATTTTGTTCTTCCTCCCACTCCTTTTCGGGTTTGAATGATGTCAACATTGTAACAAGTACATGTAACTGTAAAAGAGGTACATGACCTCGAAAAAAATAAACACTCAACTCAACTCAACTGGAGCATCAAAGCCTTCGACCAACACCATTCATTCACTCACTCATTATATTCAGACCTATTATACATGTTTTTGGTGGTAGGGGAAACCGGAGCACCCGGAGCAAACCTACGCAGAATATGTAAACTCCTCTCAGAAAGACCCTGTTCCGACCAAGATTTGAACCCAGGACCTTGCTGAGAACAGTTAGGGACAACAAATACTGCAACAAATGATTAAATATGAGGTAAAAGCTTGAATTGAGGGTTATTCTTTTAAACTGAGCACATTCTGTCATAAAACAAGATTCTCCGATGGGACAAAGCCATTTAGTCTTATGTCAAAATTTCTTGTATCTTTTTAAATAAAGATAAGAAGATTTAGCTGTCCCGTTGGAAAATATTTGTTTGAAGCTCGGTCAGAATAAACTCAGATTAAAGTAGCAATATTTAAGATTTTCATGTAAAGTCATCATTAAAGGGCCCTAGTCTGTCCAAAGGCTAACAAATGCTCGTTTCCAAAACTTCTTTAACTGATAACAGTTGTTCAGAGATATTTGAATTTCTAAATTAGTTTTCCAGCCCCTAAATCTTGTTATTGTTTTAGTTTCGATGTCCCGCCCTCCACCGTTTCACCAATCAAAAAGTCTGTGATCAGGTAATCTCACTGGTAAAGTACCATGTGGCCGCAGAACGAAAAACGGTCTTGTTATGATTCTCAAATTTTCTCATTAACAACACAACAAGGAATAAAACCAGGATTTGTATCTTTGTGAAAAAGGTGTTGGTTATAGATTTGTTGTTGAAAAAACTCTATTCAGATATTATGGTCCCAGCAGGATTCGTCTGCATATCTGGCAACCCGAGTCAGGGAGAGTGGGAGAGGCTGCAGTACCACTTTTGGCCAGATTTTCTACATACTGCTGCTTTTATGATACATTTTGTCAAATTTTAAAATTTTTTTACTTCTATTTCTTCACTCATTGGGAAGAGTGGTTAGCATTCTCGCTTCTCAGCAAGAATGTTCTGGGTATGATTCCCCCCCGACAGGGCAATTCTGAGTGGAGTTTGCATGTTCTCCCCACGTCTGAACAGGTTCACTCTGGGTTCAATGGTTTCCCTAAAGCACTAAAAAGCATGTACTATAGCTCCCCTCTCTCTGGGGCCAGGACTGAAAAAGAGATTTTTAAATCCCAGTGGGGACTTTCATTTATAAGTTAGTTTTTGAACACATTGTCAGATATTTCATCCTTTCCTTTAAAAAGCAAATCTAAAGACACTAGCTATGTTTTTTGTTGTTTGTTTAGTTTCACAGGTGACACAATTTATAACAAATGATAAAAGACAGGGACTTGCATATTTGTTCCCTGCCAAGAGGAAACTTAAGACTTTAGTCATTTCTGTGTGATGCAGGGAAGGTACGCTATGTCTTTTGGAATGTCAGTGTCCAATCAGAGTCACATTAGGTAAAACAGTCCATTATAAAGCCTTAGGATCCACAGTTATGACCCTAACCCCAACCCTGAACGTCGTTGTTCTCAGAAAACCTCTCTTTGTTCTTCTTTTATCCTTGCGACTTCTTCCAATAACCTTGCCCTCTGTAAGCTCAGTGCGTCCAGACAGCAAGTACCTCAAGAGTGACCCTTATTGTCTCCTTCTCCGGGGTCTCGACTCCTCACTGCTTTTTACTAGATTATGACCGGAGCTTTTAGAATCCCACACGTTGTAATTGTCCTTTAACAGCCCGGGTGCATTTACATAAGTGTTTTCTCCAAGGTTGTGTGTGCGTCCCCGACCAAAGACCAAACACCTGCACTCACTCGAGGGCCACTTTAATGGAGTGCAAGGGCTGCTTTTCCGCTTTACTGCTTCACTACGAGTCGATCGAGGGCCGTCCTCTGACATGCATGTCTCAGTATGGCGAGGAAGGTCGAGGGAACGGAATAACTTGTAAATATGTCAACGTTATTGGAGGTTTTATACAAATTGCATACAGTATTCGTATAGTGGGCACTAGATAGGTAGCACGTTTGCTTCTCAGCAAGAAGGTCCTGGGTTCAAATCCTGGTCATAACAGGACCTTTCTGAGTGGAGTTTGCATTTTCTCCCCGTGTCTGTGTAGGTGTCCCCTACCACTGAAAACATGTACTGTAGGTCTTGTACTGGCGACCTCACTCCCTTCTCTCTGTGAGGAGTGGGAAACAAATGCCCAAAATAACATTTGTAAAGTGCTTTGTGACTAGGAGCTATATAAGGGTGTATTCAGACCTGCACATTTGGTCCACTTTATACGGACCAGGATTCATTTGGAGCTCTGATCCGAACCTTTTATGCAGGTCTGAATACACACAAACGAATCCTGGTCCGGACCAAAGAACCGGACCGAGACCACCTAAAAAAGTGGGTCTCGGTCCGGTTCTTTTGTCCGGACCAGCTTCCAAACAAACTCTGGTCCAAGTCTATTCAGGTCTGAATACAACCGACTCCAAGATACGAGCAATATTTTGGGGCTTAACAAGCCACCGCAGACAGAAACTGTGAGGAATTGGCCACGCGTCACAGCTGCTAACGCTACACAACAACAATGAGCCGTGGGTAGACCTGGAGCAGTGAGGAGACACTGTGCAACAGGTTTGTGTTGTGTTGTGTTACAACTGTTCACAGTATACAGTGATGTTAATGGCAGCATCTTCAAATCCTTTGCATTATTAAAAGCCTGACACTGTTTGACTCACGTCTCAAAGAGCAATATCCCGTATCATGTAGTGAATTGTGTTCTTTGGTTCATACCTGATCCTCAGTCGTCTGTTTATCCACAATGCTGCTGTCAGTAAGTTGTGGGAGAGGGCGGTTATTATTATAGATCCATGGACAGGGCACGTAGCGCACAGAGTCTCCTTCGGCTTTCAACAGCACGCATTTGCCGACGCTGTTTTGAAATTTGAAACAACACGTTTCGCCTGTGTCTAATGAGCTGCTGTTGATGTCGAAGGTGGTTTTGCTCTAAAAAGAGAAAACATAGCCAGAGCAAACATGCAGCACGTACGAACCGGTACGAGCGCTATGATTTCCTCCATTTACGCATCTATCCTCCGTGAGCTCTCGCTGTCCAATAGGAGCGCCGATCGTCACACGTGTCATTATGTTTATAAAATAAGTTCACTTGCAAAAAGTACAGACCGGAGCAAAATAAAAATGTTTGCTCCGCTTTTTGTTCAGACCAAGCAAGCGGAGCAAAGGACTTTTCTTGTCTGAACTTCATTTTGGCCACTTTTGAGCCGGGACCCGCCCCCACTGAAAACAACACAGGGGTCTGGGGTTCAGACAGACAGAACACATGTTTTATTGTCAATGGTAGAGACGAGACACAAACAAAGAATTCACAGAGTGCAAGTTATGTTGACCTATGGAGGGATCAGCAGTTGCCACGATGCCATTAGCTTGGGTCTTCAGAAAACCAAAACATCAAGTGGTGTCTGGTGATTTTTCAAGCTTAGATTTAACCAGAATTTCTGAACAGTGTCATAAATAATTATTAGATTCATAGATTGTGTATATAGTTTTTTGTATTATCTATTCGCATGTATTCTTGTCTCCCTCACCTTCGAAACTCGGAAAACCTTGTAGCTTTGAAAGAGATTGAAAATCCATCGGCTCAGACTACAGTCCATACTCCAAATTCTCCATGTCTTGCTTGACTTTACAACATAAAATCTTTCATTTGACTTTGCAGTATCATTGCACGAGTCGTAATGAATCCATTCTTTTTTACAAAATGGAAACATCAGCGTTATCCTCGTAGAAAACAAAGCAGCAGTGTGCGATACATCATCATTTAACGAAAAAAACAAAAAGCCTGACAAGAACTCTCTCTCTCTCTGTGTATTTGTGTGGCTTCGACAGCAGGCCCAATGCGTCATCCCATATTTAATTATATATATATATATACATACTTTTTCTATTTTAGTCACTGGGATATTTGCATGCACGTCCTGTCAGTGGAACTCCAATATATGCAAAGCCACAAAGACGAAGCTATAGCTGTCAGCGAAGAGAGGAAATTGCCGGACAATAAAAGGCATTGATTTCTGAAGCTGTTGTTGTTTGCGTTCTCTCCGAGTGTCACTTTTTATCATTTCAAACAAGCCTCGTCCCCGCGCTCCATTACTGCCGCCTCTGCATGAGTGAAATTGTGGTTTCATCTTCGCTAAATGTCCGGACTTCAGCGCTGCCACTCGCAAGAAGCCTGAAGAGGGGAACGTCTCCAGCACTGACAGATAAATGAATTATGTTTAGTAGCGGCTCCAACTCAAAACTAAAAGGGAGGGAGATTAAGTATAAGGGCCAAGATTACAAACACAATTACATTTATTAGAGGTTTTGTAAGTAATGGATCGCTTATAAATATTTCAAGATTCAAGAATTTGACATTTTGCAGTAAAACCATATTGGAAAAACTGTGCAAGACTACCCCAGTGTGCACCATGCATTTTAAGTATACCGATAATGAATAGTGACTGAATACGGACGCTTAAGGAACACGTTTGCTGTTTATTTTATGCAACCACGTGCAACAGACCAGTGCAGCTTTGCCATGAAGTCTAGCAATGTATCTAGAAATATAAAACATTTTGCAGGCTTATCTTCTACCACTCTAAGTGCTCTACAGTCGAGTGCTATCTGGGTACATGCTAGCTGCACTATGTTTAGCATTGATAAGATTAGAGATTCTTTATTCGTCCCACTGTGGGGAAATTTCAATAACAATTTCTGTCTGTGATTGGCCCGACGCGCTAGACCCACAAGTTTCTGTCTGCGGTTGATCTTGCCAGTACTACTTTGAGGTTTTACTCCATGTGCCGCGGTGATATGCAAACACGTCTTATAACATATACAACTTATCAACACTTCCATCTGTTCGTTTTAGTAACAACATTTCCCATCCACAGGCGTACCACAGGCGTACCACTGCAGTCAGCTTTTTTGTCCATGTTAATGAGGTTTGTAGTCTGGAGCAAACGGTGCTTCTGTATACTGGGTTCGAGCGATACTATTTCCCATGAGAAAGGTTCCGCGGTGCAAACTGCGTTAAAATCCGTTCACAAAAGTAATTTTTGTGTAATTAGTTCCTCTTCATTTAACCGTTAAAGTGCTGGCCCTAAAACAAAAGGTAACTTTGTTTTTAGCGCTGACATAATATATTAATGTAAAGTAAATCTTGTGTTTATTATTATACTAATCTTCTCCACATCGAGAGGAGCCAGCTGAGGGGACTCCGGCATCTGTTCTGTATTCCTCCTGGACGCTTCCCTGGGGAGGTGTTCCGGGCACGTACCACCGGGGGGAGGGACTATGTCTCTCAGCCGGCCTGGGCACGCCTCTGGATTCCCCCAGATGAGCTGGAGGAAATGTGTATGGAGAGGGAAGTCCGGGTGTCTCTGCTTAGACTGCTGCCCCCATAACCAATCCATCCACTTCCTTCCCCATAAAGCGGACGGATGGGTGGATGGATCTTCTTGAACTATCTTGTAATGCATTCATCTTCTGTGGTTTGAAAGTCACGCACACCAGCTTTAGTAGAGAAAATACTGTACAATGAACCTTAAAACCTTCCAGTAGCACCGTTTTTTCACTTTTTGCTTTTACTTTCTCGAACACACAACTTAGATCTATTTGATCCAAAGTGCGCACATGAAAACCAGCTTACACAAACATTCCTTCTGAGCCAATTTGGGGTTACGCTGCAGATTTGGACGCACCCCATCTCCTTTAATCTCTGCAATGGTGGGAAAATAGTATTTGAGAGAAGAAATCTGTATTGGATCATGTCAAGAGAGAAAAGCGCTACTTCTTTCCATACATAGATTACTCCTGTCAGTAGCGCTGAGGCTCGGATGCTAGTTGAATCCCGATAACTTGTGAAATGCGAAAGCCGGAGTTACATCATGAAGAACGATGAGAAGTTTCAAAAGCCGAATTTCTCTCAAGGCCGATCGACACGTACATCGCCGATAATAATAAACGTTCCTATGTGGAGCTGCTTACTTTGAAACGCTCTCAATTTCACCTCTCATTGCCTCCAACGATCCGTCAGACTGATGTTTTGTAGATAAGATTTATTCTCCTCAAACACATAAAATGCAAGAGCGTTAAATTAAGCAAACAAAGCAATAATCTTTTGAAAATGGACGATTAAAAACCAACGCAGCCAGACTTTGCCTCAGGGCTGGTCACACTCTTGCGCAGAAGTTGGGAGTTGGGTTCAAACTGCTCGACTTGTGTTCCAACAAACTTTACAACTCTGCTCCTTCTTTGTGCCCAGTGAGTTTATTATTTTCAGGTATAGGCTTTATTGAATCCTCTCTGCATTTCACACAAACCCATCGCCGTCTCCCGCACATAAGAATCAGAATCAGAATCAGAATCATTTTTATTGCCAACGTAAGTAACGGGAGGTCACAGACTTGGAAATTGCTTTGGCTCAGTGCAACAGTCAAAAAGAGATAATAAAAATAAGAATAAAAAACACTTCTAAAGAATAAATTTAAATTTAAAATAGAGTTACAGTTACTATTTACAATATACAAGTGCACATGGTGCACACAATGTAAGGTGACAGCAGTACAGTGAAGTAAAGTGACGTATGATGGGCAGTAAAGTGACTTTATAAAGGGCGGGGGACAGGTTAAGAAGTGTTCAAGAGTCCAACAGCAGAGGGGAAGAAACTGTTCTTGTGGCGGGAGGTTCTAGTCCTGATGGACCGCAGCCTCCTGCCTGAGGGGAGTGGTTGGAATAGTCCATGTGCAGGGTGAGAGGGGTCGGCTGTGATACGACCAGCCCGGCCTCGAGCTCGGGCGACGTACAGGTCCTGCAGCGATGGAAGGCTGCGGCCGATCACTTCCTCTGCAGAGCGCACAATGCGCTGTAGTCTCTGTTTGTCCCTGACTGTGGCTCCAGCGAACCACACGGTGATGGAGGAGGTGAGGATGGACTCGATGATGGCCGTGTAGAACTGCACCAACATCTGTGCAGGCAGCTTGGCTTTCCTGAGCTGCCGCAGGAAGTACATCCTCTGCTGGGCCTTCTTGATGAGGGAGCTGATGGTCGGCTCCCACTTGAGGTCCTGGGTGATGGTGGTGCCCAGGAAACGGAAGGACTCCACAGAGGTGATGGGGGAGTCCATCACGGAGGGTGGGGGCGGGGGGACAGTGCTCTTCCTGAAGTCCACAATCATCTCCACTGTCTTCTGGGCGTTCAGCTCCAGGTTGTTACCACTGCACCAGGACACCAGCCGGTCCACCTCCCTCCTGTAGGCGGACTCATCGTTGTTGGAGATGAGTCCAATGAGGGTGGTGTCGTCCGCGAACTTGATCAGCTTCACGGAGTCGTGGCTGGAGGTGCAGTGGTTGGTGTACAGGGAGAAGAGCAGGGGAGAAAGAACACAGCCCTGTGGGGCTCCTGTATTTATAATCCGAGAGTCCGAGACATTCTTCCCCAGACGCACTCGCTGCTTCCTGTCCGTCAGGAAGTCAGTGATCCACCTGCAGGTGGAATCGGGCACGTTGAGCTGGGAGAGCTTGTCCTGGAGCAGGGATGGCAGGATTGTGTTGAAGGCAGAGCTGAAGTCCACGAACAGGACCCTGGCGTAGGTCCCCGGGGAGTCCAGGTGCTGTAGGATGTGGTGGAGGGCCAGGTTAATGGCGTCGTCTACAGATCTGTTGGCTCTGTAGGCGAACTGCAGGGGGTCCAGGAGGGGGGAGGTGAGGGACTTGAGATGGGAGAGAACCAGGCGTTCAAATGACTTCATGACGACAGACGTAAGTGCTACAGGTCTGTAGTCATTGAGTCCTGTGATCCTGGGCTTCTTCGGGACGGGGACAATGATGGAGGATTTGAAGCAGGCCGGGACATGGCAGGACTGACAGAGGAGTTGAAAATGTCCGTGAACACAGGAGTAAGCTCACTGGCGCAGTGTCTCAGAGTGGCCGGAGACACGTGGTCCGGGCCAGGAGCTTTGCGGGGGTGCAGCCTCAGGAAGAGTTGTTTAATCTCTTTAGCGGCTATTGTTAGGCTGGGGGCAGGGCTGATGGGTGGGTCGTTAGAGTAGTGGGGGGTGGGGGAGGGAGAGGTGTCAGGGGCAGCATCAAAGCGACTGAAAAATAAGTTCAGATCGTCAGCTAGCTTGTGGTCATCAGCACAGGGGGGGGCTTTGGGTTTGTAGTTGGTGATCTCCCGTAGGCCCCTCCAGACAGAAGCAGTATCGTTGTTACCAAACTGCTCCTGTAGTCGTTCTCTGTGCCGGGACTTGGCTGCTTTCAGTTCTTTCCTGAACTGATATTTAGCTGCTTTGTAGCCGCTGCGGTCCCCCTCCCTGAAAGCAGACTCCTTTGCTTTCCTGAGCTGCCGGAGTTTAGCAGTGAACCAGGGTTTGTCGTTGTTATAGATGACCCTGGTCCTTGTTGGAATGATGCTATCCTCACAGAAGTGGATGTATGACGTCACAGTGTCCGTATATTCATCCAAGCTGTCTGTGGCAGCTCTGAAAAGGTCCCAGTCTGTAGATTCCATGCATGCGCGCAGCTCTTCCACAGCTTCATCAGACCACACTTTGGAGCTCCTCACTGCAGGTTTCGAGAGCTTTAGTCTCTGTCTGTAAGCAGGAACCAGATGTATCATGGAGTGATCTGAGAAGCCGAGGGCTGGCTTGGGAACAGCGCGAAAAGCTCCGCGCACGGTGGTGTAACAGTGATCCAGAGTGTTCTCCTCTCTGGTCGGGCATTTGATAAACTGTCTGTATTTGGGTAATTCCTGGCTCAAGTTTCCCTTATTAAAATCCCCCAGGATAATAATCAGAGAGTCCGGGTATAAGCGTTCCATACACAGTACTTGCTCTGCGAGTGCGCGCTGAGCCTCGCGCGCGTCCGCGCATGGCGGTATGTAAACAGAGGCAAGAATGAATGAAACAATTTCCCGCGGGGAGTAATATGGTTTACAATGAATGAAAAGATATTCCAGAGCAGGAGAGCAGTGCTTGGAGATCACTGTCACATCGTTACACCAGTTTGTATTGACGTAGAAACAGAGCCCTCCGCCTCTGCTCTTCCCTGAGAGCGCACAATGGCGATCCGCGCGAAACAGCCCAAAGCCCTGCAGCTCCAGAGCGCAGTCCGGGATCCGCTCATTTAGCCAGGTCTCAGTGAAGCAGAGGACACAGGATGTGGCGAAGTCCTTGTTTCTTCTCATGAGCAGGCTGAGTTCGTCCATCTTATTGCCCAGTGAGCGTACGTTGGAGAGAAAAATGCCGGGGAGAGCCGTGCGCGCTCCTCTCCTCCTAAGACGCACGAGCAGGCCTCCTCGCTTTCCCCTTTTACGGGCCCACACTTTTTTGGCTAGAACATGAACTAAATCAGCCGCAGATGCCAAGAAAACAGGCAATAGGTCCATGGGAACGGTGGGTCGGATGTTCATAAGTTCCTCACGGGTGTAGGAACAGCCAGATGCACAGTTAAAAAGTAAAAACAAAAGAAAAAGAGAGCAGCAAAGAGCCATGTCGACCGTACGAGGCGCCATCTAAGGTCGACCCTGCTTAGCTCGAGATCAGGCGAGACTGTACAATCTCAAGGTGATCTGTGTCTAATGCAAGAAAATATATCATACAAGGCTAGCACGGAATTATGAAAGGTCAATAATAATGTCCATATCACCAAAGACCTGGAGAACAGGAGTTTCATATAGCATTACTTTCAACTAGTAGCAATATATTGTGTGTTGTTTTCCTATTTCTGAAATAAATACATCTTAAAGTATTGGTACCTAGAGCTTTCCTTAGCATAGTTACTGAACCACAAAGCCTTCCACCGACACAGGTTTTGCTTCACCCTTTGATACTTTTCTCTTTTGACTTACGGTGAGATGCACCCTTTTTCAAACTGTTTGTTGTTTTGTCTTTTGTTGTGCATCAGTTTGAAAAGCAAATTACTATATTATTGATGTAAGATTTTTATACAACACTTTTCACAGCCTGATGCAAAAAGGCTGAAATTCCGCTAAATCTGCAAAATTAGCTCCTCTGACTCCCAACAATAAGATGGATCTGGTCTTTCTCTCTGGTCTCTCTAGTCTTTCTCTCAGGTCTCTTCAGTCTTTCTCTCTGGTCTCGCTTTCTCTCGTCTCTCTAGTCTTTCAGATCTCTCTTTCTCTGGTCTCTCTAGTCTTTTTCTCTGGTCGGTCTCTATATCTCTCTTTCTAACATGCACACACACACCCGCACAAACACACACACACACACCCAACTCAAACGAGGCAACAGAGGTGACGTGTCTTGCCTAAGGACACGAGCGCAGTTTACCATTAAAGCTACAGCCGTACACTGGTATCTGCTAATCCCTCTGATCATCCACACATGAACTACCCAGGCTCTGCACTGCTTAGCTTCTTAGATCAAGCCTTGACAAGTGCGTATGGCTGTTAAAAATCACAAACCAGTGGAAATAAAAAAATAAAAATTGCATTGACGCTTGATGTCGGATTTTTTTATGCATTTTCCCTAACTTTCCGGAACATTGATAAAACAGCACTTTATAGCACATTTTTAACATACTCTATCATACCCTGACATAATCGAATCAGTCTGAACAAGTGGATCCGTATTAACGGCAAATTTTGCCTCGAGGAAGGAGCAGCAATGTCAACGCCAGCCAATCCGACATTTAAAAAAAAAAAAAAAAAGTCCCTGTTCTAAAAATAGACCTGTCCTTGGCTGGTCCTGTTGAGGAAACGTGAAGAACACATTGCAAAGTTAATCAGCGGCGTCTCTCTGCGCGGCAACTGTCAGGAAAGGTTAGCCCGGAATCACACCGGCGATGGCTAACACCAGGCGACAACGTGAATGCGTATGCAAAACTTACATCCAAATAGGAGATCATTGGTTTTCCCAGTACGGTTATCACTGAGGATCAAATCTGTTTAGTGCAGCCGAGACTCTACTGTCACAGCGTAATGAGGAAGACAGCAGGTATAGACAAAAATTACTCTTTTTTTTTTCGCTTCTCAGAAAAATAAAGGATTAAATGGATTAAACTCTGCTACTTCAGCTGGACCTACCACCAAGCCCTGATGATCTTCAAATTGAGTGCGCAGGTTACAAGCAAAAAAGGGGCAATCGGGACAGTGCAGGTTACGTCATCGACTCGTCAAGAGATGTTCATTTTCAGACCTAAACTTTATAAAAATTAAAGGTCACTTCATCCAACCCTGTGGGAAACAAAATGAGTTGCTCCACACACGTTAAAATAAATGTGTATTGGTTATTCGTAATATGAGATAGCTGTATAATTTTAAGTTAAATGTGGGTAACTAACTGTTATCTGGTCAATTTTTATACATCCTAAGTTTATTGTACTAAGTGTAAAGTTTAAATTGAATGTTATATGAATGCTTGGATTAAAAATAGTTATGAAATTGTTAGCAAAGAATGTCCGTAAATACATTTATGCTGCTTTCAAAGTAACATAGCAAAACTGATTTACACACAGATATTTCAAAAATGACACTTAGTGTCATTTTTGAAATATCTGTGTGTAAATGCACTAACTGACTTTATTTTTGTATTCATTACGAAAATGCTATCCATGTCCATGTAGTGCATTGGGATATACGTCCTTTTGAAGAAAAAGTAGCGCAGATTTGTACTGGCGTAACATAATATTTTAGATCGAGTTTTGATGAAACAAGGAAGAGAATGTGTTTCGGGTCGCAGATTGTGACCAATCACAGCGGACCACTAGCCCCCACTTTCGTAAGAAATCTACAGGTCCGTTAGCATAGACAGCTGAGTTAGCACAACAAGCCGAGGAGCTAACCCGAAGCTTCGTGTGTCTTCGTCACCGGTTACTGCTTACACAGCGAAACAGCCATCCAAAAGAAAGTCTCGTTCCTCCGCGCTTCCCGGTTCTATCGTTCTATGGTCACGCCATCCACGTGCAAATCCATATTTGTGTATTATCCATAATGGGAGACGCTAACTCTGTCCCAACAGTGAGTGTGTGTGGGGGGCGATAGCTTCGTGGGTGCGGGGAGGGGAGCAGAAAGAGAGAGGCCAGCGAGTCCGCGGCTTCAAAATCCCAAAGTCAGTTAGTGCAGCTTTAAATGCATTTTCCCGACGTTTTGGTGTGTACCGCAAAGAATTATGGGCAATATCCTCCGCCACTACCGCCAGAGTCCGCTTAGATGCAGACTACGGCGAAGTGTGGATCAGGGGCGCAAAGGGGGCGGGGCCAAAGACCTCCCTGGAGAATTGGGACACAACCTACGCACTCGCACCCATCATCGGGAACGTGCAAATGAGGGGCGCCAGGGTGGAAGTGCGAGTATTGGGACCATAGACACCAAAAGATGAGTGGAGCTCGCCTATGTTTCGGGCATGGTCTGGTCTCGGTTTTGTGGATTTAAATAAAACCAAATTCATAAAGAAAAAAAGTTCAGGATGACAAGGGACACTGACATATATACCTTTTTGAAAGCTGTAGGTTCTCTGTCAGGTTCTCTGTCAGCTGAGGTCGAGCTGTTTTAGTTTATATTGAGTTCTATGAGGAAAATGTCTATATAGCCCGCGTGAATTTAGTCTGGTTTAGTCTGCAGTACCACGAGAATCCCCCGAGCACATGGGTCTTTCAGCTCCAAGCTAATAATATCCTATCCAGTTATTATAATAGATCCATGCCCACCACTCTGATACTGCAAATACACAGCTAGAATTATTGTGAGGGCTGACCCACCTACACCCCTCCAATGGGGGTCTTACCTCCAGGCTTCACCCCATGGGCTGAACCATGTTACCCCCTATTGATTGTTAGTTGGTTTGATCACTCAGCTGAAATCTTCCCCGTGTGTGTGTTTTGTCAGGTCAGCTTTCTCATGTCCAACTGTGCATTCAATTTTTTGCCTAATTTATTTGTATTTTGTGCATTTCCTGCCGCACTATCGACCCCTTTACAGATATATTTTAATATTTAATCAATAACATAGGCAAATACTCTGTACTACTCTGTGTCTGTGAGTGTATGTGGATGTGCGCATGTGATTTTGTACTGTATTTTATGTTTTATTTTGATTTTTTTACTATTTAAACTCAAACTAAGCTTACTCTATTCTTACAATCCAACTATTTATGTTTATGCAATTTGTGATCCTATTTTATAAGCTTTTCAGGTAGTCCATTTTTTCACGGATCACAAACATATGCACAAAATGCTATGTGTAGGTGATGTGAAAATAAATACAAAATTATACATTTTTGAATATCGTTTTATCATTATTTACCACCAGAACTAGGTTGGCTTCTATACGGCTCTTTTTCTCACTCCTCCTTCTTCTCCTCGTACTATTACACCTATTACTCCATCTGCTTCTTCAACACTACACCTACCATCACCGGCTGTCCAGGATTTATTCGACTATAAAAGCCTGCTGTCTCTCAACACTTGAACTCCCAGAATTCTGAAACTACTAGAGCACACAGGGAAGTCTGAGAAATTCTTCCCAAAAGGCAGTGTCAGTGTTCCACCACTTTTATTCAAATTATGTAAATCATTCATTGTTCATCTTTAATACATGCGAAAAGTAGGGGATACAACTGAAAAACATTTACTAACTGCTTTAAGTAGGTTAGTATTTTTTTTTATTTATCTGGCACCTTTTATTTAGAACCAGTCTAGAACCAGTCTAGGACCATTAAAATGTCATACCAGTCTAGAACCATAGAATTTAATACCAGTCTAGGACCATACAATTTAATACCAGTCTAGGACCATTAAAATGTCATACCAGTCTAGGACCATTAAAATGTCATACCAGTCTAGGACCATAGAATGTCATACCAGTCTAGTAACAGTCTAGAACCATAGAATTTCATACCAGTCTAGGACCATTAAAATGTCATACCAGTCTAGGACCATTAAAATGTCATACCAGTCTAGGACCATTAAAATGTCATACCAGTCTAGGACCATAGAATGTCATACCAGTCTAGTAACAGTCTAGAACCATAGAATTTAATACCAGTCTAGGACCATTAAAATTTCATACCAGTCTAGGACCATTAAAATGTCATACCAGTCTAGGACCATACAATTTCATACCAGTCTAGGACCATACAATTTAATACCAGTCTAGGACCATTAAAATGTCATACCAGTCTAGGACCATACAATTTGATACCAGTCTAGGACCATAGAATTTAATACCAGTCTAGGACCATTAAAATGTCATACCAGTCTAGGACCATTAAAATGTCATACCAGTCTAGGACCATACAATTTCATACCAGTCTAGGACCATTAAAATGTCATACCAGTCTAGGACCATACAATTTAATACCAGTCTAGGACCATACAATTTAATACCAGTCTAGGACCATTAAAATGTTATACCAGTCTAGGACCATTAAAATGTCATACCAGTCTAGGACCATAGAATGTCATACTAGTCTAGGACCATTAAAATGTCATACCAGTCTAGGACCATAGAATTTCATACCAGTCTAGGACCATTAAAATGTCATACCAGTCTAGGACCATTAAAATGTCATACCAGTCTAGGACCATAGAATGTCATACCAGTCTAGGACCATACAATTTCATACCAGTCTAGGACCATTAAAATGTCATACCAGTCTAGGACCATAGAATTTCATACCAGTCTAGGACCATTAAAATGTCATACCAGTCTAGGACCATAGAATTTCATACCAGTCTAGGACCATAGAATGTCATACCAGTCTAGGACCATAGAATTTCATACCAGTCTAGGACCATAGAATGTCATACCAGTCTAGGACCATAGAATTTCATAATGACATAGATTTAAACTACGTAGGAAAACTTTAAACGTTATGAAGACCAGAAGGTACAGTGCATAGGCAAAGTATTTACAGTAATCGCAGAGTTCTAGTGTTAAAAATACCCCAAATCAGTTCAGTGCATGCGTCAGTCTGAGCTTCCCCAGGGATACATTTTTGCGTTGCAGTGGTAATTCAGCTGTTACAGAGAGTCATGTGCTCAGCGGCGAGGAGAGAAAGTGCAATGAGGAGCTCAAAGCAACCGCCCAATCAGAGCGGAGAAGGCAGCGGGGCCGCGTGCATGCGAGAGATAGACAGAAAGACTGCGGCACTTTGGACACGCTGTAGTGGACTCTGAGTGGCTCTAGAAAAGCAAAGGGGTTTTATTTTGCATGTGTGCTGTTTGAAATGTGTACTGGTTTGCTTTGGGTCTGGCTCACAGCTGCGGTACCTAATTTACAACCCACAAAAGCTATGTCCAAAAGAAAACAAACAAATCCAGCAGTTACTTTCTATCACTATGTTTTACTCTGGTCACAAATTTAGCTCAGCTTTTACAGGCAGAAAAGAGACAAAAAGAGACACACCCTCATGAAGCTCTTTGCCCAAATCGTCAAATATAGACTCACAGGGCTCGATAAAGGATAGGAATCATTTACGCCACACTTATACAGTACACACATGACACAGGCACTTGTTTACCTTGGATCATTAAATATTTGGCCTCAGTAGATTCAGATTAGATTTATATTTTAAACATTTAGATGTAATATGTTTTAAATTTTTTCCAAATTACATATTTTCAGATCCAAATTTGATTAAGACACTGTTTTTTAAACAGTAGAAACAACTTTCATATATTAAACCAATTAAATATGAAACTAAAGCATATACAGGACAGACCAAAAGTTTTGACACACCTTCTCATTCAAAGAGTTTATTTTTGTGATTATGAAAATTGTAGATTCACACTGAAGGCATCAAAACTATGAATTTACTCATGTCGAATTATATACATACTAAAAAACAACTAAACAAGTGAAAATATGTCTTATATTTTAGGTTCTTCAAAGTAGTACTCTTGGCATTCTCTTGATGAACTTCTGAAATGGTCCTCCAACGGTCTTGAAGCAGTTCCCAGAGATGCTTGGCACTTGTTGGCCCTTTCGCCTTCACTCCAGCTCACCCCAAAACCATCTGGACTGGGTTCAGGTCCGGTGACTGTGGAGGTCATCTGGCCCAGCACCCATCACTCTCCTTACACAGCCCTTACACAGCCTCGGTGTGGATCTACAGTCAATAGTCATGAAAAGAAACTCATTGAATTAATTTTTAGAACAAAATTGACAGAAGCCTTCACGTCCGTTACAATTTTTCAAGGGTCATATACATTTGTATTGATTGACATGAAGTTATTTCCTGATGTTGATAATCTGTGGGAGCTTCTCTTTGTCTCTTGATTTATCCAATCAGAGGCTGATCTGGTTCCCCAAAAAATGTATTCATCAATCTTTCCTTTTGATTTAATCCACTTTGATCAGTCTGTGTTTGATTTTTTATTACGTTTTCAAATCTATGATAGTCATTTTAGTTTCTGAGTTATAACCTTTTAAAGTCCAGATACTATAATTAACACTTAACTGTGAACAAACCCATCTAATACATTCAACACTTGAACTTTAAGATCATATAATATCTGACTGATTGTTCTCTTTCATTACTAAATCATTTCAAAATCCTGAATAAATCATTCGCTGTAGTTCTAGTTTTGTGACGACCTACTCTTAACATATTCCATTACACGAGCTAGAAGTGGGAATATCCTGCCCAATGAAGATGTATTTTCGCACGCTGCGCAGAAATGTACCAATCTAATAGATATTTATGGTTGGGCTCTTTTTAATCTAAGACGAGTCGAAACATCTGCGGCAAATTTGAGTTGAATAAGACTTTCAATTTGTCATACACAGCAGTGCGGCCTCGATGTGTTTGCTGCAAATAAGGAATGAGAAATGATGGAGAAAAGGCGATATAAATTCTAATCTTTTGGGAGATTGACTTTGTTGCAATAAATAAATAGATTTTACTTCACATTTTCTTGGATACTTTTATATTTAAGTTGCCAATACTGAATAAGAGTGGGATTTGTCCTCTTATATGGCACAGTATATATGGCTTTAAGACAGGGGTGTCCAAATTAATTTGTAAGAAGGCCATATTAGTTCACCAGACCAATCCAGGGGCCGATATCACGGACTGAAAAACTATCTTGACTGGCATTGGCCTGTTCTGAGATTTATAATGATCTATGACAGAGCTGAAGTTGGCTGAATGACAATGTCTATCTCACCAGCTACATTAGTAACTAGTATTAGCAAGTACATAAACAAGTATGTAGTTTTAGCAATATAGACCGGGGTGTCCAAACCTTTTAGCGAGAGGGCCACTTTAGTTCACCAGACTAGTCCAGGGGCCGACATCACAGACTGAAAAACTGTCTTGACTGGCATTGGTCTGTTACAGAGCTGAAGTTGGCTGAATGACAAATGTTTACTATCTCACCAGCTACGGTAGCACCATTAAGTGACACAATGAAAAACCACGTCAGTACAATATGTGAAAATAAAGTCGACAACGTACTGGGCTTTAAAACAAGGTCTATATTGTCTGAGCTGAAGTTGGCTGAATGACATGTCTATCTCACCAGCTACATTAGCATCATAAACAAAAGACAAAACACATAATCAAAAACTACGTCAGTACAGTACATGCAAATAAGGTCAACAACGGACTAGGCTTTAGAACAGGGTCTAGATTGACTGAGCTGAAGTTGGATGGATGACACAGTGAACTGGTGTTTATGATCTCAAAGACTACTGTTGGTTAGCAAGGCAGAGGGCCACATACAGTGACTCCGAGGGCCGCAATTGGCCCCCGGGCCTGAGTTTGGACATGCCTGCTCTAAGTTGAGTAGGCCTGATCTATAAGGAGAGTAAACCTGAGTAAACCTTTGCAGACACAGGGAGAACATGCAAACTACACTCACAGACTTCAGGAGGTCTTGTATCATACGCACAAGGTTTAAATATATAGAGGTCCAGATGCAAGAATCAAAATGTCAGGAAACAACAGCATTGCACACTCCGCTCAGATGTCCAGAATCTTATTTATTCATGAAGTTTCATTATGTTTTTCTTTTTCAAAATACAAAGTAGATGCCAGCCCAGGTGCTCATATGCCTCCAAATAAGTGGGTTTGTTTTAGAACACAGCAGCATTGCCTTCAAACCAATCAATATTATGCTAGGTTATGCAGGCAAAATGTATTACTGATGATATACTGCGAAATGCCATTGGAATAAGTTTACATAATAATTTACTACTAACCAGAATGTTTTATATGGATTTTGTTGTTTTGGATTGACTGTTGCTGTCGTTGTCTTTACATTAGATATGTTGAATTTTCACCATCGAACTAAATGAGAATTTTGAAACAACAACAACCACCACCACCAACCAACATGTATGTGCCCTAAGTCACGACAGAAGTAATCTCAGAGGACTTAACAAAACCATTGAACTCACCAACACAGATCAGAGAATCAACAGTTGACTCAAAACATACACATACTGTAAGAATTGGACCATAGGGAGAGACCAATGTCCATGAATGTTGATAAATGTCATACATGTTGTAGAATGTTAAAGTGTCCTGGATCATCACCACAGTCCTTCTAGTTGGACACTAACTTCCCAAAAGACCCTCCTGCATCGGCAAGGAAAAACTCACAAAAATCCAGTGGGAAAAAAGTGAGAAACCTCCGGGAGACCCACACTGAGAGAGGGATCCACTCCACACGAACGGACGGGCTAATGATCCAGGACCTAAACTACTCGTCCCTTTGAGATGCAAAGTAAGATAATTTTGTCCAATTTTTTTGGCGCAAAAAGATTTGTATTTGACGTCACATTAACTGAAACTTTAAACCGAGGACCCAGGCTGTCCTCGTTCTACAGCCTGAGTCCTGGATCGACAGCCCATCCGTCCCATCAAAGTGGATCCCTCTCTCAATGTGGGCCTTCCTGAGGTTTCTCATTTTCTACCACTGGGTTTTTAGAGGGTCTAGGGCAGTGGTTATGCTCCAGGACACTCCATATTCAACCACATTAATGGACTTTATCAACATTTTTTTGTCATTGCATGTTTTGTGTTTGATTCTCCAATCTGTGTTTGTGAATCAATTTTCACCAATACAACAACTCCAAAGTCTTGCATTTCTCTTGCAAGCAAAAGACTCAATGCTACACAATTACTTTGGTTCTAGGTTTTAGACCACGGACAACTAGTTTTTCTTTTAGATAGGACGAATAAATTAATCTTAATTTTAGACAGCCAATACTTTGTAGTTGTAGTTTTGGACAGCATTCTATCCTCTGCTGCTGTGACCTGAAGGGCTGTTGCTTATTAATAATATTGTTATCTTTCTAGAATGATCAATTTATGTTTTAATTCTTGCTGCTACTGGACACTTGAATTTCTCCTACGGGCATCAATAAAGTATCAATCTATCTATTTAGCTTTGGACGCGGCAGATATTTTCTAGCATTTAGTTTTAAATGACTTTACTGCCAACAGAACGACAGATTGAATGGGCTGCAGTTGAAGAGTTGCAGATTATATACGGTTAAGTGTCTTGCCCAGGGACACAACAACAGTAGACTCCAGGTTCAAAGACCAATGCTCTACCCACTGAGCCACCGTCCCCCCAGTTTACAAATTCAGATTTCTTGACTATAGGATGGCCATGACAAAGAGTTTGCGGCTGTGAAATAGCTGTAGAAAAAGTGGTATTGCAGGAAATTGCAGGAGATTAATGTAATTGTGGTCTGTCTTTGTTAAAACATTTAGGAATATGCCCAGCGACCTTATGTTTGCCCAACACACATTAGACAAAACCGCTCATACCATGTCGTACCTTTCCATTTGGTTAAGTGCTTTGGCCTGAAAACTCTTGTGTGAATGCGGGTCCGTTTCTGAACACAATTACTGTCATTACGTCGGACAATAAGTGGCATTAGGTCCAGCGCGACTCAAATACAGTAAATGGCTTGGAGGTGGGTGCGCTCATTAAAAACACATTATTTGCAAAGAGATCTAACACGGGTAACTCAAACGAGACGAGACAAGTTCAATGGCAAAATCTCTTAAAGCTGGAGTCCATGTTTTTGTTTGGTTCATACACACATGCGCAGTAACATTTGAGACACTGGCAGAGCATTGGTCGTTGAATTTATTTGACAGAATTTATTTTGATACTAAATATTGGCTCAAATTGGCAGATATCTTAAAGGAGAGGGTACTGTGGTACTGTGCTCTCCGTGACTCATGTTGTAAGTTATGCCGACGGTTCGGACCATAATAACTGAATAGACAAAGAGTTTTGTCAACAATCCTGGTTTTATTTCTTGTTTTGTCGTTAATGATTTGAGAATCATAACAAGAAGTTTTTAGTTCTGCGGCCACATAGTACTTTACAAGTGAGATTAGCTCCACGCGGTGAGTTCTGGCGCCCGGATCACAGACTTTCTGATTGGTGAAACGGTGGAGGGCGGGACATCGAAATGAAAACAATAACAAGATTTAGGGGCTGTAAAACTAATTTTGAAATCAAAATATCTCTGAACTACTATTGTCAGTTAAAGATGATGATTTATTAAGGCCATTTGACAGATTAGGGCCATTTAATGATGACTTGACATGAACATTTTATATTGCTACTTTAAACTTTTGCATAATAAACAACTCAGTGATATCAATTGAATGGGGTTGTAGGCGACAGTTGCTCAGTTGGTAGAGCATTGGCCTTTGAGCCTGAAGGTTGTGGGTTCGAGCCCAGGTCTCCACCGACTCTCTCTGTCTGCTGTCGTTGTGTCCTTGGGCAAGACACTTAACCTCTGGGAACACCTGATGCCACAGTGGGGCGGCTGCGGCTGTAAAGTGCCAAACTGCTGTTGTGTCCTTAAGCAAGACTCTTCACCCCCATTGCTTAGAATGAGTCTGGTGTGTGTGTGAATGGTTGGTGGTGGTCGGAGGGGCCGATGGCACAGACTGGTTGCCTCGCTTCTGTCAGTATGCCCCAGGGCAGCTGTGGCTACATTAGTAGTTCATCACCACCGTGTATGGAGTGAATGAATAATGACATGTAAAGCGTCTTTGAGTGTCCAAAAAAGTGCTAAATACAGTAAAACCAATGCATTATCATTATTATTATTATTATTATTACCTACAGTATAAAGGATATATTGGCTATACCAGGGCTAAGAAACCCAGTCCTGAAAAGGCAACAAATAATTCTGTACTCATCACACATCTGAAAGTTACCAACACATTACAGCATTTAAATTCTACCCAAAATGTCACTAGATGTCACTGTGGCTGCAGGTTGTAATTCCAAACAAGCAAATACGCCAGACTCCACCCATTTCTTCAGGTGAGTCCAGTTTTAACCTGGAAACTAGAAGGAAAGGGGTGGAGTCTGGTGTGCTCCTGTTTGATTGGAATTTTCTCCTGTAGCCACACCTGCCCTCTCTGGGACCAGTTTAACAACCCCTGCTCTATATTAATTGACACTTCACAATTTGAAGGCAGCCCTTGGAACGAAACTATTGACTCCACATGTGACACCATTTGAAATATGATCAAAACAACTGCAAATCCATAACCGTGACCACATATTCTCCTGCTGCGCACACCTGACCACTCTCAGTGTTGTTTGCATAATGGAGCTATCGAATGATTACATCTGTGAGTGATCTTTGCAGCGACCAATGGGAACACGTCGCGCAGTATCAAAGGTAACAGTCAGAGAATCAATGTAAGCTGTTTACTTTCCAATAATCCCATCAGTTAGATTTTATTACCACCATCAGCGCTAATTAAGTCACCTCGAGTACCCCCATCTGCTTTCGCTCTCAACAAAATAATGCACTTGGAAACGACGGCGGCGAAGATAGAAAGAAGAGAATACCGCAATATCTGTGGCTTTGTTGTCCCTGCGCTGCTTTGAAATGTAACAAAAGAGCAGGCTAACAATATGGACGCCACGGAGAGGGAGGAAAAAAGACAAAACTAAGGATTCCTGGCGTGTGCGGCTGCTTCCCGGTCGATAAAAGCGTAGAAGCAACAGACAGGGTAAATTATGATGACTCAAAGCGGCCACCACTTTTCTACTAACATTGGCGTGATCTTTGCCGTGTTAGCTTTGTGAAATATTTAGTTTTGGGAGCGAGAGAGGTGCACAAAGTGAAAGGAATTGGGTTTTGATGTTGTTGTTTGCTTTTGGAGGTGCCGTGTGAATGGAGCGGGAGGCATCCAAAACCCACTGAACCACTTTTTGTTGACTGTGTTGCCGTGGAAACCCTAGCTGGATATGAGAGTGTTGCCAAAAAAAAAAGAAAAAAAATGCTGGGGGGAGATAATGATGACTAGTTGTTTTGTAGTTTGAAGTTTGATTTGAAAATACAATGTTCCCTCATCTTTCATTAAATATTATGTTTTTTGCATCCCTCCATTTTGGGCCTTCCTTCATCCCAGCACACTACGGTAAAATATGTCAAAAAACACTTAAAAAGTCTTGCCACAGTGTTTACAAGTAGCAACAATTTACTAATTTAAGAAAAAGTTAAATTTTCCTAATAATCATCATCATAATCTCAATAGTAATAATCTATCCATGTTATTCCCCATTTCTGTGTCGGGGGGAGGGGGTGGCAGTCAGAGCTGCTCCCAGTACACAGAGCACCAGCCCCTCACTGATCCTCCTGCAGGTGCTGAGATCTTCCAGCGGGGGATTCAGGCAAAGTGGGGTTACATGTCTTGCCCAAGGACAGAACGACAGCAGTCATCAGTGGGAGTCATGAAGTAGGTCATAATTGCTTGAATAGAGTGTTTTTTTTAACTAAATAAATCTTTTTTATGTGTTTGTTTTTATTGGTGTCTATTGTGATTCTTGTTTTTATCCTGGAAAGCGCCCTGGGCACCTTCTGGCTGTTGTTGGGCGCTATACAAATAAAAATTTTATTGATTGATTGATTGAAATACATTCAGACTTTTAAAACAAGTTTTGCCAAATTGGACAAGAGAATACAGTCTTTCAAGAACTGTTGATTTATTTTCTCATTCCAAGTAAACATACTACACTTTGCTTTGTCCCATTGGTAAATCTTGTTTTCCGGCTCAGTCAGTATGTGCTCAAATTAAGATTCATTTTGCCAAAATTGAGCAATTGTCAACTACTTTTATTACTCTTTGCAGTGATGTTACCTGCTTTACTGAGGAACATTCAAAACGCCCCTAGGTTCATGCATACTTTTCTATGTAAAAAAAAATAAAAATGCAGATTGAAAAAAAGTCTTTGAATGCAAATAGCGAAAAAAAGTGTTCTTAAAGTGTCTTTCCTCTATCTTTTGTTCCTTGTGTTTCCATGGCAGCCAATGCAGCATTGAAGTCAGCACATTCACTTTTTCCCCCGTTTGACTTTGTGGTTCTGACCTACTGAGCTGAAATCCCACACTGTGCATTTACCGGCATTACAAACTACAAACTACTATTGTTAAGCGTAAGCATTTTGAGCCCCGGATAGAGCAGCTAGAGCGATTGTGTGTCTGTGTGTGTGTGTCTGCCTCGAAAACCCGGAGGCAGACGGCTCCCGCTCGGTCCTACCAAGAAATATAAACATTTTTGCGTTGTCGCGGAACAAAAACGGAGAAATGAGAGTTGGATTATGGGATGCCGATTAGACGGGGTGAATGGTGTGAGCGACATTTTGGGTGGAATTGAAATGCTGCAGTGTTGTTGGTATAACTTTCAGATCCGTGATAAATACAGAATTAGTTTTTGCAAAAGGAAATGCCATAGAAGGTCATAATGGGACGAATATGAAAACAGCATGTAAACAGACACTTGCAATGATTTTAAGTTAGTTACTACAGTGTCAGTGACAGAAGCCCTGTTTTCACCAGATTTGCCCTACTTTACTTTACTTTACTCTACCATACTTAACTCTACTCTACCATACTTTACTTTACTCTACTCCGCCATACTTTACTTTACTCTACCATACTCAACTCTACTCTACCATACTTTACTCTACCATACTCTACCATACTTTACTCCACCATACTTCACTCTACCATACTTTACTCTACCATACTTTACTTTACTCTACCAAACTTTACTTTACTCCACCATACTTTACTCGACTCTACACTCCTTTACTGTACTCTAACATACTTACTGTAACTCTACTCTACCAAACTTTACTCTACTCTACTCTGCCATACGTTACCCTACTCTACTCTACCGTACTCGACTCGACCCGACCCTACTCTACTCTAGTCTGTAGGGTAGACTAATCGACTCTTCCATACCTAACTCTACTCTACCATACTTAACTCTACTCTACTCGACTCTACCATACTTAACTGTACTCTACTCTACCCTACTCGACTCGACCCTACTCTACTCTACTCTACTCTAGTCTGTAGACTCCTAATCAAGTTATTAGGACCAGTAGCAGCAGTAGTAGCAGCTGTAGTAGCAGCAGTAGGAGCAGCAGTAGTAGCAGCAGTAGTAGCAGCAGTAGTATCAGTGTACCGTGAACTATGTATTTTTCTCAAATACTGAGCCTTTAATTTAGGAATAAACTGACACCGGAGCAGTCGGCAGAGCGCTCACATCGTGTTAAGAATAAAACCCTTTTTTTCCAACACGAGAACTTGTCGACATCTGAGAAATTACAAGCTTTATATAATATTTGTCACTTACTTTGCGCCTATTATCGGACTGTAACAGGTTCTAATTAGGCTCTGGCGTGAATTAAACGAGAGCGCAAAGAAGGTTATTATCACTTGTCTTAAAAAAAGTGTGATTTTGATGTGTTGTTATGAAATAATTTTTCTATTTCTTCAAGATGTCTTGGTCTCAGAGTGTCTCTAAGTGGAAACATGCCTTCAGAATAGCTGGCTGATGTTTCTGATAATTATAAAGAAAACACATAGAAATTGATAACACAAAAGTACATATATTTCTGTGCATTATACAGATACAGCCGGTATATATTGAGTCATTGGAATAATTTGTGTTTTTTTTTTCAATTAAATGTTGGCCTCTGTGACACATTAACTAACTTTTCCTGATGTAAAAGGGAAAAAAGGATCAGACAACCATCACTCAAAAAAATAGTTAGTCAATAAGATCACAGCAGAATGTTTTGAACAAAAAGACTTGGATTATTATTAACTTAAACTTAAAATTAAGTATTAAAACCAAGCTTTGCCTCAGTATCAAAATATTCAAAATTATTAATACAACCCATTAATCTCGTTATCGTTTTCATTTCGATGTCCCGCCCTCCACCGTTTCACCAATGAGAAAGTCCGTGATCCGGGTTGTCTGAACTCACCGCGTCAAGCTAATCTCACTGGTAAAGTACCATGTGGTCGCAAAACTTGTTATAATTCTGAATTAATTAACAACAAAACAAGGAATAAAATAATTTCTTTTATTTTTGTAGTTTTATAGTATTGTTGCTGACACAACTCTTGTCTATTCAGCTGTTATGGTCCCAGCTGGATTTATCTGCATATCTGGCAACCTGAGTCAGGGAGAGTGGGAGAGATTGCAGTACCACTTTTGGCCAGATTTGTACATACTGCTCCTTTAAATAAAGTTACTGGGTTCCTAAGGGTTAATCTCTTACTACACTTAATTAAACTTGCAGCACAATAAACACAGAGGACTCTTAACCATAGTTCTGCATATGCATAGTGTTGTGATGTCCTTGGGCAAGACACTTCACTTAATCTGTTAGTAAGTTCACAGGGTTTGTCGGAGGAGCTTCTTCCCGCACAGCAACAGAATTATAGATACGTATCAATGCGCTCCGGGATAATACATGCGCTCCTATAGCTCCGAGCTTGAATCCTTCCGTCTTAATTGTTCCGCTGCTGACTCACCCCCACATCTGGCCTCCCCCCTTTTACTCTTACTCATCCTCCGGTGTGCGAAACCTGTCGACAGCCGGCAACCAGAGCCCCCGCACATTAGTGGGACCAACAATAGCGTATAGGGGTAGGTGGGCTGCTAATGAGTTCTGGATCAGCGAACACATCCACAATACCCTTAACAGATGGCCCGCCCGCAAGTAGCAGCTGCAGAGACTTGACGTTCGAGGAGGACTAAATAAAAGCCAATTCTGTGAAATTTGATGGACGTCCGGAGAGAGAAGGAATAGGAGGGGAGGGGGGGGGCACAAATAAAAATAAATAAAATAGTGGCACGGGGACGCAGACAGACAGGTGGAGGGCAGGGCAAACAAAGCTGAAAGCCCATAAGGAAACAATGGCAGAGCCGTGGAATTGATCCGATGCATGATTCATCACAAGATGGTCTGGGCAAGGACAGGAGAGGTATGACGGAGGTAAAACTTTTATAAAAACTGAGATTTATTTGTTATTTCTGATCCTGTTAGGCTTTCGATGGTGTGAATGAAAGGTTAAGGTAAACTCTATCGTCCCTGGAGAAAAATCTGTCCACTGCTTTTGATCCGTCCGACAATGCCTCCACCATAGACATAGCTGGAGGCTTTTACCTATGGGGCATGTTTTGGGTGGAACGGGGAAACCGGAGAGCCCAGAGGAGGCCATTCTGTCTGGAGTGTTGTGTGTAGGTTTCCTCCAGGTGCCCCGGTTTCGTCTTCAACTAAAAACATGTAGAACAGGTAATGTAGTGAGTGTGTGAATGGATGGTGATGGTCAGAGGTGTTTTGCGTACTGAATTAACTTATAAAACTAAATAATTGGGCCCACACGTTTACAAATAATGAATAAAAGGCATACATTACTGTCTTTAAATTACAAAATGTCTCTGTGTATCTATATGTACCTGTGTCCCTCTGTGTCTATATGTACATGTGTCTCTGTGTGTCTATATGTACCTGTGTCTCTCTGTGTCTATGTGTACCTGTGTCTCTGTGTGTCTATATGTACCTGTGTCTCTCTGTGTCTATATTTACCTGTGTCTCTGTGTGTCTATATGAACCTGTGTCCCTCTGTGTCTATATGTACCTGTGTCCCTCTGTGTCTATATGTACCTGTGTCTCTCTGTGTCTATATGTACCTGTGTCTATATGTACCTGTGTCTCTGTGTGTCTATATGTACCTGTGTCTCTCTGTGTCTATATGTACCTGTGTCCCTCTGTGTCTATATGTACCTGTGACTCTCTGTGTCTATATGTACCTGTGTCTCTCTGTGTCTATATGTACCTGTGTCTCTCTGTGTCTATATGTACCTGTGTCTCCTGTTATTTATATGGCGCATTTTACAGACCAAGGTCACCCAAAGCACTTTACAATGTTCAGAGTTCAAACATTGTTCCAATCCTTCCACACACGGTGATGACAGAAGCGAGTCCAGAACACACTGGACCATCGAGGAATGTGAAAGTGCCCCTCACGAGAACCACATTCGGACAGTCGGTCTTCTCGGTCCAGGGGGCTAAAACTGAACTCTGACTGGGCTGGTTTTAAACATAAACTGAAGCTGAATTTTTAAAACAAACCAGGTGTGTAAGCATCAAAGAGTGCTGCTTTTGTATAATGTGAATTTTATAATGTATAATGTGTTTTAATTGTGTTAAAAGCCCTCCTAGGGACGGACATTGCAAACTAGCCTTGGCTACAAATGTTGTAGTGTTTCACATGTTGATTATGGACACTTGTCCCTAAAAAATAAATCAATAAATAAAAATAAAAAATCAGCCCCAATCAACACCATCCATTCACTCTCTCTTTTACATTCATACCTATTGTGCATGTTTTTAGTGGTAGGGGAAACCGGAGCACCCAGAGGAAACCTACGCAGACACAGGGAGAACATGCAAACCCCACTCAGAAAGGCACTCAGCCACCGTGCCGCCCGGTTTTCGCTGATCTCTTGTTGGCTAATCAACAACTTTGAAATGTCCTCCGAGGCGACTGATTCAGGTCCACACAAAAACAAATTCAATTGAAATGAATTGAAATCATTCTACGCCTTACGGATAAGTGTATTTCAAATCCCCTTTTCTTTTAAAACTTAAATTAAAACTTGTGATGTCTCTCCTCCCGAGTGAGTCAGTCTTTGTTGATCCATCTGTGTGATTTTGCCCCATTATCTCAGTCCTGGCTCTGACCTTCACAACCAGGTGAGCACACAACATCGGGAGGCTTGATGCAAATAGATCGCAGTGGCTCTTCATAATTATCCTCATAAAGTCTGTGATTGAAAATGCATTTGGCTGATATATGCTTTTTAGACCGAGGTGCAAACAGCCACCAGCGTAAACAGGGGCGAAATGTGCCAGACGCCCAGATTGCAGAGGTCCTCTTGATTAAGGTGTCAGATTAGACTCAATAAACAATCATTAAAAAAAAATACCCGGCGGCTTCTCGGCACCTCAAGAAAAAGGCCTCCGACAATGTGGTTATCTGCTCGCGCCTGCACCGTGGAGCGACTCTAGAAGGAAGAAAACGCAGGTCACAAAGAGAACTCTACACAGGCAGAGATATACAGTACTGATTACTATTACTAAGATTAAAGGTATTGTTATAGAAATCTTTTAGTAAAGCAATCTGAATTAACACCAAATAATTATAAGTGCAAGTTATTAACTAATAGTCGACCCTGGATTTGGCGGCCAGGTCAGCTGATAGATAGAGACGTGCTGCAACATCTCTTTGACCTCATCTGGGTCAAAGAACAATCTGTTCAGGTCAAAAGCCGATTTTTACATATATCAGAGTTGTATCAGCGTAAGAAAGCTTAAAGAGAAGCCTTGAGCGACACATCTTAATACTGACTTCATTTATGTAATATCTAGAGTAGATATGTGTTTGTTTACTCTGGTCTATTTGATGTCCATTTCCTCATTCGTGGCAGACAATTTCAGACGGCTGCAGGTGGTAACGATATCGGTTCTGATATTCATTGTATATGTGCACATTTACTAATGAATAAACTCACACTTATATTACAGCTCTTGGTTGTTTACATTATTTTTGCTCTCGGTCTGTGCAGAAATTCCACAACAGTATATAGAAGGACTGCAGTGTTCATCAGTCTCCGTTGTACAGTCTGACAGCAGCAGGAAAGAAAGAACTGTGTAACCTCTCCTTCACACGGCAAGGGTGGATCAGTCTGCCCCTGATGCTGCTCTCGTATTACTGTTTGAGGGTTTATTCAGACCTGCACATTTGCTCAACTTTAAACGGATCAGCATTCGTTTGGAACTCTGATCCGAACCTTTTATGCAGGTCTGAATACACACAAACGAATCCTGGTCCGGACCAAAGAACCGAACCGAGACCCACTTTTTTAGGTGGTCTCGCTCCGCTTCCAAACGAATTCTGGTCCAAGTGGATTCAGGTCTGAATACAACCGGTGTCGATCCGACACAACTCCAGGATACGTGCGCATTTTTTGGGCTCAACAAGTCGTAGACAGAAACTGTGAGGAATTAGCCATGCAGCGGCTAACTATGCTGCTAACGCATGCTACACAACAACACTGAGCCGTGGGCAGACCTGGAGCAGTGAGGAGACGCTGTGCCACAGGCTTATGGAGTTAGAACTGTTCACAGTATACAGTGATGTTAATGGCAGCATCTTCAAACCATTCGCATTATTAAAAGCCTGACACTGTTTGACTCACGTCTCAAAGAGCAAAATCCTGAATCATGTAGTGAATTGTGTTCTTTGGCTCATACCTGGTCCTCTGTCGTCTGTTTATCCCGCTGTTATTATAGATCCATGGTTTATCCACAATGCTGCTGTCAGTATGTTGTGGGACAGGGTTATTATTATAGATCCATGTGTGGGACAGGGCACGTAGCGCACAGAGTCTCCTTTGGCTTTCTCCCCACGCATTCGCCGACGCTGTTCCAATATTTAAAACGTGTTTCGCCTGTGTCTAATGAGCTGCTGTTGATGTTGAGGGTGGTTTTCCTCTAAAAAGAGCAAACATAGGCAGAGCAGACTGCAGCACATACGGGCCCTCAATGTTTTCCTCCGGTTCCGCATCTATCCTCCGTGAGCTCTCGCTGTCCAATAGCAGTGCAGATCGTCACACGCGTCCATACATTTATATAAGAAAGTTCACTTGTAAAAAGTACAGTCTGAATACGAACCGCAGCAAAAGAAAAAAGTTTGGTCCGCTTTTGATTCGGAGCAAGCAAGCGGACCAAAGGACTTTTCAGGTCTGAATACACAATAAATGACCAGCATGCCCAGATCTGAAGTTTTGATGACATATAAAATAAAACAATGCAACCATTGAACAAAGGGAAGATACAAGTGGACCACGCAGAGATGTCTCGGGCAGGATTCTCCTCAGTCCTTGGAGCTTGTCTGTGCGTCCGTTCATTTTTCCCGCTGGGTTTTTTAGTTGTTCCTTGTCAATGCAGGAGGGTTTAAGGATGGTGATGATCCAAGACATTTATGGACATTTATTAACATTTATCCACATCTTGCCCCCTTCTGGCCAACAGCAATGCTAAACCGTTGGGTGCCTTAGTGGAAATTAAAGGTTCTGTTTTCCCATCTTTTAATATATTCATTCTAAATCCAGCCCAAGGCCCTTCTCTACTGTTTAGAAACCTGTTCATATGAATCCCATCTGGCTGCATGTGCTCAGGTCACATTCACCCAACAAATAGTGACGCAATATGCATTTCAAGCGTTCAGCCCTTTTTCTTTTTTAACCTTCTTTTTGCGAAATAATGTAGTTGAGAAAATGTGGACTCTGGCAGCTCACAATCTCTGAAATTGTTGCAAACGCAGCATGGAGTGAATTAAACAGGCTGTAAGCGTGAACACAGTCTTGTGTAGCTCTGGTGGAAAAACCTGAATATTGATATAAAATACAAATGCATATTTATAATGAAAACCAATTATTTATGTGTGTGTATTAAATAAATATCCCTGCTGCCCCACTGTTTATTTTTATTAAACCGCTGTATTTGTGATACGATCGTCACGTGACCGCTGAAGCCAATGGTAGCGTGAGTAGAATGACTAGGTCCACCTGTGTGCAGCCCTCTCACTCAGACGTGTGTGGGGAGGCTGGACGACAGCTGTGGACAGGTTCGTGTTGGATAATATTTGTGGATTATTATTGTGCCTTGCTAGAAGTTAAGTGTTGAAAGATCACCTTTAGAGCTGACTACTGGGCCATGGGGAGTCTTGAGCCGCCATCGCGCTGGGCACACGCTGGGAATTGGTGAGTTGGATGTGTGCTGTTGGTGTTGTTGTGAAATGTGCTAAGATAGCGGCATAACCCATTGCGTTAGCATCAGCGAGTTATCCGAATACATCCTTTCAGCTCGAGAATCAAACTATTGTTACTCGTGATTGGACAAAAAAATATATCAAACCCAAATACCATGTCTACACATTCTATTTAAAGTAGAAATATGTAAGATTTTCATGTCAAGTCATCATTAAATGGCCCTAATCTGTCAGAAGGCAATATTTCTTTAACTGATAACGATAGTTCAGCCGGGATTAAGCGAATTCCAAAAGCAGTTTTGCCACAACTAAATCTAACCTCCACCGTTTTACCAATCAGAGTGTCTGTGATCCTGGTTTCCAAATATCAATGCGTCGAGCTAATATCAAGGTAAAGTAGCATGTCAGGCCAGAGTACTAAAACCAATTTTAAAACAAGGCGTCTATCAGTACCTTTGTGAAAAAAGGTATTTGTTTTTCGTTGACAAAACTCTTATCTATTCAGCTATTATGGTCCCAGCTGGATTTGTCTGCATATGTGGCAGTGGGAGAGGTTGCAGTACCACTTTTAGCCATATTTAGACATATTGCTCCTTTTAATAAGTCTATTATAAAACATACCAAAAATATAAATTCACCAAGTAGACCCACCATAGCCTCTCATGAAATAATCAACACTCTAGGACCAGTAAGGCTCCACTTGAATCATTTTCCTTCCTTACACTGAGGAGTAAACATAGATTGCTTATTTGGAAGAGCCTCTAATTATCCGTAAGTGCTTTTCTACATCCGTGCGTGGAGTGGCTAAATTAATTTTTCATTCTTGCCTTTTTGACTTTACTAATAACAGTTGGTGAAGCTCCAAACGCACTGATGAAGTAAACATTTCATTTCTCAGCACAGAGATGTTAATTAGAGCTGCTTGCTTTGGTTTTCTCTGCACACCTCCAGAATTTTGGAGGGGGCCCATATCGCCACAATGTATGGATCTATATCTTGTGGCGCGAGTAGGAGTGGAGGACGGAGAATGTTAATCTCAGCGTGTGGTCAGAGTGCCTTAAAAGCAGCTTGTTTCTTCTATTTTCTACACAGAGGATGATTTAAACTTTTTTGTCTATAATTATGCCTTTGTGTTAATGGTACAACTTTGCTTTCAGAAACAATGTTGTGACAGAAACTACTAATTATGCTACTATGAGTCGCCATTTTGAGTCTTACTGCTAATTTACACATAACGCGTTATACGCACAGCAGACGCGAGTAACTTTTTCCCATGTTAACCAATGGGGATATTTACACTACTAGTGTTTTACGCGCGTATGACGCGGGGCTGCGCCTAATTTAGGATTGATTTCTAATTTTGTGCGCGCAGCAACGCGTCTCCCAGTAAAATCACATGTGAAACATGATTTTTTTGTGACCCTTGGATTTAGATCGCATCTACACACACACAGCTCTTGTATCTAAACATCAGCAGGAGGAGCAGCAAGTTTTACAGTGATTCTGGACATCGTTTTTTCTTTTTTTCATAAAGTCTCGGGTCTGGCCAAACCAGCGCACAGAGACCATGAAGACAAACACATACATGTAATTTGTGTTGCTCTACATCAGTCTTCTGGCCCTTACTGTCCTCTACACTTCTCCATAGACCACACAGGGAGAGCATCAGAAGCCGCGGACCTGCGCACGGCCTGTGTAGATACTAACGGCTTATTAACCGAGCGCGAGGTCTGTATGGAGAAATATTAGACCGCGGCCTTAACGTACAGACCGAGCCGTGGCAAGGTCTGTGCAAAAAGGCCAAGGTCTGATATTTCTCTGCACAGACCGAGCAAGCGAGGTTAATAAATGTTTTATTATATGACTCTCGTCTGTGTCTTTACAAATGCTTTTGAGATATTTGTGAAGTATGTTCATGTCCGACTTGGTTTTGTGTGATACGGGCTGTGGACCGATTGTCATGGTAACGGTCCGTGGAAAGATATCAAATGTGATACGCGCTGTTCGGACGAATTGTCATGGTAACGGTCCGAGATGGGAAAATATCAGACCGCAAATCAACCAATCAGAGCGCGCGTACGGTCCAAGTCATATAATAAAGCCAAATAATGATACGCACAGGTGCACGCAGTCAACGCGTACGCGCTGTTAACGCCAACTGTGTAAATTTCCTGTTAGTTATACACGGGCGGCACGGTGGCTGACTGTCAAATCCCGGTCGGAACAAGGTCTTTCTGAGTGGAGTTTGCATGTTCTCCTCGTGCTTGCGTAGGTTTCCTTCGGGTTCTCCGGTTTCCCTACCACTAAAAACATGCACACGAAGTTAAATCCTCCAGCTCCGGTCCTGATCAAGCCGAGCATCAACGTCTGGAGATGGGTTCCCGGGCGCTGTTACTACGGCGATCACTGCTCCTGACGTAAAAATCTCTCCCGTAACACCTTGAGCCTGCGAATCCTGTCCCGACTTATCGCTTATCCGGTATCTAGTTAAGTCAGGAAGGATGTGTAACTCAATTTGCCAGGCATCAGGATGGGTCAAATGCAGAAGATGAATTGCCCTATGGGGATGAATAAAGACCACTTTTACCTTTGCTACACTGCAAATAATGATTAAATATGAGGTAATGATTGCTTTAATTGAGTGGTTTTCATCCTAGATTGAGTACATTCTGTGTTATAACATTATCCAATGAAACAAAGCCATTTAGTCTTACTTCAAGAACTGTTGCTTCATTTTCTCATTCCAAGGGAGACATTTCTTGTACAGTATCATTTTGCTTTGTCCCATTGGCAAATTAATTGAAAAACTATCTTTAGGACTAGTTGTATTTCTTATAGGCCAATATAACAACAGTAGTTAATCAAGGACTTCACAAAGCTGTAGATTCGCCAACAGAGATCAGAGAATCAAACTGTTTAAACGCATGAAACGCAATGGTAAATAACACGTAGAGCCCAAAAGGTCCATAAGGGGCAGAGACTGATGTCCATAAATGTTGATGACTGTCTATGTATGGTTTCCGAATTGATGAATATATTGCTTTTTGATTGGAGTTGCTAACACGGACCAACTCCCTCAGGTGAAAACATTCCCCTTTGGCAGAGGAGATAAGGCGAACATAAACACAGAGATTTTCCATGATTAGACCATTATAAAAAGGCTGATCCAGTGCATCAGGGTGTAGCCTTGGCCGTCACTGCCCCTTTATCCCAGTCCTTCTAATCCGACTTTGGGTGAATTACGGCACAGATCAGGTACAAATTGGGCTTCGGCCTTGGACGCTTTGGTGCGCTCGGTTCAACGTGATTTGGCAACTGCCTCCTGCCAATCTCTGTGATGTGTTGTGGACAAGGAGCGCGGCTAATTGGGCTGCACTGGTCTGGGGTCAGGAAGAGCTGGTGCGGAGCCAGAACGCAGTGTGGAGCAGAGGGCGATTCACGTGTCGGATTTGTCCTACACTTTTGGACTAATATGGGAATTCAGACTGTGACGGTCCGACTGCCAATGGTCCCAAGCAGAGAGAGAGATGCTCGGCTTGTTTGGAGAATACCAAGTTTGGGTTGCAAAGCCTGAATTCCCATTAAACCAGTTGGAGCGAGGATGAATAAAATATGTTTGTAATTGGGCTTTGTTGTAGATTTTAATGTCAAAAGATGTCATTTCTGTTTGTTTTTGTACATGAGTGAAAAATATGTTGCTTTATCTTACAGTTAAATCTTGTATTTATACAATTAGAGTATGGCTCATTTCATGTATTAGTTTATCTTGAATAGGGACAGTACACATGAATAAACATGACTGTAAATGTGTTAGTATTAGCCATGCAGCTAGTTTTCAACTGTAGTCCCTAAAGGTAAGGTTAAAACTGCAAACAAAACAAAATTGCAAACATTACATCAAAAATTTAACATACATGATCAGTAGAATTAGTTAAAATATTGCATTTTTTTCTTCTTTTTCAAACTGTCATTTAAACATATATTAACAAACACAATAGCAAACATAAAATCTTCAAATCAGACCAACATCCATGTTTTAACAATATCAACACCAATTTGTTTTTTGTACAGCCTTAAATCACAACAAGAGTAGTCTCGGAGGACGGAGTCATTGATTCACCAACACAGATTAGAAAATCAAACAGTGCGAACACAGGAAAAGCAGTCATAATCAATCAATCAAATTTTATTTATGAAGCGCTTTCCATACAAAAAAAATGCAACACAAAGTGCTTTACAGTTTAGTTTAAAAACAATCCAAGGTGCCCCGCCGTCCCACAGACCCACCAAAGCCATATATATTATTAAATATACAACCACGCACACACACACACAGACGGACACGCATGGACGTACATTTATAAAGTCACATCAGGTAAAGGAAAAAACTATGAAAAGATATAGGGCTGGGTGCGGATGTAACCGGCTTAAGAAGCGCCATCCAAGGAGCAATCTGCACCAGGGAGCAGAGAACCGGCTGCAGCCACAGGGGACAACATAGGACCCAGAGGAGAGAAGAGAGGCTCTTGGATCCCCACCAGATCCAAGAGCCAGACCCTCATAACAAACCCATAGAAGCCATTGGTCCAGCGGGAGTGGATGACCAATGTCCATAAATGTTGATAAATGTCCTTAAATGTCCCGGATCAGCTCTGTGCTTGGACCCTCCTGCAACAGCAAGAAATGACTCAAAACGAACCAAAAAAAAAGTGGGAAATATAAGTATCGGTGCTATAACTGTCAGTGATAATGGAGAGTGGATAAAAAAAGTCTTGCACACTGGAAAATAATTCAAAACTGTGTGTAGGAGAATGAGAAGGAAACTCATTGTTATGATACGGTTGGAACCCTCCACCCACAATCTGACTCAGGCACCAAATGAAAATCAAGTAATGTACGCTTACGCACTAATCAACAACTTATGTAACAACTGGAATTCAATGTCACAACGTGTCGAGTTCTGGCCACAACAGAATAAACATCATTATCTAACAACCCGGTGCAATCGTCAACATTGTGGCTCTGGTTGTGTGTCTTCGTTATTGATCCCACGGCTCGTAACAAGCACATCCAAGCACACTTCTGCTTTTTTGCGGATCATTACCGAGAGCGCGCGTGGACAGTGTCGGCCGGGCGCTGACGGTGAAAGGTCATATATCGTTTCACATTCATTTATTCTTAGGCCAAACTGGTGTCAGGCGCTAAACTTGATGTGTGTTATGTCCAGGCTCTGGCTAATCATCACTGACGAACCGTTAGCAATGTGTTTCAGAGCAGTGTGCGGGCTTCAGACGGCTGATAATTGCCCACACTGCACTGACGCACGACTCCCGACCTCTTTTTCTTCAATACAATACAATATATTCTTGTATCATCTCAGAGGACTTAACAAAACCATTAAAGTCGCCAACACAGATCGGAGAATCAACAGTTAAGACACTAAAAGAATATAGAACACATGTTGAAAAATGTCATACATGTTCCTTCTTTGTTAAGACACTAAATGTTAGACTTCTGCATCGGCAAGGAAAAACTCATAAGAAAAACCCTGTGGGAAAAAACATGATTTATTTTATTTAACACCAAGTAAAAGAGTAACTGTAGAAAAAAATCAACATTATATCCCTCTACCTCCCACACACCCCAAGCCACCCTCCCTCCCGTCACCCTCCCCCCACCCTCTGAGTTTTACCCAAAACTACGACCAATATGTACTTTCCTTTTTTAAATTTTAATAAAGAAAAAAAAAACAAAAAATTGAAAAAATCTATATTTTGAAACAATACAGCAACATAAACAAATTAACCAAAAACGCAAACATGTTAATTTTAGTAACTTTTAGAATTACCTATTTATTGACGTTGTTTTGAATGGATGTGTGTTTAGGCAGAATTTTATTGCACCTACCCTAAGCCTAAAGTGCAGTCTGTATTGCACCTACCCTAAGCCTAAAGTGCAGTCTGTATTGCACCTACCCTAAGCCTAAAGTGCAGTCTGTATTGCACCTACCCTAAGCCTAAAGTGCAGTCTTTATTGCACCTACCCTAAGCCTAAAGTGCAGTCTGTATTGCACCTACCCTAAGCCTAAAGTGCAGTCTGTATTGCACCTACCCTAAGCCTAAAGTGCAGTCTGTATTGCACCTACCCTAAGCCTAAAGTGCAGTCTGTATTGCACCTACCCTAAGCCTAAAGTGCAGTCTGTATTGCACCTGCCTGAAGCCTAAAGCACAGTGTTTATTGCACTTACCCTAAGCCTAGAGAGAAGTCTTTATTGCACTTACCCTAAGCCTAGATTGCTGTTGTTATTGCACATTCCTAGCTCCTGAAGTGCCCAAAGTGCAAACCTTTTTTAATACCTGTGTCACACTTTGATTAATGATAACATACTTTTCCTGACGAATAAAGTGGATTTATAATTGTATCGGCGTTTCAAAGCACACGTTTTTACTAGCATCAGTAAATTAGACGATACTCACTCTGGAGACAGTTGTTAGCACGCTACCGCTCGTATCTCACGGACAATTTAGAATATCAATTTCAACCCTTTAAAATTAATTCCCTGACAAATTGAATTACAGCGTCGCCAGCTCACCACTCACAAAACCAAAGTCTTAACTCCGCACTACAGGAGGTGCCACTACCCATTTATTTTTCAATTAATTCTGACATTCCGAATGACTGCTATGTGTTTTGGCGCCGTGACAGATCCAACAAGGTATGATAGCTGCTGAGAATCAAAACAACCTTCCCTCCCTCCTCCCTGGTGCCTCTTCAATCCCAGAATCGGGAACGACGCCAAGGTAGCATCCTGGGTCGGTCCCTAAACTCTCAATCGGAAAATCTCTCCCGTAACACCCTCAGCCTGCGAATCCTGTCCCGACTTATCGCTTATCCGGTATCTAGTTAAGTCATGAAGGATGTGTTACTCAATTTGCCATCGATTCCTTTGGTAATTGTGCGTAATTTAATCTAAACCCCCCACTGTCTCATCGTATTCTTTTTGTTTAACCCACAGGAAATCAAGATGGCCCGGCGAGGGAATATGTCATTTGGCTAAAAAAAAATCTATTCCCGGAGCTGTAGGAAAAGTAGGCCAATTTTGAGCATGGGATTGTGTGAAGTAAAAGATTAAAACGTGTTTTTTTCGACCTCCAAATGAACTGAGGAAATGAGAAATCTATTTGCAGTTTTAGCGTGTGTCAAGAATGTGTTAGTGAGTATTTCTCAGCTTATCGTTGAGTTCCTTTTGGTTTTATGATGAGTAAAATACCCTCTACACCAGCTACATTTTTGGAAGAAGGAAAATTAGGTCCACATAGAGGTCCCTCTTGAATTAAAGGGTTCGGGGATGGGCATCTAACCCGACTGGGGCGACAGTAGCTCAGTTGGTAGAGCTACTGTCGTGGGTTCGAGCCCACCATGGGGCCTACTCCAACTGCTCCCACAAATGTCTACTGTCGTTGTGTCCTTGGGCAAGACACTTAACCTCACGTTGCCTGAAGCCCCCGCTGAAACACCAAGGCTGTTTCACCGCTGACTGAGCAGCCATCTTCCTGTGCACCCACTGCAGAGGATCAGAGGGACTAGTTCTATGAGCATTGGGTGGCAGCTCTCATGGCCACCCCTCAACCCAGAAATGGATTAATAAAGGGGTTGAAAATGAATGAATGAATGAATGGATGGACAACTCAATAAACTAGGTGCAACATGATTTAATGACATGTTGTTTACCTTTGCTGTGTCCAGGTAATTAATGCTTGATTCGAGTGGTCTTTGCCAATGGGACAAAGCCTTTTAGTCTTATTTCAAAAAATGTTGCTTCCTTTTCTCATTCCAGACAGGGAGACATTTCTTGTACTGTATGTTTTCATAAAAATATAATTTTTCTTTGTGCCATTGGCAAATCTTGTTACAAGGACGGGTCAGGAAGGTCAGAATGTGCTCAAAATAAGATAAAATGTGAGCAATCTTTGTCTTATTTTTCACCACTTTTTTCAGTGTAGCTTCCATGTCACTGAGTTTCATGTTTAAAATGTGATGGAGTCAGAATAATAGATCCATAAACTGTTCTGACAGATGTCCAACTCTACCACAATAAGAATAAATACCAACATAGGAACACGTACATCACTGTATAGGCCGCAGGGGTTATAGAAAATGCAACTTACAGTCAAATGCGGGGAACACCTTTGCATGAATTTGGATTTAACCTAGAGAGTTCTGGGGGAAAAATAGCCTTAAATAAGATAATTAACATTATCTTATTTAAGGCTCAATTCAAATAAATATTATAAGATATTAATCTTATAATATTTATTTGAATTGAGCAGTATTTGTTCTGAGCCCATAGGGGTTGTCTTAAAACCAAAATTGCCAAAGAAACAAGTAGTTATCACCTCATTTCAAGAGCAGTAGCATTTTTTTTTTTTCATTCCAAGCAAGCCACAGCCAAATCGACACATTTTACACATACAGTACTATTTCTTGTCAGCCAAAATAAACTAAAATTAAAAAAAAGAACACTGCTCATTTCAAGATATCACTAACCTATTATCTTATTTAACAAAGACGTTTTGTTTTGGTGTCTTTTGTCCTATTAGAATGTGTTTCAGTTTTCATGGACAATGTTGGATTGGTCTAAGGATGGACTCAACGATAAACCCTGGATATCTGAAAAAATGTCTAGTTTATATTGTCTTGCTGATTTTTGCTTCTGCGTGATGAGTCAGAGGCAAAAACCTCCGCTTTGCAATTCTTAACTATGAATTGGCCTTTGCTCTGACTTCAGTCCGGTCGTCCGTGGTTACCGCTGATTCTCGCGAGGACTTTGGCATGGATCCAGACATTACGTGTTGAAACGCCAAGACGATTTGCTCCTCGCCTCGGGTCAAATCGAAGGGGCGTCATGATGTAGAGATAAATGCAGAAATATACATGAAATGAAATCCGGAAACAGATCAAGTTGAATGAAAAACGTCCACCTTGACTTTATTAAAACCTAATAAAAACAAGAATAAGAAGGAAATATCAGTGTTTTTTTTCCTTGCATCAACACAACTAAACAAGTTATTTATGGTCTTTCTACGAAGAGGCAAAGACATATTTCTCAGAAGCATATTGCGAGTGAGATGTTTGGCCTATAATGGTTGGCTTCTTTTCTCTCACCATAAGGATCCAATTGTACACAACCATCAATCATCTCAGAGCACAGTCATCAAAACAGCTCGCATTTGTCTGAAAGCACCATGGGTAAAATGTACTTAGCTGGTTTCTTGCTCTTGTTTGTGGAGACAGATGCACAGGATTTACAAGCTCTAGGAAATGGAGAGACTCAACCTCTAGCACCACTCGTATTTGTATTATTTCAACAATGTATATGGTGAAATATGGAACATGAATTGATAACTAGCTGTTTTTCGTTCGCAAAATGGTGATGGTAAAAATCAGAAATATCATGTGAAAATCATGTAGTTTGACAATGGGGAAGGTAAATACTGTATACGTTTTTTGCTTCGGCCTTCTCTTTTTGACCTTTGTTTATTGAAATATATATGTACCTGTAAAAATACATTGCAAAGCTGCTGAAATAAACTAATACTACCATTACTACTACTACTATACAGTAGCTTGGGAGATACCAGTAGCCCGCCACCCTCTTCAAAGTAGTTCCCAAAAGGATTGTGTTATGGTAAATATGAAAAAATGCCTCCTTTTTGCGCTAACACATTGCGCAATTGTTGTATGAGATTAACTTTAAACAACAACATAATATCCAAATTTGCCAACATTAACTAGAGAACATTTTGACGGTCTTAAAACAATATTTGTCATTAAAACAATAAATACATTTGCTATATCAGTGCTTGACATAAGACTGTTCCATTGTTTGCTTTATACTTAATCCAGAGTAGCCAACCATTATGTTGCCTGTCAAAATTGATTCGTTTTCTACCATTTGTGTCCCAAAATACTAGCTCTCCCAGTGAAAAGGTTGGAGATTCCTGCTGTGAAACTCGATTGTTGCTTTTTTGTGCCTATAATGAAATAAGCCGTTTCCTTGTCTCTAACGACCACCTTTTTAAATAATTACTGAATGACTTGACTTCTCTCTCTATAAGCTCAGCCCGAAGCCATTTCTTTGCTACTACTGCTGTCACCTTGCCTCCATTGTGCCCCTGTCTGCCCTTGCCATTCACTGACAGACTCTGTAAATTCCAATCAAAGAGCGTCTAGTCAACTCTCAGTCGGGAATCATGGGGTTTTGATCCGAGCCTGAATCTGGTCTATTGCAGCAGTCAATCAGAGCGCTGGGTGCAGGTGACGCTGAGCTGCTAACTCTGTGCAGTCAAGTTGAACAATTACATGAGAGAGAAAGGTGCCGATAATGACATCACAGCTGGGGGGCGGAGCTTTCAAACCACAGCGATGGAACAAAGTCTGACAAACTACTTCCTGGCTCTGTAATGGTTTGGTTCTTAAAGCTGCACTAACTGACTTTATTTTTGTATTCATTACGAAAATGCTATCCATGTCCATGTAGTGCATTGGGATATACATCATTTTGAAGAAAAAGTAGCGCAGATTTGTGCTGGCGTGACATTATATTTTAGATCGAGTTTTGATGAAACAAGGAAGAGAATGTGTTTCGGGTCGCGGATTGTGACCAATCGCAGCGCACCACTAGCCCCCACTTTCGTGAGAAATCTACAGGTCCGTTAGCACAGACAGCTGAGTTAGCACAACAAGCGGCGGAGCTAACCTGAAGCTTTGTGTGTCTTTGTCACCGGTTACTGCTTACACAGCAAGACAGCCATCCAAAAGAAAGCCCCGTTCCTCCGCTCTTCCCGGTTCTATCGTTCTATGGTCACGCCATCCACGTGCAAATCCATATTTGTGTATTATCCATATTGGGAGACGCTAAATCTGTCCCAACAGTGAGTGTGTGTGGGGGGCGATAGCTTCGTGGGTGCGGGGAGGGGAGCAGAAAGAGAGAGGCCAGCGAGTCCACGGCTTCAAAATCCCAAAGTCAGTTAGTGCAGCTTTAAACAATATTACATTTTCCGGACAGTTAAAGGCGCTCCACATCATAATCCATTCACTCCATACACCATGGTGATAAACTAAAATTGTAGCCACAGCTGCCCTGGGGCACACTGACAGAAGCATCGCAACCAGTATGTGCCATCAGCCCTTCCACACACACACACACACACCAGACTCATTCTAATGTGTCTTGCCTATGGACAAAACCACAGTTTGGCACTTGTATAGCCGCAGCCGCCCCCACTGTGGCACCTGCTGTCCCCAGAGGTCTCCCATCACAGTACTGACCAGGCCCTGCCCCTGCATAGCTTCAGAGTCTGCAGAGGTCTCTCTCTCTCATATTTTTAGATCACCTTTTTCAGGCCGAAAAGTGATAAGAAGCGGATTAGCTCCAAGCCCAACAAGTCAAATGTAGACTCACTGGGCCATTTCTCGGTGTTTTACTTTTAGGACATAAAACAGAGAAAGGTTTAAAATTGTATTAATATTTCTTAATTACATTTTAATCAGTCGCCAAATTAACATTATTAGAATCCATAATAACAGTCAAATGGCTGTTTGATTGGAATGGCTGGTGTGGTGTCTGCTATCATTATTATTCATAATAAGTAGTAGTCGTTTGTGTATGTGTGTGTATGTGTGTGTGTGTATGTGTGTAATCATCAAACTGAAATTTCTCCATTGTGGGACGAATAAAGGACCTTCTTCTTCTCTTCTTCTTAAAAGGTATCTTGTGACTCATCCTAAATACTAAAGAGGCCACTGCTTTGTGTATTCGGGGTCATTCTGCTTTTCCATCTTCAGGGACCCAGGCTAGGCTTACTGTAGTCTGTAATGTGTATGCTATTCTGTTTATATACAGTGCCTTGCGAAAGTACCCTTGAACCTTTCAACATTTCGCCACATTTCAGGCTTCAAACATAAAGATATAAAATTTTAATTTTTTGTCAAGAATCAACAACAAGTGGGACACAATTGTGAAGTGGAACGAAATGTATTGGATAATTTAAACTTTTTTAACAAATAAAAAACTGAAAAGTGGGGCGTGCAATATTATTCGGCCCCTTGCGCTAATACTTTGTAGCGCCACCTTTTGCTGCAATTACAGCTGCAAGTCGCTTGGGGTATGTCTCTATCAGTTTTGCACATCGAGAGACTGGAATTCTTTCCTATTTTTCCTTGCAAAACAGCTCGAGCTCAGTGAGGTTGGATGGAGAGCATTTGTGAACAGCAGTCTTCAGCTCTTTCCACAGATTCTCGATTGGATTCAGGTCTGGACTTTGACTTGGCCATTCTAACACCTGGATACGTCTATTTGTGAACCATTCCATTGTAGATTTGGCTTTATGTTTTGGATCATTGTCCTGTTGGAAGATAAATCTCCGTCCCAGTCTCAGGTCTTTTGCAGACCCCAACAGGTTTTCTTCCAGAATGGTCCTGTATTTGGCTCCATCCATCTTCCCATCATATTTAGCCATCTTCCCTGTCCCTGCTGAAGAAAAGCAGGCCCAAAGCATGATGCTGCCACCACCATGTTTGACAGTGGGGATGGTGTGTTCAGGGTAATGAGCTGTGCTGCTTTTACGCCAAACATATCGTTTTACATTGTGGCCAAAAAGTTTGATTTTGGCTTCATCTGACCAGAGCACCTTCTTCCACATGTTTGGTGTGCTTCCCAGGTGGTTTGTGGCAAACTTTAAACCAGACTTTTTATGGATATCTTTGAGAAATGGCCACTCTTCCATAAAGGCCAGATTTGTGCAGTGCACGACTGATTGTTGTCCTATGGACAGACTCTCCCACCTCAGCTGTAGTTATCTGCAGTTCATCCAGAGTGATCATGGGCCTCTTGCCTGCATCTCTGATCAGTCTTCTCCTTGTTTGAGATGAAAGTTTGGAGGGACGGCCGGGTCTTGGTAGATTTGCAGTGGTCTGATACTCCTTCCATTTCAATATAATTGCTTGCACAGTGCTCCTTGAGTTGTTTAAAGCTTGGTAAATCTTTTTGTATCCAAATCCGGCTTTAAACTTCTCCACAACAGTATCTCGGACCTGCCTGGTGTGTTCCTTTGTCTTCATGGTTCTCTCTGCGCTTTAAACAGAACCCTGAGACTATCAAAGAGCAGGTGCATTTATACGGAGACTTGATTACACACAGGTGCATTCTATTTATCATCATCAGTCATTTAGGACAACATTGGATCATTCAAAGATCCTCACTGAACTTCTGGACTGAGTTTGCTGCACTGAAAGTAAAGGGGCCGAATAATATTGCACGCCCCACTTTTCAGTTTTTTATTTGTTAAAAAAGTTTAAATTATCCAATAAATTCACAATTGTGTCCCACTTATTGTTGATTAATGACAAAAAAAATAGTTTTTATATCTTTTTGTTTGAAGCCTGAAATGTGGCGAAATGTTGAAAGGTTCAAGGGGCTGAATACTTTCGCAAGGCACTGTACATTAATATACATCAAACCTTCTTTATTGTATCAAAACAGATTCTGAGTTTCCATTCACTCATACACTGGTATGTGCGGGAGAGAAACCCAGTTAGACACAGATTATTTACCTCACTGGAATAAATGTTAAGACATCAATATTTTTACTTGCTACCAGTAAGAATTAGCCTTTCAACAAACCTTTTTTCCTAGTATTTCAAGTTGGAGTTTGTTCTCTCCTCCTCCAGTCCTCCTCCAGTCCACAGTCCTCCTCCAGTCCTCCTCCAGTCCACAGTCCTCCTCCAGTCCTCCTCCAATCCTCCTCCAGTCCTCCTCCAATCCTCCTCCAGTCCTCCTCCAATCCTCCTCCAGTCCTCCTCCAGTCCTCCTCCAATCCTCCTCCAGTCCTCCTCCAGTCCTCCTCCAATCCTCCTCCAGTCCTCCTCCAGTCCTCCTCCAGTCCTCCTCCAATCCTCCTCCAGTCCTCCTCCAATCCTCCTCCAGTCCTCCTCCAATCCTCCTCCAGTCCTCCTCCAATCCTCCTCCAGTCCTCCTCCAATCCTCCTCCAGTCCTCCTCCAGTCCTCCTCCAATCCTCCTCCAGTCCTCCTCCAGTCCTCCTCCAGTCCTCCTCCAATCCTCCTCCAGTCCTCCTCCAATCCTCCTCCAGTCCTCCTCCAATCCTCCTCCAGTCCTCCTCCAATCCTCCTCCAGTCCTCCTCCAGTCCTCCTCCAATCCTCCTCCAGTCCTCCTCCAATCCTCCTCCAGTCCTCCTCCAGTCCTCCTCCAGTCCTCCTCCAGTCCTCCTCCAATCCTCCTCCAGTCCTCTTCCAATCCTCCTCCAGTCCTCCTCCAATCCTCCTCCAGTCCTCCTCCAGTCCTCCTCCAATCCTCCTCCAGTCCTCTTCCAGTCCTCCTCCAGTCCTCCTCCAGTCCTCCTCCAGTCCTCCTCCAGTCCTCCTCCAGTCCTCCTCCAATCCTCCTCCTCCTCCAGTCCTCCTCCAGTCCTCCTCCAGTCCTCCTCCAGTCCTCTTCCAGTCCTCCTCCAGTCCTCCTCTAGTCCAGTCCTCGTCCAGTCCTCGTCCAGTCCTCCTCCAGTCCTCCTCCTCTGCCCGTGTTATTAACGTGACTCCTCCATCAACCAGGACTCTTGACCCGTTCTGCACTTTCACACACGAGCGACGCCACCGATGTGTGACGGGAGCCATAATGAAGTGGTCCACGCCGCGTCTCGGCTCCGACCGTCAATTACAAGCGGTGCAGGAGAGAGAGGAGCGTTTATATCTGCCCCGACGTGGCCCGGCTTCTGACCAACGACGACGGCAAAACACTTCCCAACGTACCGTAGTTGCCACAAGAAAACCTGTCCCCACCAGGCCACCGTAGTGTGAGGTCAAAGCCGGACACGGTGAATGCTAATGATTGTTATGTGACGCTTTGGTTTTTTTGATAACGTTATCGTCTCTCGCTTCGTCCACGGTGGTGATTAATCGTTGCCGCCGCTGCCCTGGGGCATACTGGCAGAAGAGTGGCAGTCAGTATGTGCCATTTGCCGCTCCAATCACCACCAACCATTCACCGGACTCATTCTACGGGATTAGGCTTCATACACAGGCCCACTGTGGCACCTGTTGTTCCCAGAGTTCTACCATCGCAGTATTAACCCTCTAGGCGCCACGGTCGACTTAAGTCGACAAGCTGCGGTACTGTTAAAAACGGCCGAGTGTGACCAACTGAGTGTCAAAATTCATTCATACTCCCTGCCACTAGTTGGCAGACATGTCAGACTACCTCCCTGGCCCCAAAAAACGTCATGCTCCCATACAAAATATTCGAGCAAGACCGCGTTGAACCAGTGCAGAAATCATAGCGAAGCGAATGCAGCTGCGGGGCAGCCTGCGAGTGTTATACTGCACCAAACACTAACTTTAGACACTTTGCACAGGGTCTGCAGTGGGAACATTGTTTCTCAGAGTAAGGCCAAGTCATTGGGAGGTTTGGAGACAGGTTAGATTTGCGGAAAACAAGCCTGGAACGGGGCGCCGCGACCTCCAGCCTCCACTAAAGTCTCAGCTAAAAGTGCTTCCCACATATTTATTTTCATGCCTCCCGTAATCACCGGGACAGTAACGTGTTGGAGAAGCCTTGTCTTGTGGTGTTAGACGAGAGAGAGATCAGGGGAGATGAGAGAGAGAGCAGGGGAGACAGCTGCAGCAGGAGGGTCGTGGTGACGCGCTTCACCTGGAGGCGCGCGTCTGGGCAGACTGCTCACAGCAGCACCATGATTTGTATTTTTTACTATTTTCATGAACATTTACAATGTTACAGTGTGTGCTCTGTGTGTGTTCATGTTCTAGTGTTAAATATATGTCTGTTAGTTAGAAAAATACAAATATTGTATGAAAATTCTAAAATCCACTATTTCTAACGCCAAATGACGTCATAATATGCAAATTAGATGGGGGGATTTATTCCCTACATAAACTTTGGACCATCCTATATATTTTTCTAATTTACAGAAAGCCTTTATCTCTTATCACTTTTAAGTTATAGCCTTTTGAAATTAAGATGTCAAAATTGAGCGTTTTGGAAAAAAACCTCTGGCGCTTAAAGGGTTAACCGAAACCCTGCAGCTGGACCAGAACCAGGAAGTACCATCGTATCAGTTCTGGTCCCAGGTCTCAGAGGATGGACTTTAAAGCAGATCTGTTTGTTTGTTGTTTGTCTCTCCATGGCCTCAAACCAAAGTATAATCTGTGACATGTTAGTGCCATATGAACCGACTCTGAGGAGCACAGGGACCGGCCTCTACTACTACCACTCCTACTACTACTACTGCCACTTCTACCACAATCCAACCCTAACCCTAACACTACTACTTGCCACCTATTACTACTACTACCACTAGTACTAATACTCATGTGTACTGTAGTTGTCAGTTCTTCTCTTTCTTTGCAGACTCTCTCAGACTCTTGTTGGCGATTAGGACGCAGCGTTACAGTAAAAATAACCCTCTTTTCTCTGAACTCCTCTGGATTCGCTGTTTGTTGTGAAATTGCAGCTTGTTTTGACGGGACGGCCGGTTCTCTCCCCTTCATCTCGCCCCTTATATTCTGCTGTCGGGGCTTTGAAGCCGGTGGCAGTTAATTACCTTGAAGTGTGTTGCGGCTAGTTCTGGAATGTTTGTTGTTACCGATGCGTTTCAAAACCTCTAAGTTACAATTCTCCGCGTTTTTGCGTTCTGGGCCGTGTCATCGAAGTGGGACAGCCTCAGAATAGAGTTTGAGACCTGCCTTTTTGTGTCTGTATGTACTTATGTGTACTTCTTTGCATAGTTAAAAGATATGAATTCACTTTTTGTGTGGCTACTTTGGTACTGAAATCTCACACTATATTATTTAACTAATTCAACGTCTATGTACTTGATGGTTGTATTATTAGTGTACAAATTACATTGACTTTATTGAAGCTGGGTGCCAGTGGCGGAGTGGTTAGCGCTTGTGTTTTACGGTGATTCCACCACCAGGCCCTCTTTGTTTACATGTTCTTCCAGTGTCTGTGTAGGTTTACTCTGGGTGCTGCGGTTTCCCCTACCACTAAAAACCAAGTACAATAGTCCTCCATAACACCCTCCCAGACTTCCCCGAAAAAAGAGATTAAAATACATTACCAAATTATTTTCTTCAGAAGCGATAAAAAGACTGATTTTATGGTGTGGACGAATCGGAAAACAACATACTGGCTTACAAATGAGCCGAGGCGATTTTTGACGCTTTGGGCAGAGAGCTGATTGGCTGAATGAGGGTGGTTTTCTCTTTCTCACTTTCGTTCAGTCGTGTGGTTTGAAAGTCAGGTACCCCAGGTTTAAAGGTAGCACTTACAATACTTACAATACAGGCAGGTATGTCTCCAAGTTTATTTTACGGCAAAAAAATAAATGTATGAACCAAAAATGTTGTGCCAGCAGGAGGCCAGTCCCTGTGCTCCTCAGAGTCCCAGCAGGAGGCCAGTCCCTGTGCTCCTCAGAGTCCCAGCAGGAGGCCAGTCCCTGTGGTGCGAGGTCATGGAGAGACTTGAAACAAACAGGGCTGTTTTAAAGTCTATTTTCTGAGCCACAGATGCAGAGACCTGAGACCAGGACTAATGTGATGGTACTTCCTGGTTCTTGTCAGGATTCCAGCTGCAGATTTTTGGTTAATACTATAATTCTTGAATACTGTGTATTTTATAAATAGAGCAAAATCTCAGATGGGCTCGAAATCATGTCAAGAAAAATGGATCCCTTAAAAAAAAAAAAAATAGTATTGAACAGTGGCTCAGTTGGTAGAGCATTGGCCTTTGGACCTGGAGGTTGTGGGTTTGAGCCCACCACAAGACCTACTTCACGACTCCTACTGATGACTGCTGTCGTTGTGTCCTTGGGCAAGACACTTAACCCCACTTTGCCTGAAGCCCCCGCTGAAAAATATCAGCTCCTGTGGACTCACCACCTGCAGGAGGATCAGTGGGGGCTGGTGCTCTGTGTACTGGGTGCAGGTCTGACTGCTATCCCCCCTGACCCAGACATGGAATAAGGGGAAAAAGATGGATGGTATTGAACTTTGGGTACATGATTGTTATTTTTAGGACATATCACCAGGACAGAGAAGACTATTTAATGGTTAATGGTTGGGGATATAACTAGAATCAACCTGTAATTATAGATTATACATTCTGCAAAACATATCATTCAACTGCAGACAACACTTTTTGCGTCCACTTTTTGTTACGTCTGGAGCTGTGAATAGTACGGTGTGAACCCTTTCACTGGACAAACAAGGAACAAAACACGAGTCTGTGAACATTCGGCAGTAGCGGCCGTGGACATGTCCAGACTTTTTCCTGTCATTGACCCAAATGTAACACATCAGTGCAGTTTCTTGTGTAGTGAGTTTAAAAATTACTTCAAAAGAGCATCAAAAACACACATAACTTTTGACAGAACAAGAAACAGCCGCCGAAAAATAGTTTACAAATCCAGTTGAGACAGTATAAAATGAGGCTGTCGTTTCCTTTACAAAGTGGCGCTCTATTTTTACATCTCTTTGACACTTGGATGCGAGCAGAGTGTACCAGGTCTTTGTGGAGCACAGACGAGCGTTCACAAACCAGAGCTGCGTTTACAGGCTTTTACTGAATTTGGATTAAATTAAATGTAAAAAAGACATCTGCTGCATGAGCAAAGCTTTCGACTGAATAACGACTGGCAATTCATCCCGATCTGTGAGAGCTCTGGCCTGATTGGTCGCTCTGAAACAACACGGATTAACTCGTAACGATGTCTTTCATTGAATTGGAAGAAGAATTTGAAGCTGGAGTCCCACTATTGATGTCTATTGGGTCAAGTTAGATGTTATATGATTGGTTTAAACTATACAGACTCAAAAAGAAATGTAAGTAATCTTTGTTCACTGTGCGCTGGAGTCCCAATGCTGGTCAAATAGTTGCTGATTCGTTGGTTTAAACTTTGCAGACCAAAAAAAGTAAGCAAAATGTATTCACAGTGCGCTGTCCATGGTTCTGAAATACTTAATGCAAATAATATGAGACTTCGGATACGGATTGACTTCTACCGAGGACTTTTAATGAACCGGCAAGAAAAACTTGAAGCTGGGGAACGTCCAATAGTGACTCACAGGTACTTGCTAATATGGACCAAGTGACATGTTTTTTTAACGAGTCAAAAACAGTAAGTAATCTTTATTTATATACCGCCTTTTCACTGCAGATCTGAGTCTTAAAGCGCTTTACAATTGTTAATATTGGGCAATTGTCTCTCACTCCACACAGAGATGGGAGCGGGGCCAGTACAAGAGGCGCATGCTAGAACTATTGGACATATTTTTTGTGGTAGGGGAAACCGGAGTACCCGGAGGAAACCTACGCAGACACGGGGAGAACATGCAAACTCCACTCAGAAAGGCCCTGGTCCGACCAGGATTCGAACCCAGGACCTTCTTGCTGAGAGGCGAGAGTGCTATCCACTCAGCCACCGTGCCGCCCTTGGTGAAGTCTGGCTTGTTCAATTATTTCCCGAGCTTAAAGTATGTTCACAGGAATAAATCATTATAGATGTGCTGTTATATTTTTTGAGTTTTTTACTTTTAAATCTTGTTCGAGAACGTTAAGCAAATCACTTAGTCTGACTTTGACAATATATGGTGACAATCAGAAAATGAGAATATGGTTCAAAAGTTCATTTATTTCTGTCACTAAACTTGTACGTCCTCTGTTCATGCTGCTGTTAACTTTGTATTTAACTGTGATATAAAATTGACTTTTTAACTTGTATTTAAGGTGTGAAGAATTGCGCCTAAGAATTCAAATGTATTATTAGTGCTACTCAAAAGTTATGAAGTTATAAGATATTTGAGCTAATATTGAACTATACCTCTGTGTGTAACAAGTCTCTGGTCTTATTAGTTTCACATTGCAAGTTCAATTATAGAAGTGGATTGACTTTTTGAATTGTTTTCTGAGTTCCACCTACATTCATAAACGATACATGACAAGTCCGTAATGTATCTGATTCTCTCCCTCATCAACAACCCCCCCCATCCTCCCCCCCCCCCACCCTTAATCCAGTTTACCCCCAGCTCATTATCTCCCGGCTGCCAATACGTGCTGATTGAAATATGATAGTCATCTGAGATCGAATTAGCGACAAGGTTATTGCAGCGCCCTTCTGACAAATTAAACCAGAACTGCTTTAAATATCGTCGGCGTGGCTCTGGACGGACGTGTAATTATGTGTTGCGACGGAAGCAAAAAAAAAAACAGTCTACAAAAGCTTTTATGCGAGTTGCTGAGGGAAACGTATCGATCTGGAAGCATATGTGACCTGCGCTGATGCTAATGGATGCTAGTACAGAGTGTTCTTATGTTTATGTGGGTCTGTAACGAGAGGCCGAGGCATAAAAGGCAGTAAAGTGTATACAATGAAGGCACAAGGACACTAGGCATTAAAATCATAAACTATCACTGGTACGGAGTGAAGATAGAATCCACATTTTCCAGGTTTTAGCTGCATAAAAGCCACAAAAGTTGCATGATATTAGCAAAGTAAGGCACAAAACGATATTTAGCCTGTCCAGAAATCTTGCTTGTTTTCTCGACGGCTTAAGTATTTTTTTTCCACCATAATTTGCAAAAAAATTATGTTTTATTCATGTTTTTTTCTCTCATTGTTCAGCTATACCTATGGATGAAAAATTAAAGGCTATGTGAGAGGACTTGCACAAATGCTTTTTTGCTTTGCCCCACTGTAGTCTATCGTGTCAAGTAAAATGTTATGATTAGTAAGTTCAAAAAGTACAGAAAAAATACATTAAAATACAGTAAAATGTGAAAGATCAATCAATCTATAAAAAAAAGAGGATTTTGTTCACAATGTCCTGTCCATGGTGCTGAAATCTGTAATGGTAAGAATGTGGTACTTATCACATGTATGCACTCTCGCCTCTCAGCAAGAAGGTCCTGGGTTCGAATCCCGGTCGGACCAGGGCCTTTTTGAGTGGAGTTTGCATGTTTTCCCCGTGTCTGAGTAGGTTTCCTCCGGGTACTCCGGTTTCCCCTACCACTAAAAATATGTCCAATAGTTCTAGCATGCGCCTCCTGTACTGGCGACCCCGCTCCCATCTCTGTGTGGAGTGAGAGACAAATGCCCAAAATTAACAATTGTAAACCGCTTTGAGACTCAGATCTGCAGTGAAAAGGCGGTATATAAATTAAGATTACTTACTTACTTACTTACTACTACTTACTACTTATGAATGTACTTTATTACAGACATTGGACTGAACCATTTTCACAAAGTGCTGTCCATGGTTTGAAATACTTGATGCTAAGAATGCCAGACTTATGAATGCACTTTGTTCCAGACATTGGACAAACCCATGTTCACACTGTGCTGTCCATGGTGCTGAAATGTGTACTCGTAAGAATGTGGCACTTATGAACAGTGATGGGAATAACGGCGTTACTAGTAACGGCGTTACTAACGCCGTTACTTTTTTCAGTAACGAGTAATCTAACTAATTACTTTGACAGTAACTATAACGCCGTTATCATTTCCGAATGGAGGATTACATATCTACGCTCAAACCATTCACTGGATTTAAACAAGGAACTGGTCTGAACCGAAGTGGACTGTGCAGGTCATTTATAAGGTATAGCTATAAGGTAAGACCCATAACTCATAGTTTTGCGTTTTGTATGAACAAACAATGCGGGCATAAAACATATTTTGCTGTAGCCAAACAAATTGTCCACTTGATTTATATGATGTATATGTTCATCTGATTGGACTGAAGTCAGTGCTTCACCAGCCTCACCGCTCGTCACCGGTGTTTCACATTCCACATCACTGTGGCGGGCTTTACAGCAACAGTGAGAGATGAAGAGTGAACAGGACTTCAGCAGCAAAACAGCCTTTTCTAGATGGAAATATTGGCACTGTTAAAGGTAAAAATGCGCACGTCGGGTGCACATTATGTTCCAGAACAAAACGAAAAAGTAACGCAATAGTTACTTTTACTGGTAACTAGTTACTTTTATAGTGGAGTAACTCCGTTAGTAACTCAGTTACTTTTTGGGAGAAGTAACTAGTAACTATAACTAATTACTTTTTCAAAGTAACGTGCCCAACACTGCTTATGAATGACCTTTATTACAGAGACATTGGATAGAACCATTTCCGCAAAGTGCTGTCCATGGTTCTGAAATACTTGATGCTAAGAATGCGGTACTTATGATTGCACTTTGTTACAGGCGTTGGACACAAGCGCTGTCCATGGTCCTGAAATACTTGATGCTAACAATGCGGCACTTATGAATGTACTTTATGACAGACACGTTGGACAGAACCATTTTCACAAAGCGCTGTCCATGGTCCTGAAATACTTGATGTTGAGAATGTGTTACTTATGAATGTACTTTGTTATGAACATTCTTCCATTTGTAATCAAAGAAGCCATCTGTTTAAACAAGATAAATGATAGACAACATACAACTATTCTCCAACATTCCAACAACTCTTTTGATAAAACACATAGATTAATAGAATTGATACTTTCCCAGCTCCTAATACTTCGTCTAGAATCTCCAACTTTTTTCACGCAGAGAGCTACAGTACTTTCTCAGGACTAGGGTGGCAGACATAACTACAGGTACTCCTTTGAAGCATCAGGGAATATAGGTACAAAAGAACAGTGAGAGATTGCTTAGTCATTAGTTCTATTTTATCACCACTTTAGTTTCATTTACAAAAGCTGTGAGCATGTACATGACACATTTTGGAATAATTTGCATAGTTATGTCATTTCGAAATCCTTTGGGGAACTACTTGGAAGGAGGTGGACAGTACATACTCATAGGTGTATCAATCAATCAAAGTTTATTTGTAGAGCGCCTTTCATACACAGGGCAACACAAAACATTAAAATCACACAAAAGATTAAAACCATTAAAACTTTCAAAATTACACAAGGAATAAAAAAAAATAAAAAAATAAATGACAACAGTGCATTAGAAATGGAGATAAAATCCTTCAGTTGTATGCACAGGCAAACAGAACAGTCTTTAACCTGGATTTGAACGTTGACAGAGTAGACGCCTCTCACATTTTCAGGGAGATTGTTCCAGATCTTAGCTGCATGGATCTGAAACGCAGCCTCCCCATGTTTGGTTCTCACTCTGGGCACCAGCAGGAGGCCAGTCCCTGTGCTCCTCAGAGTCCGAGCCGGTTCATATGACAGCCATAATGTGTTTTTTTTGTTTTACTTTGCGACAAAACCAAGTACCACTGCGTATTTCTCAGTCCAAATCCGTAAACGGTAAAGCCAATGTGATTACAGCCTTTAGTGGTCGTGCAGATTTAGTTTCATAATTCCATCTGTGGTTTTTTATCCCCCGTACCAGGTCTTTATTTGTCCGTTCCTGGTCGGGCACCGCAGCTTCTTGTAAAACAAAAGCAGGTGTTTGAACTAGAATTTGTCAAATTTTTCCGGTGGTCTTTATGAGCATCACGACGGCCCCTTATGTCTTTCTGCGGAATAGTAAACTGTGGGTTGTAAATTTCCCAAAGTGTCTCGGTCGGCGTCTTGGCAGCGGAACAACAAAAGGCGAATTAAAGATAATTAACGTCTGTTTGGTGCCGCTCGAGATGATTTCCACGTTTCAGAGAAGAATGGATAAAACGGGAAGGAACATGTGAACAAATGTATTTACACATGTATTTACAAATATTCTTCTCCTCCTTCTACTCCTACTACTACTACTACTACCACCACTACTACATGAGTGTGTGTGGATCGGCTGCACAGAGTGAGTAGTAGTTGGAGGTGAGTGAGTGTTGGTGCAGAAACAGCGATGCGCGGAAACACAGGAGACATCTGTTCGCTCGCAGATGGTGAGGAGCACGAGGCCAAAACACGACCAGCATCAACCAGGAGAGACTGACCAGGAGAGATTGACCGGGAGAGACTGACCGGGAGAGACCGACCGGAAGAGACCGACCGGGAGAGACCGACCGGGAGAGACCGACCGGGAGGGAGACCGACCGGGAGGAGACCGACCGGGAGGAGACCGACCGGGAGGAGACCGACCGGGAGGAGACCGACCGGGAGGAGACCGACCGGGAGGAGACCGACCGGGAGGAGACCGACCGGGAGGAGACCGACCGGGAGGAGACCGACCGGGAGGAGACCGACCGGGAGGAGACCGACCGGGAGGAGACCGACCGGCAGAGAGCGACCGGGAGAGAGCGACCGGGAGAGAGCGACCGGGAGAGAGCGACCGGGAGAGAGCGACCGGGAGAGAGCGACCCGGAGAGAGCGACCGGGAGAGAGCGACCCGGAGAGAGCGACCCGGAGAGAGCGACCCGGAGAGAGCGACCGGGAGAGAGCGACCGGCAGAGACCGACCGGCAGAGACCGACCGGCAGAGACCGACCGGCAGAGACCGACCGGCAGAGACCGACCGGCAGAGACCGACCGGCAGAGACCGACCAGCCGTATGCCTTCCAACCACGCACGTTTTTTTTTTCTCTTCTATTTTTATGCAATGAATAAAATAGCCCCACGGCCGTTTCACTATTATTACAAGACAAGTGCATGAAGAAAAACAAGATTAGAATGACATAAATAAAACTAATCAAATTGCAGTAAACAATTGTCACTGTGAAATCCTTTCGACTAAAACCGTTTCAATACAAAGGCAAGATCATCAAAGTGGTCTGAAAGAAGCTGTTAGTAAAACCAGATGTCCTCCAATATCTTCTGCCAGAGGGAAGAAGCTGGAACATGGCTCAGTTTAAAAGTCTAGATTCACAAAAAAAAAAGAAAAAAATAAAACAGAACAGGCAGCTCACAGTTCTCTTTCAAGTCCATGGTCTGGCTCTGGACTCTCTTACTGGTATCTCTCTTGTCTCTCTCTCTGGTCACTCTCTCTGGTCTCTCTTTCTGGTCTCTCTGGTCTCCTTTCTCTGGTCTCTCTCTGTTCTCTCTCTGGTCTCTCTTTCTGGTCTCTCTGGTCTCCTTTCTCTGGTCTCTCTTTCTGGTCTCTCTCTGTTCTCTCTCTGGTCTCTCTCTGGTCTCTCTTTCTGGTCTTTCTCTTGTCCCTCTCTGGTCTCTCTTCTCTGCTGTCTCTCTCTCTCTTTTTGCCTTTCTCTGGTCTCTCTTCCTGGCCTCTCTCTCTGGTCTCTCTCTGCCCTCTCTCTGCCCTCTCTCTGCCCTCTCTCTCTCTCTTGTCTCCTTGCTTTGGCTTTGATGTCACCAAACCAGTCTTTTGTCATAAATTCTCAACGTTTCTGCAGAAAGTAGGTACGAGCTTTCTCAGCGACCTGTGGGTGTTTTTGTCCCAATCCAGGTCATTAGACTGAAACTCCTCCACAATTCGCACATGGGAGTTGTCAATTAGAACAGGCCTGTGAGAATTGTTTCAACAAAAGTCAATTTATTTTGGAGACGTCACCAGAGAATCACTGGTACAATCCTGCTCTTTCCCCATTGACCAGATTCCTCTTTTTTCTGGTAGATTTTTAGACCAAGAAAGCACAATGACTTGTCGCTGCAAAATAGTTTCAGAAGTGTGTCATGTTCATACTTGCCTTAGGCCTCGTGGCAATACAATGATCAAGCTGCGAAAAAAATAACACTTCCTTTTTATATCTTGAATTGGGAAAAAAAAGGTCCTCACAATCTCCAGGAACTGATTCTTTGCCTGAAAGCAAAGTGTGTATTAAAGCGCTAACCCTACCATTAATCCAACCAACCAGAGAGAGAGACCAGAGAAAGGAGACTGGTCTCTCTCTCTGGTCTCTCTCTCTCTCTCTCTCTGGTCTCTTTCTGGTCTCTCTTTCTGGTGTCTCTCTCTGGTCTCTCTCTCTGGTCTATATTTGGTCTCTCTCTCTGGTCTATATTTGGTCTCTCTCTGGTCTATCTCTGGTCTCTCTCTGGTCACTCTCTGGTCGCTCTTTGGTCTATCTCTGGTCTCTCTTTGGTCTATCTCTGGTCTCTCTTTGGTCTCTCTCTGGTCTCTCTTTGGTCTACTGTATCTCAGGTCTCTATCTCTGGTCCTTCTCTCTGGTCTAGTTTTCTATCACTAGCTTTCTCTTGTATTAATTTATTCTTTAAGCTCTGCATCATTTTTGTTTTTGCTTTCGAGGACAGAAACGTGAAAAAGAGAGGTCCACACTTCAAGTCTCAGCCCAAAGTGTCAAATAGAGCTCATTCTTGCAAACGTCACAATATTAGTGACGTTTGCAATATAATAGTTAGAACAACATGGGGTCGGATTTTTTCACAGAAGGTAACTTTTAAAATACTGTCACATATTGTCAGAATGAGCAATACATATTTTATTGAGCAAAAAAATACCCACTTAAAGCTGTGGTACCTCTTCTTGCTAGTGTTAGTCTGTGCCTTTTGAACCAACTCGGACTCTAAGGAGCACAGGGACTGGCCTCCTGCTGGTGACTCTGAGGAGCACAGGGACTGGCCTTCTGCTGGTGACTCTGAAGAACACACAGGGACTTGTCTTCTGCTGAGATTTTAAGGAGCACAGGGACTATCCTCCTGCTGGTGACTCTGAGGAGCACAGGGACTGGCCTCCTGCTGGTGACTCTGAGGAGCACAGGGACTGGCCTCCTACTGGTGACTCTGAAGAACACACAGGGACTGGCCTCCTGACAAAGAGATAAGAAAAAACATGTATACTTTTGATTTGCCTTGTGTATAAACAGTCCTATACAAATAAACTTGCCTCGCCTTGCCTTTAATGTGGTCTTCTTTGTTCGCAGACCGATACAAACGCAAAAAACCACCCGACCCAAGTATAGATTTGCCTTCACTTTGCAATTACGCTTCCCATGACGAATGCTAGTATTTATTATCCAGCCTTCTTCTTTTGGCTGTCTCTTTCAACCCCCCCCCCCCCCCCCACCACAACACGGCCGCCCACACCCCCTCGCCCTCACCGCGCTGCCGTGCTAATGCGGCCTAAGTACACTCCTGACTATGGGAGCAGGTGCAGCGTCATCGCCAAAGCACACACATCTACACCCACAAACACACACACACACACACATTCTCACTTCAATATACCCTCTGCAGCTTATCAGCGAGCCAGACAATAGCGTCCCACATGTACGCCGATCTATCACCGCGGGCCGGGGACTGCATTACAAGGCCCTGAGATCGCGGACAGAGATGGGGTTTCTCAATGGGGGGGTGGGGCTTTTTTTTTTTTTTTTTTTTTGGGAAGCTAGCAGGGGCAACGCTGCATAGCCAAGAAGCGGAAATGAAAGGCGGCGGCGTGGGCATCTCAGATCTCGCTCGGCCACCTCTCCTCCGCACATCCATCTCTCCATCTCTCTCTCTCTGCATGTGCACACTCCGGCAGAAAGCAGAGATCGAGCTCCAGCGAAGAGGCCACGGAGGGGAGGGACTGAGTGTGAGTTTTGTGTGTGCATGTGTGTGTGTGTGTGTAGATTCACATAGATTCAATTCAATGTAGTTTTTTTGCTTAGTCCCATAATCACAACAGCAGTCGTCTCGGAGGACTTAACACAAAGGCCGCTTCTCCTAAAACCAATCAGAGAATCAAACAGTTTTGCCCGCATTGCCAAGGAACCGCTCAAGCAGGAATTAAATAAATAGGTGCTTCATGTCTCTCTCTGGTCTCTCTCTTGTCCTCTCTTTTGTCACTCTCTGGTCTCTCTTTGATCTATCTGTCTCTCTCTCTGGTCTCTATGTCTAGTCCTTCTCTCTGGTCTCTCTCTGGTCCCTCTCTGCTCTCTCTTTCTGGTCTCTCTCAGGTCATTTCTTTGGTCTCTGTCTGGTCTCTCTTTTGACTTGATTTATTTAGGGAAAACCCTTTTCGAGAGGGTCCCATGAACATAAAACAAACACAATACATACACTTTTATCTCTTTCTGGTCTCTCTTTGATCTATCTCCAGTCTTTATCTCTGGTCTCTCACTCTCTGGTCTCTCTTTGGTCCATCTCTGGTCTCTCTCTGCTATGTTAGATTCTTGCGTGGAGATCTATTATGGAAATTGGCTTTTGGAGCAGCGCCTTGATTCATTGCCCAAAAGACTGGACTCAGTCTGCAGCCACGCCGGCCCTTTGAGGACTGGTCTAAAAGCTCCTGTTTCAACCCTGTAAATGGCAAAACCATTATGACATCATACTCAGAGCAGTTTTTTGTCATTTTAAACGAAAAGTAGTCCACAGAAATGAGTTTAGCATTGCATCTTTTACTTTGGCACACCTGTGTTTGTAGCCAGTGATATAAAAAGAAAAAAACACATCCAACTTCTCCCTCTGGTGGCAGAATAGGGAGTTACACCCAGAAAGCATGATTTACCGCTAGATACGGTAATGATTGATAAAGGTCAAAAGTAATGCACATTTCTGCTTTGATAAATTATTAAAAAATGGATCCTATTGAATCGATCGCATTCTACACGATGTACAAAAAGAAAAACAGAAATGGTCCGTGGCGCTCGCCGTTCTGCATAATCCTTCTCCAGGTTAATCCCAGGCCTCTCTCAGAATAAGCCGCACTGTCCAAATAAAATATGACAGTAATTTCCCCCAAATGATGACAGTGAGTGAGTGTGACAGACTCCATTCTCAGATCTTAAACACATTTGCATTGAATTGTTCCAAAGCTTCCTCCGCTCAAACTTAACCCAGAGCCGCCACATGTTAGCTGGAGTCTAACACGCGGCTAACGCTAATGTGACCTGACAGTGAGGCTCTGCTCGTAACCAGCTGTGTTCTCTTCCCGTTCTCCCAATCTCGCTGAGGTGAGGTGGGTGGAGAAGGGAAAGGAAGGGATTGGTCTTAAGTCTATTTTTCTTACAGTATTAATTCTGTGTGATTCTTACCAATGTTAAACGTTTGGGTATCTGACTTTCAAAGCACTATAAATGGGGAACTTTGTAACTATCAAATCCATTCCTATCCACTTTTTTATATTGAAAATTTGTATACAACAAGTTTCCAAATGTGCTGCACAGAGATATAAGATATAAACAGAGCACATTTAAATATACAAGTTTGTCAGCTTCATATGTTTAAAAATAAATAAATAAATAGAAAATATTTAAAAAAACATATGTACACAGTAAAAAAAACAAAGGGTAAAAAAACAAAAATTAAATGTAATCCCATTAAAAAATAAAAGTAAATTATTTTAAATTATAACATAAATCAAACGGATTAAACACAGTGCTAAAACTTTTATATCGAGTCATACTTGCATGTATGGACAGACCTAAAGCTAAGAAGGACAGGGCTTGATCAGTGCTGTGATGGGAGACGGTGCCATGTGCCAGTGAGTAATGTTTTAACAAAGACGTATTTTTAAATGTATTTATTTGGATCCCCATTGGCTTCCGCAAATGGTCACGAGTCTTCCTGGGGTAGACCAGAGATGGACCAACCAGAGATAGACCAGAGAGGTGGACCAGAGAGATACAAGAGAGAGAGACCAGAGAGAGACCAGAGAGAGACCAGAGAGAGACCAGAAACTCTTCTGGTCTCTCTGGGAAAGCCATGTTCCCGGGGGCCAGAAGAGTCCCTTATCTGAGAATAATTAAAAAAAAAATAATTCAGCATCATATTCTTGTTGTCTCTTCGGAGGTAGTTGTGGACCTTGTTTCTGCTGCAACTTTTGGTTAACGCTTTAACTAAGCCAGACAAATGCTTCGAAAACTTTTATTGCGGCTAATCAAAAAATTGCCACACGAAATGTTTTAATGCAAACATTGTGATGTAATAGTTGACATGAGAAAAAAGTTATCGCTTTTCCAAAGAGAGAGAGAGAGAGAGAGAGACAGACAGACAGAGAGAGAGAGAGATCACCAGGAACAATGACTTCTATTTTTAAAACTACATCGGCACAGAAAAGAGGAAGAGGTCGGGAGGGTAAGCCGTGGTGTATTAGAGCCTGTTCAGCGTGGAATTCTTTAATTTAACACTCGACAACGCTGAAACTCTCTTGTCAATGTCAAGTCGTGACAGTTTTGCCTGTGGAGGTTGTGTGGTTTTGGCCTTAAAACCCAATGACAAAGCTATTGCGACTCATTTGCATGTAATAGACAAGCATTATTCGGTTTCTCAAAAATCCACTCTCCAATATCTCTCTCTCTTTCTCTCCCTCTCTCTCTCTCGACCACGGACTCATATTTTCCATTAGTCGGCCATCTCACCAGCGATCGATCAAACCAGCGCCTCTCTTCCTGCTCCGATCCAATATGTTTTCTGTAATGATACCTGCAAAGCTAGTGTCCTAAGTGAGCCGATACTGCTCGCCTGTAAATTATTCAACGGCGGATATTGTTTATGTAAGCTTCATCATCAGAGGCCTGCGAGCGAGTCCTGGTAACATAGCTTGGTTTATGTTGATGCGATAAAGATAGATTTATGGAGTGACAGGAGCTCAGTTGGAAGAGTGTTGGTCTTTGAACCTAATGGTCGTGGGTTCAATCAAGAGCAAAAAAAAAGCATGGTTCAATTCAATGGAAAATCTTGTCAAAAAAAATAATAAAATGCGTTACTACTTTCACCAAGCCAAAGTACAGAATATCAATTTAAAACACAGGGTTAAGGATCACTGGCATTTGTGTTGGTGAAAGTTGTAGGGCATTTGTTTCAACGTGATTTTCCATTGACATGAATGAGCGCGCCTGGTGAGTCCGGTTTTATGCCAGTGTGTCAAACTTTACAAACAAAGAATTAAAATTATAATTTTCAACAAAATGAATAGTACTTATATATATATATGTATCCTTTATGAACGCTTGCCAACACCAACACTTGACCTTGGTCTTCGTTCTACAGCCTGAGTCCTGGATCTACAGCCTGCCTGTCGGTGCGAGCAGATCCCTCTATCAATGTGGGCCTCCGCATGGTTTCTCACTTCACCCCACTTGGTTTTTCTGAATTCCTTGTCGATGCAGAAGGGTCTAAGGACAGCGGTGATGGGTAATGATCCAGGACATTTATGGGCATTGGTCATCCCACTCCCTAATGGCTGTCAAGATGACTTCTGTTGTGATTTAGGGCTCTGCAAACATTCATTGAATTTAAAAGGATCACTCCAAATGCCTGATTAGCAAAAACATTAACAAACTCCCATTGGCTGTTATTAAAAGCATCCCCATTGCCTTGTACTGTATTTGCTTTGTGATAGCCTATTAATACATTTGTTTTTGGTCCACCTGCTTTTTCGTCATACTCTAGCAGAATGGTTATTGGTCTAAATGATTAGTAGCTTGCACTTGAAAGCATGATTCACGGTTTGGTGACAAAAAACACACACTCTCACCCGCACCAGCGAAGTGAGTCACACCTAAGCAAGTCATTTCTGATATTTAGTAGTGATTTCAACACTAACAGACTTGTCGCACAACACCGCACTACGGAGAAGCATGTGCCAAGTACGTCTTCAGCTCCAAAATAACTCGTGGGCATTGACGATGATTTCTGTAATGAATTGGATTATTTTTCTCTCCCTGTTTCTCTCTGTGTGTGTTTCTCTCTGTGTGTGTGTGTGTCTGCTGGTGCAAGAAAGACGTCAGTGGCTTAAAGCTGGACCTCGCGGACCATCGTTGCATGTTCTTTTGAGCAAAAAAAGCTGAAAATTGCTGCCGCCCACTGTGGCAAACTGTCAGCACACGCACGCCTTTGAATTAAGCCATCTGGTGCTGAGAAAAACAGCCGCGCTTTGATTCATTCTGCCTAAAGAACATTATCTGTCAATGCAGGATATTAGTAATACCCTGTGCTCTGTAATATGTACCGTATTTGTCATAATTATGGATTTATTTGGATTGAAGACACATTACAGCTTCTTTCTAAGCAACTATTGTCTTGAGGAGCAGCAGAAGGCCAGTCCCTGTGCTCCTCGTAGAGAGACCAGAGAGAGACCAGAGAGAGAGAGACCAGAGAGAGAGACCAGGGAGAGAGAGACCAGGGAGAGAGAGACCAGAGAGAGAGAGAACAGAGAGAGAGAGAGAACAGAGAGAGACTAGAGACCTGAGAGGGACCAGAGAAGGAGACCATAGTGAGAGAGACCAAAGAGAGCAGAGAGAGAGACAAAAGAAAGCGACCAGAGACCTGAGAGAGACCAGAGAGAGAGAGACCAGATGGAGAAGAGAGAGACACCAGAGACCTGAGAGACCAGAGAGAGATAGACCAGAGAGTGAGAGACCAGAGAGAGAGACTAGAGAGAGAGAGCAGAGAGAGAGATCAGAGAAAGAGACCAGAGAGAGAAACTAGAGGGAGAGATCAAAGAAAGCGACCATAGTGTGAGAGAGCAGAGAGAGGGACGAGAGAAAGACACCAGAGACCTGAGAGAGAGAGAGAGACCAGAGAGAGAGAGAGAACAGAGAGAAGAACCAGAGAGAGAGAGACCAGAGAGAGAGAGAGAACAGAGAGAGGGACCAGAGAGAGAGAGACCAGAGAGACCAGAGAGGGACCAGAGAGAGTCCAGTAAGAGACCAGAGAAAGACCAGGGAGAATTACCTGAAAGAGAGACCAGAGAGACTGATGGGACTTTAGAGAAGCACAGGGACTAATCTACGTCTTCAAAACTAGTTTCACTGAAATGACAACACTCAATGATTCAAAATGTGGCTTTACAGTATTTCCAGACACTGTACAAATACATTAGCATGTGTGTGTTTTGTCATGCCAAACCCAGGAAGTACCAGCGAGAATTGTAAAAGTAAAACCGTAAAGTCAGGTAATGTCCCAGTGAGAGTCCCTGCGGAGTAACTCGGAGAAATGGGAGCAGCTATTTCAAAGTGACTTACATTCCTTTGTTCATATCCCTCCCTTATTTATTTTTTTTCTTTCACACATTGCTGATTCCTCCCTTATCTCCCGCGGCATCGGCCCGGACTCCGCAGGCGCACTCAGACGTATTAAAAGGAGGATGAGAAGGCTGGACCGAACGACGGCGCTAAAAATCTCGCCCCGCAAAGGTTGTTTTATGGCCTCTCCCCCACTGCACAGCAAATAGACTCGTGACATGACATATGTGTTTGTCCGGCCGAGCGTGGCCTGGCGAGCGGACGGGACGCATGCACGGAATCCCAATGGACCTCCCTCACCGCACCCACCCTCACCCATCACATCCAGCACTTTGTACCAGCGCCACATACACGCAGGGCAGATTAAATGATTGACCGCTGAGATTGATGGCTGTGATTAAAGTCCAATCATCATTTACTCGGCTGTCATATCAGAGCGACTCCATTTACCAATAAGATAATTGAATATTTAGATTGATGGACTATGGACGTACAGTGGTCATCAGGCGTATCAGTTTGAAGAACTTTTCGGAGATAATAGGGAGAGAGGTAGATACTTTATTGATCTTCCGTAGGAGAGATTCAGATGTGGAAGAGCAGAAACACACCCATCCATACCAAAAAATAAGCATATAAAAGTAAAAGTAGCTAAAGATAGTAAAGCAACAGCACTTTAGGTCGGAGCAGCAGAAGTGGTGTGGACGCTTATGTTTGCTTTGTACCATTTTCTCTGCTCTGGTTCAGTGAGGAGCTTGGTCACGCAGGAGGAGCTCAGGGTAGAGCCGCTGCTTCACCGTTTGGAGAGGAACAGGTCGAGGTGGTTGGCACGTCTGTTTGGGATGCCTCTAGGTGCCACCAGGCTTGGGAACTCCTCAGCACTCTCCCTCATGTGGGGAGGGAGGGAAGTCTGAGCGTATCTGATTGGATTAATGCCACCGCAGCCCGGCAACAGATAAAGCGGAAGAAAATGAAAGATGTTCCCCAACTGAACAATATTATATTAACATCTGTGACATGTAAGTTAGTGCCTCTGAGGAGCACAGGGACTTGCCTCCTGCTGAGACTCACTTTGAGGAGCAAAGAGACTGGCCTCATGCTGAGACTCCGAGGAGCACAGGGACTGGCCTCCTGCTGAGACTCTGAGGAGCACAGGGACAGGCCTCCTGCTGAGACTCTGAGGAGCACAGGGACAGGCCTCCTGCTGAGACTCCGAGGAGCACAGGGACTGGACTCCTGCTGAGACTCCGAGGAGCACAGGGACTGGCCTCCTGCTGAGACTCTGAGGAGCACAGGGACAGGCCTCCTGCTGAGACTCTGAGGAGCACAGGGACTGGCCTCCTGCTGAGACTCTGAGGAGCACAGGGACAGGCCTCCTGCTGAGACTCTGGGGAGCACAGGGACAGGCCTAATGCTGAGATTCGGTGGAGCACAGGGACCGGCCTCCTGCTTGTGCCCAGAGTCCAGACCATGGCGAAGCAGAATCTAAAACAGTTTTCCTGAAAACGGCTTATTTTCTGAAAAAAACCCATTGTGCATAGAACTGAAGCGTTGGATTTTCTCTCTTTGTAATTTACTGTGATAATTTATTTCAAGGCCTTGTTGATGATTCTTTCTATCTTGTTTTGTTTAGCACTTTGGGTTACATTGTGTATAAACTGTGCTGACAAAACATAAATCATCCTCGAGTCCACAAACGAACAGTCTCCTTAGCACTAGTTTTTCAAGTCCAGTTAAAAAGTCCACAGCTCTCAGACGAAGAAGTGACCCCTCTGACGTGAGGTAATGAGTTAAAAGCACTCGGATCTCTCGGAGCCGCAGTCGGGGAATACAGCTACTTAATAAACGCACAATACTGAAGACAGGCCTTTGTTTGTGTCTGTCCCTATGGCTCTCACCTCAGCCGGCGTTGACAGCTCGTAACGCCATCTCATCAGCTACTCTTCAGAGACCCTCAAACTTTATTCAACTTTCTAATGAACATCCAATAGAAAAACTAAGAAGTCAGACTGGAAAAAAAAAAACGTATAGTTATAATCAGTGATAAATGCCACTGTGATATTACTGCGATTGTGTGCGATAATTAACGTTGTTGTTGTGTGATTTAGCTATTTATGTAAGAAGAGATAATTGTATTGTGTCATGGTCAAATAATATAAAAAAAAACAGAGAAAATACTTTTTTTTTATTCCCCAGTCTAATCATGGCCATTGTGAGCGTAACCAATCAGATTCTTTGTGATGCGCTTTGAAATGATACAGTGTGGACCGGAAGCTCTTGAACTTCAGCGTGTTAATTATGGAAGAATTGATAATAATTATAGTCATTCTTCAGCAGGAGGAAAACTTGTAAACAGCTTTTGTAAAGATCTAGATTGTACATTGTGTGTGTCGCCGCATTCGTTCTTAATGTAATATTTTTCTGATATGTTCTGGATTGTTTGCATCATTTCCCAAGCCCTGGTTATGTGAGACCAATAAGAGAGAGAGTATGTACATTTATAAACATGCATACTTTTTACCGAGGCAAAAGCTGGGTATTTTCCTTTCTCTCAAAATCCATCTCTTGAACCTTTTATTTTATTTAGGTTTTTTTTAACTCCTTAAATATAGGCCTCTACAAAAAACGGTTAGGGTCTAATGGTAAAAGTGCCTAAAACCAAGGATTTGAGAGATGCCCCAATGAAGTAGATTTCACTTCCATGAAACCATTGAAGGGTTAAAAATGAGACCAGGCCTTAAGCGTCTGCTCTGAAACCTCCTCTCCATAACACGCCACTCCACTCTGCATCTGCGTCCATCTGAGACTCTTTTGCCTCTCTGTCAGCAACCGATTAGCCCATAAACGTGAGTGCTTTTACACGACTGGTCCATCTGACTCTTTGGGGGTGGATGAGGAAGGGGGGGTGAGCGAGGGGGGAGGGAGGTGGGCTGAGATCTGCTGACTCTGGAACAAAGCTGCAGCCAAATGCGCGCAGTAACTGTCGGATTGTAAGGCGCGCATTACCTGCCCACTGAACTTTAAGCTCCAGTCGACTTAATAACGCTGATCAGTCAGAGGGCCCACTCCGACCCGCTAACTTTTACTGTCGGGAATAAAACGATATCATCACGGACGTACGGGCGTTTGTGTTTTTGTCGCTGTTTGCAAAAAGGCCGCGACGAGGTTTCGAAAGGGTCGAGGAAATTCACTACAAGCTAACAAAGCGGGTAATAAAGTCTATCGCGCCTTGGCACCTGGTCGTGGGCGAAATATATACATAATAATAGGTCTAGTAAAGATGAACGTATGAGGGGGATGAGAGGAAGGCCCAGTCCAAATAGGAATTGTAAAAACTTAAACTTAAAAGATAGAAAATTTGTTTTGGCTGTGCCCAGCTCCAAATATGTACGTTTTTTCTAAACTGCGGTATATGAATGGAACCAGGAAGTACGAACTCTCCATGGCCTTGCATCAAAGAACATCTGTGGCATGTTAGGGCCTTATGAACAAACTCTGAGGAGCACAGGGACTGGACTCCTTCTGCGACTTAGAGGAGCACAGGGACTGCTCTTACTTGTTTATTTTTTTTTCTTTCAATATATGTCAAGTTCTTTCCCATAATACCAGAACAGCATACTCACAACAGCCAAAATAAATACAAAATGACAAGAAGCTGTAAGGAGGACGATACAAGAAACAAGATTCAGGATCTGGAGTTCTGAATCGGAACTAAAAACTTCAGTTCCCCGACCCCCGACTTTTCTGGTCATTTTGGGCTGAAAATTAGGGTACGCTAAAATAGACACTCACTTCGAATAATCTTTAGAAAATCATCATAACAATGTTGCATTTCTATTTTCAGTTGAGTAAGTAATGTTTATTTATATAGCGCATTTTACAGACCAAGGTACAGACCCAAAGTGCTTTACAATGTTCAGAGTCAGATATTGTTCCAATCCTTCCACACACGGTGATGACAGAAGCGAGTCCAGAGCACACTGGTCCATCAGCTCCAATCAACACCATCCATTCACTCTTTCATTTACATTCAGGCCTATTGTGCATGTTTTTAGTGGTAGGAGAAACCGGAACACCCGGTCTTGCCGTGGTCTCTCTGTTTCTCGAGCTCGCCCCTGCACCCTGTTCCGTCAATCCTCTCCTCTTTCATGTTGTTGCTTTGCCGCTGGGACGTTGCCAGATCCTTATATTCTACCGGGACAAGCACGTTTTGAATCTTAAATGTGCTTGAAAGTTGGCCGCACAACCCCATGTCGACCTCCCTGCCTGCAACAAACCGAAACTTGCACTCAGGAGGTGAGATCTTGACACGTTGCTTTTTGATACAACATTTTCTTTCTTATAAAAACTTGTTCTCCTGCGACGCCTCGACTTACCTTGATCTTGGCTTTCCATTTATTCCCATTTGGGTCATACACGCTCTCAGATAAGTCCCACTCCCGGCCACAATCTCTTCTTCTCTCTGGTCCCGGCCGCCCGCTCCCCGTCACCTCAATAAAGTTAGCTTTGTGCGATGCCAAACTCGAGTACGATCCAAAAGTCCCTGGAGAAAACACCTTTTTTTCTCGAACAATAAATATAAAATCACAAGCCTGTACTGTACTCCTCAACGGTTCATAAATAAAACACAGGGTATGTTTGACGCATGAAAAAGGCTATTAAATTCTGATTCTATTTTTTTTTTTCTACCTCGTGACGCTCACCTCTGGGATTTGATTCTCAAGTCGGAAGGACTTTTGATGCTATTTTTGACACACTCAGCCTACTTTTGAAATGGCTTCTACAATTTTTTGCTCTCTATCTCTGTCTCACAGTGAGGAATAATGGTACTTGACACCAGCACCGGTCCATTTGGGGCTGAAGAGGTGAGACGTCTTAGAAAGATTAGTTTTGAAAGGAGGCTTTTTTTTGCTTTTTCTCATTCACTTCCAGAAAGTTTACTTCAGTTCAATTCAATGTATTTATGTATGTAGTGATCTCCTTAGACTGGACAAAAACTGTCGATTCGCAAACGCAGATCAGAGAATTGAAAAGTTTTAACAAGAAATGCCATGATAACAAACACATAGAGACAATGGTTCATAATGACTAATGTCCAATGTCCATACATGTTAAATCATTTCATGTTTTTATTCCCAAGGGGCAATTAAAATGGTATGGTGTTGCTTTACTCTATTCACCTCGAGATAGTTTCATGCCTGGTGCTGCTTTAACGCAGCTGAAGCCCTAAAAGAAAAACTGGATCCTTCTCAGTTTCACTTTATAGCACACCGATTGAGTGAGAAAAACCAAGCAGTACCAAGCTGTACTCGAAACTCGACGGTTCCTAGCTCTATGGCAATGGTGTTTCTGCTGGTAAATTGCTGTGTTATGTGTTTGAACGTATTCTGGGATATTACTGTACTATGAGAACCAATGTAGTATGTAGTAGTATGTGTCTTGACAAGATTTCAAGATGGCGCCTCGTACGGTCGACATGGCTCTTTGCTGCTCTCTTTTTCTTTAGTTTTTACTTTTTAACTGTGCATCTGGCTGTTCCTACACCCGTGAGGAACTTATGAACATCCGACCCACCGTTCCCATGGACCTATTGCCTGTTTTCTTGGCATCTGCGGCTGATTTAGTTCATGTTCTAGCCAAAAAAGTGTGGGCCCGTAAAAGGGGAAAGCGAGGAGGCCTGCTCGTGCGTCTTAGGAGGAGAGGAGCGCGCACGGCTCTCCCCGGCATTTTTCTCTCCAACGTACGCTCACTGGGCAATAAGATGGACGAACTCAGCCTGCTCATGAGAAGAAACAAGGACTTCGCCACATCCTGTGTCCTCTGCTTCACTGAGACCTGGCTAAATGAGCGGATCCCGGACTGCGCTCTGGAGCTGCAGGGCTTTGGGCTGTTCCGCGCGGATCGCCATTGTGCGCTCTCAGGGAAGAGCAGAGGCGGAGGGCTCTGTTTCTACGTCAATACAAACTGGTGTAACGATGTGACAGTGATCTCCAAGCACTGCTCTCCTGCTCTGGAATATCTTTTCATTCATTGTAAACCATATTACTCCCCGCGGGAAATTGTTTCATTCATTCTTGCCTCTGTTTACATACCGCCATGCGCGGACGCGCGCGAGGCTCAGCGCGCACTCGCAGAGCAAGTACTGTGTATGGAACGCTTATACCCGGACTCTCTGATTATTATCCTGGGGGATTTTAATAAGGGAAACTTGAGCCAGGAATTACCCAAATACAGACAGTTTATCAAATGCCCGACCAGAGAGGAGAACACTCTGGATCACTGTTACACCACCGTGCGCGGAGCTTTTCGCGCTGTTCCCAAGCCAGCCCTCGGCTTCTCAGATCACTCCATGATACATCTGGTTCCTGCTTACAGACAGAGACTAAAGCTCTCGAAACCTGCAGTGAGGAGCTCCAAAGTGTGGTCTGATGAAGCTGTGGAAGAGCTGCGCGCATGCATGGAATCTACAGACTGGGACCTTTTCAGAGCTGCCACAGACAGCTTGGATGAATACACGGACACTGTGACGTCATACATTCACTTCTGTGAGGATAGCATCATTCCAACAAGGACCAGGGTCATCTATAACAACGACAAACCCTGGTTCACTGCTAAACTCCGGCAGCTCAGGAAAGCAAAGGAGTCTGCTTTCAGGGAGGGGGACCGCAGCGGCTACAAAGCAGCTAAATATCAGTTCAGGAAAGAACTGAAAGCAGCCAAGTCCCGGCACAGAGAACGACTTCAGGAGCAGTTTGGTAACAACGATACTGCTTCTGTCTGGAGGGGCCTACGGGAGATCACCAACTACAAACCCAAAGCCCCCCCTGTGCTGATGACCACAAGCTAGCTGACGATCTGAACTTATTTTTCAGTCGCTTTGATGCTGCCCCTGACACCTCTCCCTCCCCCACCCCCCACTACTCTAACAACCCACCCATCAGCCCTGCCCCCAGCCTAACAATAGCCGCTAAAGAGATTAAACAACTCTTCCTGAGGCTGCACCCCCGCAAAGCTCCTGGCCCGGACCACGTGTCTCCGGCCACTCTGAGACACTGCGCCAGTGAGCTTACTCCTGTGTTCACGGACATTTTCAACTCCTCTCTGCAGTCCTGCCATGTCCCGGCCTGCTTCAAATCCTCCATCATTGTCCCCGTCCCGAAGAAGCCCAGGATCACAGGACTCAATGACTACAGACCTGTAGCACTTACGTCTGTCGTCATGAAGTCATTTGAACGCCTGGTTCTCTCCCATCTCAAGTCCCTCACCTCCCCCCTCCTGGACCCCCTGCAGTTCGCCTACAGAGCCAACAGATCTGTAGACGACGCCATTAACCTGGCCCTCCACCACATCCTACAGCACCTGGACTCCCCGGGGACCTACGTCTGAAGTCCTGTTCGTGGACTTCAGCTCTGCCTTCAACACAATCCTGCCATCCCTGCTCCAGGACAAGCTCTCCCAGCTCAACGTGCCCGATTCCACCTGCAGGTGGATCACTGACTTCCTGACGGACAGGAAGCAGCGAGTGCGTCTGGGGAAGAATGTCTCGGACTCTCGGATTATAAATACAGGAGCCCCACAGGGCTGTGTTCTTTCTCCCCTGCTCTTCTCCCTGTACACCAACCACTGCACCTCCAGCCACGACTCCGTGAAGCTGATCAAGTTCGCGGACGACACCACCCTCATTGGACTCATCTCCAACAACGATGAGTCCGCCTACAGGAGGGAGGTGGACCGGCTGGTGTCCTGGTGCAGTGGTAACAACCTGGAGCTGAACGCCCAGAAGACAGTGGAGATGATTGTGGACTTCAGGAAGAGCACTGTCACCCCGCCCCCACCCTCCGTGATGGACTCCCCCATCACCTCTGTGGAGTTCTTCCGTTTCCTGGGCACCACCATCACCCAGGACCTCAAGTGGGAGCCGACCATCAGCTCCCTCATCAAGAAGGCCCAGCAGAGGATGTACTTCCTGCGGCAGCTCAGGAAAGCCAAGCTGCCTGCACAGATGTTGGTGCAGTTCTACACGGCCATCATCGAGTCCATCCTCACCTCCTCCATCACCGTGTGGTTCGCTGGAGCCACAGTCAGGGACAAACAGAGACTACAGCGCATTGTGCGCTCTGCAGAGGAAGTGATCGGCCGCAGCCTTCCATCGCTGCAGGACCTGTACGTCGCCCGAGCTCGAGGCCGGGCTGGTCGTATCACAGCCGACCCCTCTCACCTGCACATGGACTATTCCAACCACTCCCCTCTCACCTGCACATGGACTATTCCAACCACTCCCCTCAGGCAGGAGGCTGCGGTCCATCAGGACTAGAACCTCCCGCCACAAGAACAGTTTCTTCCCCTCTGCTGTTGGACTCTTGAACACTTCTTAACCTGTCCCCCCGCCCTTTATAAAGTCACTTTACTGCCCATCATACGTCACTTTACTTCACTGTACTGCTGTCACCTTACATTGTGTGCACCATGTGCACTTGTATATTGTAAATAGTAACTGTAACTCTATTTTAAATTTAAATTTATTCTTTAGAAGTGTTTTTTATTCTTATTTTTATTATCTCTTTTTGACTGTTGCACTGAGCCAAAGCAATTTCCAAGTCTGTGACCTCCCGTTACTTACGTTGGCAATAAAAATGATTCTGATTCTGATTCTGATGTTTACATCAGCCACAGAAGGGACCCGGAGAGAGATCGGTGCATCCCAAAAGCAAAATGTTTCCCATCCCCGTTTTTAAAATGTGACAGTTATGGTGGTCAGATTCTCCTTCAGTTCAACAACCATTTTTCTGACCATTTGTCCAAACCACTGGACCACCCATTACACCTGAGCAGTTATTTTTGTAATTTTAGAGTAGTTTGGAACCACTCAACTTGATCATGATGTTATATGTGTTGTGAGGCGCTTTGCGTTGCCTTGTGTAGGAAAGGCGCTCTACAAATAAACGTTGATTGATTGATCATCACAGGCGTTTAAAGACTTGGGCAGCACGGTGGCTGAGTGGATAGCACTCTTGCCTCTCAGCAAGAAGGCCCTGGGTTCGAATCCCAGTAGGACCAGGGCCCTTCTGAGTGGATTTTGCATGTTCTCCCCGTGTCTGCGTAGGTTTCCTCCGGGTACTCCAGTTTCCCCTAACACTAAAAACATGTACAATAGGTCTGGCATGCGCCTCCTGTACTGAAGACCCCGCTCCCATCTCTGTGTGGAATGAGAAGACAATTGCCTAAAAATAACAATTGTAAACCGCTTTGTCTGTGAAATGCGGCATATAAATAAAGATTACTTACTTCAGGTAGGTTCAAGTATGTCCGTCTGTAATACTTGTGTTGTCCTTCATGTCCATCAAAGCATGAATCCAAAAAATTTTCTAAACTATTGGATCCTTAACCATGTATAAACTCTGGTCCATGATGATATCCTACATGTACGTCTGGGTCTTACCATGTGTAAACTCTGGTCCATGATCATTTCCTACATGTGCGTCTGGGTCTTACCATGTGTAAACTCTGGTCCATGATCATTTCCTACATGTGCGTCTGGGTCTTACCATGTGTAAACTCTGGTCCATGATCATTTCCTCGGTTGAATCCCCTCCGACCAATCAGCGAGCGGGGGAGGCGTGTGTTGTAGGGAGATGTCGGGGACGTCAAGAGTTTGCGCCGAATTTGTTGGTTGTAGTTTGGCGAAGAATGCAATAGTAAAGTAATCTGTAAAATATTAAAATAAATATTTCGAAATAAAAAATAAATGTTTCAAAATAAATATTTTATTCAAAGTAATCTGTCCTGGTTCATCTCCAAAAATCAAGAAATTGAAGCTAATTTAAAGGCAAAGATGTTGTGGCTCTCCTCCCCACGGGCTCAGTTAGTGGCTAAATGCTAAAGCTAAGCTAAATGCTAAAGGTAAGCTAAATGCTAAATGCCTCACACACTTGGGCTCATTACATACGTCACAGAAAACCCGGAACCAACCATTTTAATCTGCAAAAGGAATTAACCACTCCCACCTGTTAAAAAAAGCTCAATGGAGCAATTCCAGACCTTTGTACAAAATGATGATGGTATGGTAAGACCAAGCTAGGACCAAACCAGGACAGTTTAGATATTTCTGTATTTGTATATGTATTCAATACGATTTCAAGTGTCAGTCGGAAACAGGATGTGAACTCATTCCGTTATATACAGGAGTTAAGATTACTTATTTACAAGGTCTAGGAGGTCATTGGTAATTACTTCTTCCTCCAATCTCCAGTTCCCCAGCTTTAAAATAGGCTTTAGGAGTTTGTGATCATGTCCTATTTGCTTTGATGGTGTGAGAAGAAGAAAGACACAGACAAAGAAAGTGGGAAAGTGAATGTGCTCTGGCTTAAAAACAAGAATTCTGGGTCAGCATTGAACAACAGGATTAGAAGCATGCAGTAAGTTTAAAAAGTCAGGGGAAAAAAAACAATGTCACAGCCATGCCAAAACTCGGCTCGTCGCATTTTGGCTGCGACACAAAACAGAATATTAACTCGGGAGAGGATCCGGGGCAGGAAGTGTGTCATAATGAACAACTATCGCAGCGCAACAGGCCTGGCTTTACGTATTCTCCGAGTACAATATATTAGCCCAATAATGCGGCATCCACAGCGACCGGCAGATAAAGCACAGCTAAAAAATACGACAGCTGTTTCCATTATGTTTTCATTGGATTCAATTAAGTCGGAAAATTCATTAGCAGAGTCGATGCCACGTATGTGATGTCTGCTTAATTGTGAGGTAATACTCTATGGCAGGGCGTAATGTGCGAACCCAGGGACGCGTCTGTAGAGTATTGTTGTTTTGGCTTCGGTGAGCTGGTTTTGGACAAATATATAGATTTATTTACATTTCAATCTGGAGAGACTCGGATAGATAGATAAAAAACACAGGGTTTAGTAGAATTGATCATATTGGTTGGCAAGTGCATAAATAAGCACATACAACTCTGAAGACTGTAAATGCATGCTGTACAAGACATGTGGTTGGTCCCAAAGGTCTCCCATCTTAGAGCTAACCAGACCCTGCCCTGCTTAGCTTCAGAGCTCTGAGAGGATCATTCAGAGGTAGATTTTTTGCAGTAAAAACAGCACTATCCAAGCTATTGGTTTGACGTCCGACCACATCTGCCGTTGTATAGTTTTAGACTGTTTCATAGATTCAAGGAGATATCGGACAAAACAATTTACCGTAGTTTGCGACGTTGGATCATTTCAGACAGAGCCCTGAAACCAAATCGACGTGTCTGGTGGAGCATGGCGGGTTTGCATAATGAGAAAGACACACTGTAGCTGCTGTACCTCGCAGGCTTCTCAAACTGTGGTGACTCTGCTGTGGTTCTGACTGTGTTTTTTTATTCTCTCCCCCCTCCCTTCCTGTGCTTTTTTCCCAGTGCTATGGTGAGTGAGACGGGGTGGGCGTGGCCGGTCTCTCCTAGTCTGCATCTGTGTTCAACCATGGTCTGCTCTCCTCTGCCAGGTCGTTCTGTCATATCGGTACCGCTTTGTCCCAGTTTGTTTGATGCTTGCCTGATTTTGGATTTCACACTCTCATGCTCTCCTGTTTGCAGACCCTGTGCATCTTCCAGCCCTGGTTTGGTCAGACTTCCGCTCTCCTACTCCCCGTCTCCACTGATCCATCCTTTTATTGAGTATTTTTGTATTTTGTGTAATTAAAGACACTTGAAACTGTGTTGGCCTCGCTCTGCTTTGGGATTCTAAGGTCAATATCTTTGTGAATGAAGTGTTATTCATTGCTGGTCACATCTCAAATCTAAGAACAAACTCATTTTTTCTCTTTTTATGTCATCCAGTGGTTAAGACTCAGATATTTGTCAGACATGAAGGAGTAAGTTCAAATCCTGTGTCTAACCAATACTTTAAAACATGATTTATAAAAAAAAAAAAAAAATGAGTCTATGCTATTGAGTTGGCCATCCTAGACTTAGGTCTGGGTTCAAGTCCTGACCTCATCATTCTTATGCCCTTTATGCTGTCTGACAATGTGTATTTCTGAAGCAATATTTTCCAAAGTGTATGAGTCCCACATCTTGATAATAACAACACACCATTGCAATACTCTGCAATGTAATGAGGTCTTGAACTCACAACCTTCAGACAAGACTCCAGGAGTAAACCAACCTCATGCTCTGTCCACTCCCCCAACAGAAATGACAAGATGACTTCACTGTGATGATCTTTTCTTTCTCATATTGTCCAACACCAACGGAAAAGGCTCTAAAATAACACAATGGTAAAACAGATGCCTTGTGGTTCAGTGGTTTAAGCTCAGGACTTGAAAAGTGCCTTGAGAAACATGAAAGAGTGAGTTCAAACCCTGCCTCTGACCAACATAGTAAATGTGTGTGCCAACATTTAGTCATCTCCTCGAACATGAGTTGAGATTGTACCGTCCAAGACAGCTCTAATAGGGCCGTAATGAGAGGACTCTGTTGCCTGCAGTGGGTAAGAGAGAGTACTCTGAGACCTGCAGTCCTGGGTTGGAGCCCCGTCCTTTGCATTCTATGCTGTTGTTTTATGTTCACAACCATGTTCTAATGTCAAAACACACCTCTAACAAATGGAGTGTGTGAGCTGCAGTGGTGCAGTGGGTAAGAGAGGGGACTGTGACACATGAAGTCCTGAGTTCAAACCCCATCCTCCTGATTTATGTTCTTCCTTCTTCATTTGTGTGTGAGTGTCTGTGATCATCACATCTCAACAGTTCTCTAAACAGACATCAGATGGATGGCTCAGTTGGTAGAGTTCCACTAATAATGAGTGTCAGAGTTGGATTCTCCTTCGTGGGAATCTGTGATTAACTCCTGGGTCTGAGGAGTTGATCAAGGGTCTGATGCTACAAGATGGGGGAGCTGGGAGGCAGCTGTTAGAGATCAGGACCAGGTAAGAAGGAGGTTAGAATCTTGTAGCACAGTGAAGTATCCTCTGAAAGTCATGATATAAGCCTCTCCAACTGCAGAATATAAATATGTTAATAGAGTGTTACAATACAAGTAAACGAAAACCAGATTTCAAATCTAATAATTCAAACATTATGTATGTTATGATACTGAGTATAAAACTACTAACTAAAAGTGTCTATAGATCATTACAGTTAATCAACAGTTGGGTTAAAAAGACAACCTTGAGTTCTTTAGGTGATTAGAGTTTCACTCTGTATTATACCTTACTGAACACATTGATTATTAGTTCTGCTTTACAGTTACAATGACTTGTATTAGTTAATGACTTACCATGTACAGCTGGGGAGGTGCAGTTGGTAGAGCTTGTGCCCCAACCATGTGTGAGTCAATCTCAGGAGACTTTCAGATGGTACTTCACTGTACTACAAGATTCTGACCACACAGACCCTGGTTCTAGTCCTAGTCCCCACAGCTGCAGTCCTCTTTGAGGGAGGAGGTGACCTCCCTCTTTCCCTGGCGTCCCGGCTCCTCCATCTTGTAGCGTCAGTGTTGTACCTCCTCAGACCCAGTCCAACTCTGACACTCAGTATCAGTGGAGCTCTACCAACTGAGCCATCCAACTGATGTCTGTTTAGAGAACTGTTGAGATGTGATGATCACAGACACTCACACACTGATGAAGAAGGAACAACATAAATCTGGAATGAGAACAACAGGACTTGAACCCAGGACTGCTGTTGTCACAGGCCTCTCTTTAACCCACTGCACCACTGCAGCTCCCTCAATCTCTATGTTACGGTTAGAGCTATTTTTTGACATCAGAACATGGAAAATGAAACAAGGACAGCATGAAGGAGTCTTGAACCCCAGTCCACAGTAAATTAGTATGGTGGTCTACCAGGTGAGCCATTCAACTGGTACCTGCAAGAATGACTATTGAGAAGTATTGATTGCTCAAAATGGTTAGAGAATAGAAGTGTTCATTGGTCTCTACCTGAGTTTCGTGTGTGTGACCCATGGATGAAAATTGCCTGTTTCAGCAACATTAGATCTTAGTGTGTTTACAAGTGTCAGGATTTGAACTCAAAACCTCACAATAAAGCAGATATTCTTCAGCTGCATGTCTAAACCACTGGACCACACATTCATACAGACACTTTGATTTGTTAGTGTGACTTGTGTCGTGACTCCACTGTGGCAGAGAGGGGAGAGCACGGTTTCTCCTGAAGGTCATTGGTTCAAATCCTCGTCAGACCACGCAACCCCACTCCTGAGAAATGTTTAGGAAAGGTCATCTCAGCAGAAAAGGTTTTAATGGTACGACACAGACTGTTCACAGATGGACAGTCTTAACCTTGAGCTCAATGAAGCCCTTTCGAGAACTTTTGCTCACAAGTAAAAACTAAACTCCTCCAGGTCAGTCTCCGTTTGTGTCTTACCATTAAGGTCCGTGATAATCCATGGTGTCGCACTCTCCGTGAACCTGCCGTTCATGGTCTCCTTAGTCTTTGTTTGTCTCCTTATACACATACAGAGCTCATAAAGTGAACTAAAAGCATGTTTTGTTTTCACTGCTATGCAAGGCTTTCCTTTTCTCTCTCTCACTCCCACTCTCTATCATTCTCTCTGGTCTCCCTCTCTCTTTGGTCCCTCCTCATTGGACTCTCTCGCCCTCTCTGGTCTCTCCCGCTCTCTCTCTGGTCTCTCCCACTGTCTCACTAGCCTCTCTCTGGTCTCTCCCACTGTCTTACTGGTCTCTCTCTGGTCTCTCCCACCGTCTCTCTGGTCTCTTTCTGTTCTCTCCCACTGTCTCTCTCTCTCTGGTCTCCCTCTCTCTTTGGTCCCTCCTCATTGTACTCTCTCGTTCTCTCTGGTCTCTCCCACTGTCTCACTGGTCTCTCTCTGGTCTCTCCCGCTCTCTATCTGGTCTCTCCCACTGTCTCACTAGCCTCTCTCTGGTCTCTCTGGTCTCCCTCTGTCCTCTCCCACTGTCTCTCTGGTCTCTCTCTGGTCTCTTGCACTCTGGTCTCTCCCTCTCTCTTGCTCCGGTCTTTCCCTCCCTCTTTCTGGTCTCTCCCACTCTCTGGTCTCTCTCTGGTTTGGTTATTAAGAGACAGTGGACACATGTAGTTTTATATTGCACATTACCATCATCTCACATTGTGTATTGCACCCTAGATCAGTGCGATAAATACACAACTGTCAACACACTTTAGCATTATTTTAACATTTCCTTTTCCTGTTTCCTGGTGCTATTTTTCACCTTGTTGTTACTGGTTATTTATAAAGCTAGCATGCCGGCCAAAACAATTCAATTTCTTTTCTGGGCAAGAAAAATGTGATAACGAGGCATATTGTTTTTGCTCACTTTGTATAAATTATGGCCAGGAATTGAAATGGCAATGTTTATAATGAGATGCAGGGAGAGAGTGCAATTGTGTTGATTTGTTTTTGTTCTTACAGAGAAATGCAAAGTGAGATTTACATGTGGCTTTATCAATGTTAATGAAATAATTGAAAAAAAAAAGGACAGGGGAATACATCAGAATGGAGGAAATGTGGGCTATGTCCAGATGTGAAATCATTCAAACAATGAAATAAAAAAAATACAATAAACAAGTAAAATATGAATATTATCCTATGTAAAAAAAAAGTTACAAGTTTAGCTGTGGAATACAGCTAACCACAACTGTTCTTAACCTTGATTTGAACATCTTCAGGTAGACGGTCTCAGATTGGGAGTTAGCTTTTCAGATTCATGCAGCTACAAAGTTGAGTGAGTCCTGACTCTAGGACCAGCGGGAGGCCAGTCCCTGTGCTCCTCAGAGTCTCAGCAGGAGGCCAGTCCCTGTTCTCCTCAGAGTCCCAGCAGGAGGCCAGACCCTGTGCTCCTCGGAGTCCCAGCAGGAGGCCAGTCCCTGTGCTCCTCAGACACCCAGCAGGAGGCCAGTCCCTGTGCTCCTCAGAGTCCCAGCAGGAGGCCAGTCCCTGTTCTCCTCAGAGTCCCAGCAGGAGGCCAGTCCCTGTGCTCTTCAGAGTCCCAGCAGGAGGCCAGTCCCTGTGCTCCTCAGAGTTGGTTCATATGGCACTAACATGTCACAGATGTCACAGATGTACTTGTGGTTCGGGGCCATGGACAATAAATACAAAGAGACTTGAGGCAATCATTTCATAACACATGTTTTAAATACATAAACACATTTCCTTCTGACCTTAAACTGTCCCGGTCTTGTGTTTGTGTCACTACTTACCGGACAGAGCTTGGCCCTCACCGCTGGGCTCCTCAGCGGGGCCCCGGCCACAGATAAAGGCCTTTTGTGTGTTACAGTGTGAAGCCGCCGCCAGCCCCAGCCTCCCGCCAGCTCCCAACGCTGCCTCAGGGACATCGCTAACGTGCCAGCTCCATGTGCCTCCCCCCTCTGCCTCCCCTCTCTGCCTCCCCCACGCCCCCTGCCCTGTCACGGTGGGATTCCAGAGATTCACAAGAGACACAGGACTGAGAGCTGGCCATCGGAGAGGCTGTCTGTTTGTGTGCTAACCATTTCCAGCTAACGAACACAGCAGATACTTACATTGTATATTTTTTGTGTACTCCTTGTGTACTTTTACTACTGTCCTGTACGATAGAAGCTACATTGAAATCTCCACACTAAGGGATGAATAAAGAATCTGTTATCTTGTTACCGAACCATCCAGGGCTGGGGTCTATAACCTGTGGCTTGGGAGCTACCAGTCTCTCGCCAGCCCAAAAGGATACAAGAATTTATTTCATGAGTCTGAATGATTAGCTTTACATTTTGAGTCATTACACGTCTATTTTAACATATTCATTCATATTTTCATTAATACAAGGATACCGTAGCTTAATGATATATTTTCCATGTGTGTTCTCCAGGACTTTCGGGGGTAATGACTAAATATGAAGCTGCTTTTCTACATGAAACGTGTTGCAAAAAGACTGGAAATAATCTGAACTTATTTAATTGAATGTTTTTAGATCCAGATTGAGAGTCACTTGAAACATCCTCATTGAAATAATCTGTAAATTTATGTAAATAACTTTTGTCCAGGACGCCCTTAAAAAAAGGGCGTCCTGGACAAGAACTCTCAACTCTTGTCGTCTCAATGGGACTTTCCTGGTAAAAAATCCCAAAAAAAACACAAAAAAGAGGATACACGACTTGCTTTCTACTTCTACGTAAAATAAATGCCAGCTGGCCAATTGTAAAGCTTCTAGGGCTAGGGTTTTTATAGCACAGTTCACACACATTGCAACTCAAAGTGCTATTATTACCACCTTAAAATTGAATCACCTTTTTGCACTGTAGGAAAATTCCAATTTAATTTTTGGCTTTTGTTTTGTTGTACCCTCTTGCAAAGGTCCACACTAAAGTATACCACCATAACAAAAATGACCAAACGGCCCCATGCCCTACTTTTTTTGATCTTTGACCAGAACCTATTTAGAACTTTTTTCTTTTATTGCACTGAAAAGAAAACATCAAAATCGCTCCTTTCTGTGAGTGAGCTCTTTGTCCTCCTCTCACATGTCGTCGAGCTCTGTGAACTCTTGGGCTTTTGTCTGAAATGTGCCGTACGAACACAGTCTTCTGCCTCCTCCGCTCACGCTGATCTTTTCGATATGATGTTGTACAGAACGACAGACAACAAACAGTATCAGAGTCCAATTCTATTTATTTATGTAGGACATTATAATGATAGAAACAAGGCCGCTTCAAGTTCTACACATGAACTAGGGACTGGCCTCCTGCTGGGACTAGGAGGAGCACAGGGACTGGCCTCCTGCTGGGACTCTGGAGAGCACAGGGACTGGCCTCCTGCTGGGACTCTGAGCAGCACAGGGACTGGCCTCCAGCTGGGACTCGGAGGAGCACAGGGCCTGGCCTCATCCAGCTGGGACTCGGAGGAGCACAGGGACTGGCCTCCTGCTGGGACTCTGGGGAGCACAGGGACTGGCCTCGTGCTGGGATTCTGAGGAGCACAGGGACTAGCTTCCAGCTGGGACCCCGAGGAGCACAGGGACTGGCCTCCTGCTGGTGACTCTGAGGAGCACAGGGACTGGCCTCCTGCTGGTCCCAGAGTCAGGACAAAACATGGGGAGGCAGCATTTCAGATTCATGCAGCAAAAATCTGGAACAGTCTTCCAGATAATGTGAGACAGACTTCTTCTGACAATGTTCTAATCCAAGTTAAAGACCCTTGTGTTTAGCTGTGTGTAAAACTTTGGGATTGTGTCTTAAAATGTTTGCATGTACTACAATCATACATTGTATTAGTTGTTGAGCACTGTGAGTCGCCTTGTGTATAAACTGTGCAATACAAATAAACTTTCTTGCCCAAGAATAGTCAAATCAAACAAGACAATCTAATCCAAAACACAAGGTATGGAGAACATTTCTTGGCACTAAAGCCGATTTACTTTTATACAAATGGAGGAATCCAAATTGTGATGTTTAGCAGGAAGGGCGCATCCATATTACGTTTGAAAACATCTCAGCAGCACTAACCTTGAGAAACTTTGCTAAGTTTCTTTTGACTATAATCCCAAATACAACCGCTGCTACATATTCAGGGGGTGATGATGCGTACCATTGTCAGATCAAGTGGAGAAAGATGCCAGGTTTGGGTTAAAAAACTTGCTATTTTCTGTCTTTTTCCTTTTTTTACTCCCTCTGGCCTCCGCGGTCCTGACCCCCGCGGCTGCTCTTCACGCTCCCCTGGTCATCGTGACAGACTGTGTGACAAGTTTCCGGACACAGCAAAGGTCGATACGATAAACATATGGCTGGCGAAGGAAAAGGGGAAAGAGGAAAAAAGTGAAGAAAAAAAAACACATAGCCGCTCATTGGTCTGCGGTCAGTGGCTACAGGTGGCCGGCAAGGTGACACAGCATCTTGTTTGTCTAAATACAAGAACGCCATATGCCCACGCTTAAGCAAAAAAGATGTTTCTCCTGTTCGCCGAGCATATGTCTGGTCCAAAAAGTTGCTGCTAACATGGCCGCACGCACAGTGGCTTGTTCGCCGTCTTCATCCCGGGACATCTGGAAGAGTACAGATTCATATTAATAATGCATCGGTTTCATACAACGCTTTTTCTGGACGCTCAAAGACGCTTCGCATGTGATTACTCTTTCTCTCCAAACACGGTGGTGATAAACTAACACTTTAGCCAGAGCTGCCCTGGGGCACACTGACAGAAGCGAGGCATCCAGCATGTGCCATTGGTCCCTAACACCATCACTAACCATTCACACACACACCAGACTCATTCTAATGTGGGTAAAGTGTCTTACCTAATCACTATAAAAAGTTTAGCACTTTAAAGCTGCCCCACTGTGGCACTTGGTCATAGGTCTCCCATCACAGTGCTAACCAGGCTCTTCCCTGCTTAGCTTTCACATGCAGGTTTCATAAGCTCTACCTATGTGTATGTACATGAGACTCCGAAAAAGTACTATTTATTCAGCAACCTTTTTAGAGAGGTATTTCAGTTCTGCTTGAAAAGGTCAATTATTAGATTTTGGCGTTAGCGAGAAAAAAAAAGGCCATCTGTCTCTAAGTTATGAGCGAAGGAAAGTATCGAGGACTAATTTATGAATGTTGTTTTTGCGTTTGGAACTGAAATCATCTCTGTGTTAATAATGTGGAGTTATGAATGCTCCATGGAGAAGTTTATTTGCTTTCGTTCTGGCTTTTCAAAATGAGCCAAAAATAACGATTTCAAAGAGAGTTTTTTCACTATTATCCACAGTTAAGGACTTTAAAGTTTTTTTGCAAATGTGTCAGTACGTTCTTGAAATCTTTGAAATGTTTAAATGCAATGAGGAAAGTGCCTGCGGGAGAAAAGAAATACATGTATCGAGAATATATATATAAATGTTACTTTTTCAGAATAGATATTTTGCAAAAATCAAAATATAGATAGATACTTTATTGATGCCACGTAGGAGAAATTCAGGTGTCCAGCAAAGGAACTACATTGTGGTTATTAATCAGAAAATATACAATTATATATACACATACAATAATGAGAAAAAAGTTGCATTAATCCTTGTTTTTGCTATTTACATAAAAAAAAAAAAAACATATGCAAGAATATGTGCATAAAAAGCATCTCCATTGTGTGTGTCTTCTTCCCACTCCTTTATCGCTCACCCATTGTAAAAACAAATTGTACATACATTAGCAAACACATCACCGTATTGTAGAAACGATAAAGTTTATTGGTATGGCACAGTTCATACACAAGGCACCTTAAAGTGCTGTATAAAACAAGACAAAATCATAAATAATCACCCATATGAAACTGAATGTGTCTATTGAGCATTACTTTACAAGAAAATCAATAGGGACAAGACTCGGCTCTAATAATATTTCAGAGATTTCAAATGCGCTAACAAACGCAACAATAATAATACAAAAATAATAATAAAACACACTGGGAACTTGTCCAAATTTCTGCAGATCACAGACCCCGGCCGTGCCCAGATTGTGTGATTTTAAATGATTAACCTTCGGTATTGTGTTGTTATCTCCGGAGTCACACGCGCTCCCAGCCTTGGCAGGTGACACCCATGTATCGCCCACGGGTGTCGCTGAGAGGAGTCGAAACTTGGACCTGCCAGATGTTCTAGTTGTTCACCCATCGAGCATGAAATTTAGTCTTTGGGGGACAAAAAAAACACAAAAGTCGCTTCATAATCCCTACTCCTCCTTCTCCTCCACGGCAGTAGAAGTGCGTGCATTGACAAAAAAAAAAATATAAACACAGAGAAACATACTGTGTGTGTTCTCTGCCAGTAAACTCCTGAACGGCTTCCAAACTTTGATTATTTCTCATTGGCTGAACCGCAATGAGTTGTGGGAGTGCAGGGGGAGAGTGGAGGGGAGTTCGCAGAAGCAGAGAGCAATGGGCCTCGCTGATTTCGTGTTTGCATGACTCTACAAAAAATCATTACGGCACATTAGAATGGAAGCAGGGACATTACAGGCCGCCTTATTGGACTGGGGGGAGGGGTGGGGGTTACATACGTCTAACTTGGCAAGACTGACGCCGCGCAATCAGCTATGCATCAGCGGCTGGTTCACCCCCCGAGCGGAGACGGGCGTTGTGATGAGACAAGTTTCAGACGGGAACTTTCCAGAGACTCACAGGAAAGGCCTTGTATGGGTTTGGTTTAGTTGCTGTTGGTGACATGGCTGGTTTGAATACAGCGGGGGTATTACATGTTAAACAGTTGAGCGTGAATAAATTATGTCCTTTTACGGTGTCATGTGTCTTTGTCATGGTTTTTCAATAAAAAGTCAAATTCTGGTCTTGAACATGGCATCGTTTTTATTTGTTTTTTTATACGGCCCTTCACAATAGAAGAAGAACATTCCATTGATTTGATAATACATTTCAAAACGTTCTAATGGCTTTTTTTTTTCTTTACAGCAAACCTCTGAAACCAATAATGACCGCTACCATGGCAACATAATCTGTGCTTCAGGTGCGTCAGATCACTCCGCAAGTAGTTCCCGCCACTTAGCCAATGAGTTCCAGCAGTGCTAATTCTGTCTCTACGAGAAAATCGGACTCCCGTTTTGAGTCTGAGTTTCAAAGTACCCAAAAATACACCACCTCCTCATCTCCAGCGGGAACGTCCAGTTTAATAAAAATAAGTAGCTAGTCTAGCTGTTATACTCGCCTAGCAACGCCCTAGTGGTTTGGCAACACAGCCTAGCAACGGCAAAACCTTTGGGAACTATTTTATTTCCTATCATTAAACCTATGGGCTTTCGCACAAGTAAGAAATGAAGTTCATGTTGTGTGTTCAGTTGCAGATAAGACTATAATAGGCTCAAAATAACTACCTCCGTGGTCTGACTCGCCCTGTCGGTACTTCTGATAATGACCTGCGTTCTATAAATTTTCCCACTTATTATTTATTTGAGCATCTGTTAAAACACATGCATCACACTCAAATCAAAGTTGATCAAGAAGAAATAAAAATACGTTTGGACTCAGGATAAAGTTTTGTCAGAAATAAAAGATGTCATTCGCAAAAACTCAAAAATAACAAAATCCAGGGTTACAGAACTCCAAACTCAAACCAATACAAAACAAGGACAATGACATTAGAAGTCTTAGTTATATTATCGTTTTAATGAATATTGAATGCATTGTCTTTAAACATATAATTTTCTATCATGACAACACAGTTAATGCAATTCTGTAAATGCAAAGTTTGGGTTGTCAGACTGGAAACCTTTTTAGGCTAAAACGTTTGAGCTGTGTCAGCAAACTAATGGTGAAGGCCGAATGGAATCTTTGACGTGCACATAATGCAAATGTGAATGTCAAAAAAATACAATGTCACAATGATACAGAGAGGAGCAGTCAACAAGCCCAAGTAAAAATCTAACCTCATATTTGGTGTTTGTGTTAAAGCTGATTCAAACAACAGTACCTGAACGCGTTAGGGCGGGACATACAATCAGACAAGAAGTAACACTGAAAATAAAACCAATATCAAAATAAAAACCAGGTAAAAGTAATCAAAAAGTCCACACCATGCCAAGAAGTTTATGTAATACCATATAATCATGTGGCTGCGTTCCCTGTGATCCTAAATGTTATGCCAAAGCCAAAATGAATAATTAGAATAAAATAAACACACTAGTCCAGGTCCAAACTTAGATCCAAGCAAACACTGCTGTTCAGAGACACTCAATCTACTCTTCAGTTGTTTTGTAAAGAAGAATGGGCAACACTTCCAGTCCAAGATGTGCAAAGCATGTACCAAGATACCCTAAAATACTTGCTGTCGTGATGGCAGGAAAAGAGCATCCCACAAAGTATCCCCAATTTTGAGTAAAAATTTAGAAATAAAATCAATAAACAAATTCAAATACAAAGTAGTTTGAATTGTATTTGTTTGTTTTGAAGCCGTGTTTTCGAATCGTCTGGAGACACATTGACTTTATCTCGACAGAAAGCGATGAGACGTTAAATCACGGTGCAATAATTGCTTTGCCGTTTATATGTTTCAGCGATATCATCGCCATGGAGACGAGACAAAGTAATGTCCTATCGACGTCATACGCCGTTATACATAAACCATAATGCCAGAGCGAGAAACGTCTGAGACACGGCGGCGTTTAGTGAACAAAACGGTAAAGAAGAGTGAGAAAGAACCCTGTAACTCACGACTTGACAGTTTGGGCTGAGAGCTACAGATGAGAACGCAAAAATATTATATACTGTATATTTTTGACTTCTCTATAGATTTGCTGATCAGACAAAAAGACAGAGGGACATGTGAAAATTAATGAGCAAATAAGCAAAATGGTTAGAGAGCCAGGAACCAAATATTTTATCAAGTGAAAAACGAGCATGACTTCATTGTAGAAAATATGGAATCTGTGGTAATACATATTGTTTATGATAATATTTAGGATACCGCAAGTTTGTGACATTCATTCAAGTATGTTACTTTAGTTCCCCAGACTTGTCCAAAGGCCGTCAACTTGAGTTATAATACGGTTTTGACTGGACTCTGGCTTAAAAATTGGAAATGATACGTCCATTTATGTATCTTTTCTGACAAAATCAAAAGCAAATGTCAGTATATGTACTATACTTATATCTGCGTGCTTTATAAAAGGTTCTGCATCTATTTTTTTACTTTTATAACTTGTGGCACCATGTTCTAACTTTGCCTATCCATCGTCTGTCCATCAACCGTCCATCGTCCATCCATCTTCTATCCATCCATCTTTCATTCATTGATAGACGATAGATAGAAAGATAGTTAGAATATATTTTATCTTCTGTCTATCTCTATTCTATATACCTTCCTATCTACCAACCAAAGCCACTTCACTTCCTGGTTTGTTCCTGGTTCCTTTTACTTACAATGGCTATACACATTTTCTGATTCACCCACAGATCAAATTACATATAAAAAAGTGACATAAAGTCAATCTTGGAATTATTTGCAAGTGTCTGTTTACTTTGATATATACCTTTTGTGATCCACACGTCTATCCCACCAAATCACAATAATCCTTCTACTATTCACACCTTTTTTCTCCCCTCTCCCTCTTGTCTCGAGATGAATGAAAACCACACGGAGCCTCCTGAACATAATTGACCTTGAAGAGGAACGGATAAAAGAACCGTTTTCCGCCGACGTCTTAGCGCTCCCTCAAACGGAGGCTAATGAAATCCGGCACTCGTGTGATGACGGTGGCATGTTGTGCTTTCTGACCTCACCTTGCCAATATCAATTCCCTCTTGTTTGCATGACTTTGCATCGGAAAGTCTTAATACCTCAACGGCGTGTGCTCGAAGGGTCACTCTCGTAGCAGGTTTAAACAGGGCAAGAAAAGGTGAACGGAATAATCTATCTAATGTTCTAGACAATGTTAAGTGAATTTGGCAAGGGCAGCCTCCAGAAGTAAATATTCAACAAAGTGTGGTCTTAATAGATGCGCGGGAAATGGACCTACCTTTACAATACTATTAATATTATTGCGGCTCTCACCTGCCCTTGTTAAATTCACTTAACATTGCAGCAAACATTAAATAGCGTCTCACCTTTTCCCCGTCGAGTTTTTTTTTCGGGAGAACGACCTGTGCTTTTTCTTTTTTGCATAGAGTCACAGCTGGGTTAGCGCCTGGCTAACAGTGCATAGCCGTCGGTTCATTTTGAGTCTCCTCTCAAGGACATCGGAGTTTGCTTTACTTCTTCATTAACTTTTTCGACCAGATTTTTTGCCCCCTTCTCCTCCCAGCCGTTCCGGGACTGCACTCCAGCCACCTCTGTCATCTTTTTTCTTTTATGCGTGTCCACATGAATAAAGCTGACCCTGATTATGTGTTTTTGTATAATTATATCCCGGCCGCAGTGCTTGATTTTACACTCAGGGATAGAGCTCGTATGGTCTAGTTTCACAGAGTTCCAATCCAGGATCTTTGAGTAAGAAGTGCCTCTATAGACTACAGGAATATTTCAAGTTCATCAGGCTTTCTAGGGCACTTCATTTGGAGTTATGTATTAATTATGAAAATAAATCGGCCAAGGACACAATGTTTAAACTGAATTTTCATAATAATAATAATGTCATTATTCATTCACTCCTTACACTGTGGTAATAAACTACTACTACATACAAAATACTACAGCTGCCCTGGGGCACACTGACAGAAGCAAGGCAACCAGTATGTGTCATCGGCCCCTCCAACCACCACCAACCATTCTCACACACTAATTATAGGCAATGAGGGTGAAGTGTCTTGCCTAAGGACACAACAGTTTGGCGCTTTACACCCGCCCCACTGTGGCACCTGGTGTTCCCAGAGGTTAAGTGTCTTGCCCAAGGACACAATGACAGCTGACATCAGTGGGAGTAAGTCGCCTTGTGGTGGTCTCAAACCCACGACCTTCAGGCTCAAAGGTCAATGCTCTACCAACTGAGACACTATCGCCGCAATGAATGAAGCCTCTATATAAAAAGTTAACATTTATGGATGGGTTAGTTTGGATGCAATTTATTTTTGTATAGCACTAGATCACAACAGCGTTTCTCTCGCAGGACTTTGCAAAGATGTCGATTCGTCAAACACTCGATCAGAGAATCAAACCATTCAAAAATAGGAAATGCAATAATACACAAACATATAGGAGTCGTTGGTTTTCTACGAGTCCGGGTCCGAGGGCGGCCAGTTCACAGATGCAGCTGGAGGAGGCCGGATTCAGGGGTCCCATCGTCACGCCATGAAAAAAGAGAATGGGACAGCGGGTGAATAGCAACGAACAGACTACAGCTGAAGTCATAATGAAGACAGATAAAGTGGAAGAGAGGAGAGGAAAGTGCTCAAGCTTCCATTCTCCTCCCAGCATGTCTCATTTGCAACTTGACTGGTAATCAAGTCTTACCCACCGAGCCACACACTGATTTAAAGAGGGATGTAGAGACGTTGGTCCAGCTGGAATATATATTTTTACCTTTGAAATCCATACCCTTCTTGTTGAGAATTGCATGTACAAGTTCCATTTTCTAGTTTGAAATTCTCGCCTTTGCAAGCGGCGTGCAGAAATGTGGCATTCCCTCTGGGCAATTTCGGGGACTCTTGAAACATCAATGGAGCTCACACGGCAACAAAAGCTTTCTCAGGCAAAGCATGGCAGTGTCTTACATTACATTTCAACAAATATAGATTTTTTTTTTTACTTTGAAATGGGCAATTCAATCGTGTCCTTGCTGTCAGGCTGGACTCAGTGATTTTCTTCACCTTGTGTTTATGCTGTGCACATTTCAATTCTAAGCTGGTTCAACCGGTCTGAATATTTTCTACATAGAGCCGAGGGGGGAAACAAGAATGAGTTTCTAAACTTCAATATAGACCGTATCTACAATACAAATTAGGCAAATTTAACTTTTAATCTTGTCACATTAAAAGGAGCAGTATTTAAAACTCTGGCAAAAAGTGGTACTGCAACTTCTCCCACTCTCCCTGACTCAGGTTGCCAGATATGCAGACAAATCCAGCTGGGACCATAACAGCTGAATAGACAAGAGTTTTCTCAGCAACAAATCTATAACCAACACCTTTTTCACAAAGATAGAAATCCTAGTTTTATTCCTTGTTTTGTAGTTAATGATTTGAGAATCATAACAGTAACTTTTTTAGTTAGTCGTTTTCATTCAACAAGATTTTGAGGCTGTAGAAGTAATTTTTTAATTCAATTAGGGGTGTAGCGTTACGCCTGAGAACACACCCACAGTTTGGTACTTTATAATTGCAGCCTCACCACTGTGGCACCTGATGTTCCCAGAAGTCTCCCATCACAGTACTGACCAGACCCTGCCCTGCTTAGCTTCAGATGTCTGACAGGATCTGCAGGTATGGCCACTGTCATGATACTTACTGCTTTATTGCTTGGTTCCAATTAATGTTTCACCATTTTATTTTCTTCTGAACACATTTCACATTCTAAAACATGAAACGACAGAGTAAATTGTTCAGAGGTATTATTTTATTTCCGTAAAACTAGTTCTGTCTGAATAATGAATCAGTTAATTGCACCACTTCAGATCTTCATAAACAGCAAATGGCGTGAAGTTGATAAAAAAGTAGAAATAAAACGTTTTATTGCCCAGAATGATTGTCACATTTATTTTTTATTGTGTTGACGGATTCCCTGATTGACGGCGATAAAAGTGAAAAACCAGTCCTTGCATGGCCAATTTTAGATTTTGATATTGTAGATTGCATTGTAGAGAAACTAACAACCATTATTAACATCAACATCTAAAAAATGGTAATAAGCTGAACACGAGATCCTTTATTCATCCTATACAGTGGGAGAAATGTCAGTGTTGCATCCACAGTCAGTCAGTAGGAATGAGGAGCACACGGCACAAGATAAATGAATCATAAGTATACCAAAAAGAACTATACAATCTCTAGCGTTAGCATAATAAAGAAGAAAGTACAACATTCTCTAGCTTTAGCATAGTAAAGAAGCTAGTTTAAAATGTATAGCTTTAGCATGATACAGAATGTGGTCAAATCTCTAGCTTTAGCATAATAATGTAGCAAGTATGTAATCGTTAGCTTTAGCATAATAATGAAGCAAGTATGTAATCGTTAGCTTTAGCATAATAATGCAGCAAGTATGTAATTGTTAGCTTTAGCATAAATAATCAAACAAGTATAAAATCTATAGCTTTAGCGTAATAAATAAGCTAGTATATTATTTTATTATTTAGCTTTAGCATAATTAAGAATCAAATATAAAGTCTCTAGCTTTAGCATAGTAAAGAAGCTAGTTTAAAATGTATAGCTTTAGCATAATAAAGAATGTGGTCAAATCTCTAGCTTTAGCACAAAAAAAGCAAGTATAACATATTAGCGTAATAATGAAGCTAGTATATAATCACTATCTTAAAGAAGCAATTATATAATCTCTAGCTTCAGCATAAATAATCAAACAAGTATAAAATCTCTAGCTCTAGCGCAATAAATAAGCAAGTATAACATATTTAGCATAATTAAGAAGCAGATATAAAAAATACAAAAATAAAGAATAAAATATGTTGGAATATTGAACTCCTGGACCAGTTAAAATTAAAATCAGTTTAGTATTGTTTCTGTTGCCAAATTAGCACTTGTTTGTGTAAATCTCAAAGAGCAGTGAGTTCAAGGTTAGTCTGTATGAAAAGTGAGAAAAACAACTGTTGTTATCAGAGCAGGTGCAGGCTTTGGCAGCTGGCCAGAAGGAGTCATAGAGTCCACGAATCTGTGATGTCAGTGACCTTGGATGTACAGTATAAAAGATGTACAGGAGGAGGCACGGGGGCTTTTTCTTTTTCTTCTGACCAGGAGGGTGAAAGACGTCCCCGGGGCCACTCCTTATCTGAACGCGAAGCGAGACTTGTGTTCGCAGACCGTTATCTTGTAATATTGCTTGCAAAATCTTCAATATAACCTTTTGAAATCAGGTTTGGTATCTGTCATTTCTATTACTGTTTTAACATTGGTTTTTGTCTCTTGTTGAACTAAAAGGACCTGCAGAACGAAGGGCTGTGTTTGCGGCCTCTCTGCAGCTTCTGGGGCAGGGGAATTCTGACAAATTACTGCAGAACTTGGCGTCGCTCGAACAGGATTCGACAGGAGACACTAGGACCGGTCAGAGAAAAGATTAATTTGGCGCCAAAGTAAAACGGTAAGATTGTTACCAACTAATTAATCTTTCCTTTCACCTGACCTGAGACCTAAAAATAAAAAACAAACAAACAAAAGTAGGGTAAATATTGAAGGATTTGCTTGCAAGTATTTTTATATTTATTGGGTAATAGTATTCAAGCTAAGTACTTAAAGAAAAAGTCTAAGATTGACTTAAGCAGAAAAGGAGATTATGATTAAAAACTCAATGTGTGTTATCTCAGTGATTGATAGTCAACCTAAAAGGACTGTGTGAGGATCTAAGTGATTTATGAGTTAAAAGGAGTGAACTGTGTGTTATCTCAGTGATTTAATAGTTGAAGGAGAAAACTGTGTGTTTTAATTAATTGACAATAAGGGAAAGGACAGGGACAGTGTCTAACTTTTCTCACTTTTTAATTTTTCTCTTGGTGTGAATGAGTGATTGATGTTTTCTGTTGAAAGTGACCATTGCACAAACGGTCACAGTGAACGCAGTAATTTGGGTCGCGTAGGACGGGGTCACGATTCGTGCGTACATTTCCCCACCACATTTTGTGGTCGAACGGGGAGATACCACGATCTGACGCTCTAAGATTACGCACCCAATTGCTGATTCTTTACATTGATATTGATAACACAAGGCTTGTAATCTAGACGGTAGAAAACATGGCATCTGTAACATTAGATGAGTGGATAAAGGGGATTATACAGTATTTAGAGGGGACAACAGAGATTAAAAATACAACAACAAGGAGCGTTAGAACATGGTTAAAATCAAAAAAGAAAGATGGTATTTTAGCTAAGTCAAATTCACCTCCAAGTGAAGGGTTAATGAAACAACTAAGAGAATTAGTTTTGGAGAAACGTTCTCAAATGCAAAGAGAGAAGCCGTTAGAAAATAAGAAAATTCAAAAGTTGACAGATGAGGTTACTCTGATTTCAATGATGATCAAACTAAATGAGAAATGGATGACTGCTGCCAAATTGCAAAGTACAGCTCCTGATTCTTCCCCTCCACCGTATGCTCCATTGTATCCAGATTTAACAGAATTAGTGAAAAGTAAAGATTCTGCAACAATGGCTCCATTGATTACATTTGAAGAGCCAATCAAATGTACCGTGACTAGCATAGGAGAGGAGAGTCTGGATCAAAAATACTCCCAAGAGGCGCTCAGGCAGGTACGGGAGGTTACAGCTCAGACTACCCAGCTTCAGAAACACATTGATCAGGTTGGAGAAATTGTGGCACAAGTGGCTGAAAGACAATTTAATGACACATTGACAAGACTGGAAAATGAGCTTAAAAATCACACGATTCAGGGAGGCCCATCTCACTTGCAGCATACCCCAGGGACTAGGGGAAATTCATTTGCAAATGGTTTTAATGGAAAAAACTTTATTAGTCATTCTAGTCCCAAATTTGACGAGATTACTTCCCAGGCAGAGAAAGGAGCAGAGCTGAGAGAGCAGGGGGCGGGAGGAGTGACAGCTCAGAGGTGCGAGGGGGGCGCAGACAGAGAGGCCCAGAAGGGAGTGGACCAACACTCAGAGGCTAGGAAGAAGACAGATTTAAGAATCAGCTTTCAGAAGCCGATTACAATTAGAAAAGAAAGACAGCATCGTTATTTTACTCGATCTAATCAGACTATAGATGCAGAATCAAGCTCGTCAGACGAAGATTTATTGATGACCGGCTCAGATGCGTTTGTAACAGCTGAACACTCAGAAGACGACGGTACGAGTGGGGAAATTTATTATCAACAGGAAAGGCGACAGAACAAGAGGAAAGCTAGGCGCAGACAAGGAGAAGATGTGTCGATGTGTCCAATTGTGGTATCGACGTCTAGGTCCGGCAGAGAGATCAGGACATGTAAACCGCTCACTATAACTGAAATTGACTCTATAAAAATGAGAATGAAAGACCCAAGGCAGTATGGGGGCAGAGCATGTTTGTTGTCAATCCTGGAACACTATCCTGCTCAAAATTTAACCCTAAATGATCTCACTACCGTTCTCGGTGTCCATCTTCCAATCATGTCCACAGGATTTGAAAATGTTGCAGTTCGAGCCACAAACAGCTGTTCAGTGGAAGCATGGTATTCAGCTGTGATGGAAAAAATGGAAACGTTATTTCCTGTGCCCATGAATGCTATGGAAACCATAAATCTAGAAGTGCAAGATGGAGAGACAGCCGAGGCCATGAAGCATAGAATAAATAAGGAGTTTGATGCATTGTATCCAAGAGAGTCCACCCCAACCTATGATTTGATCAAAAAAATTTTCTATCAGCGATGCTCAGAGAACTACCGACAGCTGAGAAGGAAAAACACATTCTGAATTTGGATACTGACTCGCCAGCTTTTGTTAGGTCATATTGTACTATTAAAAAGCTACTTAGGAAGAAAAACAGCCCCAAAACTGATGATAGTTTGTCACTGATTAAGGAATTAGTTAAAGAGATTAAAAAATCTGAACCAAAGCCAGAAAAAGTGGAGAAAGCAGAAATGTTGTTTAGTGGTAATCCAAGTCCACTGCAGCCTCAGACGCAGACACAGGTGATGCAACCACAGCAGATTATACAGACTGGACAGATACAGCAGCAACCAGAGTATGAATGGCAAATGAATGGATACATGCCCTATGGAAATCAAGGACAGAGGTTCCAGACATTCCCCAGGAATAGCAGAGGTAGAGGTGGTTTTAGACAGACAGAGATTTATCAAACATGAAGTGTTACAGGTGTGGACGGTACGGACATATAGCAAGAAATTGCAGAACGGGAGGAATGCAACACATGCAGGGTCAAGGAGGTCAGCAGCAGTTTCCATTTCAAACATACCAACAACCACAAGTGTACCAGGCACAACCACAACAGCCATACCAACAACCACAAGTGCACCAGGCACAACCGCAACAGCCATACCAGCAACCACAAATACACCAGATGTATCAGGCACCTCAACAGGTACAACCACAACAGCCAATGGTCTTGGGCCAACCACAGCCACAGTATATGACCACTCACCAGATGACAGAGTCAAGACCAGAGGTCGCTGCTCATCAACTCAGTTTATTACCGAAATGAAGATGCCGTGGTCCAGATAGAGAGGGATGCATTAACGTGGCTCCAAAATTTATCACAATAACAATTGAGGGACAGCCTCAGAAACTGTTGGTAGACACTGGAGCAACATTTAGTTCATTAAAATGCAGTCTAGAGCCCTCTCAAAAGTGGAAAATCGTATCTGGATTTAATGGTTTGGCTACAAGAGTTTTTTACTCAAAACCTCTAGACTGCACAGTTACCTATAAATCAGGAGTAAAGCAGACTTTCCAACATGAATTTCTAATAGCCCCAAACTGTCCCCACAACCTAATGGGAAGGGATTTGATAAAACTTTTGAAATTGGATATTTCTTTCCAGAATGAAATTGAAGTGTCAAATGAGTTGGGCATGTTAATACAGGATTGTGGTCTCGAAACTGAACTGTTGCTCCAGCAGGAACAAAATCTTAAAACACCAAAAATTGACGATAACATAGCCACAGTTTTTTGGCTAGAGGGTAGTGAAGAATCCAATGACACATTGCATGAACTAGTTAAGCCATTTTTGCCATGGATTACTGAGAGATGCAAGGACTTGCGGTCTCCAGTAGATGTCGTACACTGTACACAGGCATATTTTAGGCATCCAGAAGATCAACAATCATATGACAACTATTTGATTGAGTGGGAAATGTACAAGACTAGTGCATGCCAGACACAGGGAGTAGGAGATCCTAAAGTGACACAAAAGCTGAATTGCGTAGTGGTGGGAGAACATGGGGTGGCGTTTGCTAACACAAATTCAAACACAGACACACTCCCAATATTTAGGGTTGACAAATCCACACCACATGTAACAATGATGATTGAGTCCAAAGCAGAGGCCAAGAATTTAGGTCCAATGTGTGCACTGATATTGGCCAGTGATTTAAAACCAATGTGTGTGCAACAGGGACAATTACAATACATTGTACTGCATAGTGAAACCACAGGAGGTTATGTGATCAAATTCAATGACCCAATTGAATATAAAGCCACTATGCAGGAAGTACAGAGAACAAGGACACATGGCAGGGAAAATACCAATTCAAACCTATTTGAAGAGCAGAAACACACTTTACCTGAGAGGCTATGGACAAAACATGCATTTGACATCGGGAAAGCAGAGGGAATCCTGCCAATAAAACTACTGTTTGATGACCAAGTGTGTTATCAGAAGCAGTATCCCATTAAAGCAGGACTCCAGGACAAATTGAAGTACACAGTGTCAGAATTGGTGAAGGCAGGAATCATTGTCGAAGCGTCAGAGTATACGCCATATAATATTCCAATGTTGGCAGTAGACAAGGCAGGAAAACCATACTGCAGACTAGTGAATGACTTCAGGAAATTAAATGAGAGATCACAAGACAAACTATTGGACACACCTGACCCACACAGAGCAATGGCATTCTTACCAGCGTCTCATAAATGGTTTACCACCATTGATTTATGTAACGCATACTTCTGCATCCCATTGCACCCTGAGTGCTGGAAGTATCTGGCATTCACAGTTGAGGGGAAGAAGTATGTGTATACGCGTTTACCACAGGGTCACTGCGCTGCACCTGGGATCTTTAACAAATTGATCCAGGACGTGCTCTCTGAGATTGACATTGACCCAGACAAAAACTTTGTTCTGGCCTATGTAGATGATATTCTAATCTCAGGAGTATCTGAAGAGGCATGTACAGAAATCACTATGAAAGTCCTTAGAGTAGTGGCAGAAAAGGGATTCAAAATTGATTATGACAAGTGTGCATTTGTAAGACAGAGAGTATCTTTTCTAAAGACTTATCTCACTTCAGAAGGAGTCATGTGTGACCAGTCAAGACTGATCAAACTATCAGAGTTTCCCAAACCAAAAACAGTGAGAGAAATGATGTCCTTCATAAATACGGCAAGCTATATCAGGAAATATATTTTCAACTTCTCCTACATGATGAAGCCCTTGCAGAAAATGTTGATTGATGTAGGCTACACAGATTATGATGGGATCTTGACATGGACTGAGGAGCAAGCACAGGCATTTCAATCAATCAAAGAAAAACTATCAATGGTGCAGACTTTACACTGCGTTGATAGGAAATACCCAATTATGATGGAAATCACAATGACTGGAGATTATTATTGTGCAGTGTTGTTTCAGAAAATAGCAGATGCACCCAAAATATTGTACATATTCAGCTCCAATCTCAGAGGATCAGAAGCACACCACTTCTCATGTGCACGTTATGTAATGGCCCTTAAGAACTCACTGGTTTCCACATCACACATAATCTTGGACTCAGAGGTGATAGTGAGGACGCCACATAACATGTATGCAGCTTTGAAGGGGAACACATTTGCATTGACAAATTCAATGTCTCAAAAGATTCATCTGTTACTCGTAAATATGCAAGTTACATTTGAACCAACAGACTCTCCAATATTACCATTTACTATCTCAGGCCCAGTTCACCAGTGTGAGGTCCAACATAGTGAAGAAACAAACTTGATCAAAAAGTTGGGCAGGTCAGAGATTGAGGGGTCACATGCTATTTTTATAGATGGACACTCGCATAGAGACAAAACTGGAGCATTGGTTGCAAGCGCAGCAGCAGTCATCCATGACAGGGAAACATCACCTGTTACCAATCCTGATTTTAACATACTGAAGGCAGAGGCGCTGGCAGGGAAGTCAGCTCAGTATGCAGAATTAGAAGCATTTAGCCTGGCTTTGGAGAACAGGCCAGAAGGACCTATCACAATATATACTGACTCTGAGTATGTGCATTCTACAGTGCATTTACACTTGCCAATCTGGGTATTGCATGACAATTTCATCACAACAAAAAATTTGAGACCTACACATTTGGAATTGTGGCAGAAGGTGGCAGATCAAATCAAGAATGTACGTCACAAAACTGCATTGGTCAAGTGCAGAGCACATACTCGAGCCAGAGACTTTGTGGCAAAGGGCAATGAGTTTGCTGATAGAGTTGCTAAAATGACAGCTGGGTATGACAGGATAGGTACGGCTCTGCAGGCAGTTATTGAAGACAATCCTGAGGGAACAGAGGCACCAGTGGAAGAAAGGGAAGAGAACAGTCCACACATATTGCAAGAAAATCCCTCACTGTATGATGTGATGGCATGGAAAACTGCAGGGGCCATTAAAAACAGTGAAGGAGTATTCTATGATACATTTGGTAAACCGTGCGTGACTACTAAAAAACTACTACAGATCATCCAAAGTAAGCATGAGGAAACACACATAAAGTGCTCAAAACTTTTTTCAGAACTAAGACGGCACATGTTCCATCCGTTTATGCTACCAACCATCCAGCATCTATGTGACTCATGTGACATATGTCAAGGGCTCTCTAAGGCAAGGGCTGTGAAGGCAGGCATAGGAGCATACCCAGTGCCTCCATGGCCCATGGCGGAAATCGTAATTGATTTCATCGACATGACTGCTGATAAGAAAGCGGATGGGTGTAGATACGTGCTCACAATGATTGACCACTCACACGATGGCCTGAAGCTTTTCCTTTGGCAAAAGCAAATGCAGAATCAGTGGCCAAAGTATTTTTGACAGAGATCTTTCCAAGGTACGGCCCAGCGAGAGTTATCAGATCTGATAACGGCTCGCATTTTAAGAACCAGACAATGGCTCAACTATGTGAGAGGCTGAATATAAAACAGCATTTTGGAGCAGTGTTGCACCCGCAATCACAAGGGGTGATTGAAAGGTTCAACCAGACACTGAAAAACAGATTGGCACACATGTGTAGGTCTGGAAAAATGAATTGGAAACAGGCACTGCCTATAGCCTTGATGGCAATAAGAGGAGAACCAAGCAGGCCAATTTTTATGTCACCATTCCAACTAATGTATGGGAGACACATGCCCAGTAACTTATCTCGTTCACTGGAGCTCCCACCTCCAGCAGCCACTGATGATGCTAGGGAAACTTATATGAAAACATTGGTCACTACAGTGAAGTTTCTGCAAGATAACATTGTCACGCTGACCCAGAAATCTCCAGAGCCCCCTTTGCAGGCTGTAAAAGACAAACTTACAGTTGGAGGCTACATTTATGTGAAAAACCAGAAACATTGTTGGGATCAGCTAACTTGGAAAGGCCCATTTAAAATCTCCAAACTATACGAGTATACTTTGAAATATTACTTAGACGACTCACAAACTACAGAATCATCATTTGTGCACATATCACACACTAGGCCCACTAGTGCACCAGAAAGATCCCTGTTTGATGTAATGAGAGATATCACTACGTCATCAGAAAAGGAGGCCGACAGGGGGACAGAGAGGGAAGTGTCTGACTCTATTAGTTAGAACATGGGGAGTTCTAGGGAGGGCGGAGCAACCCTATAATGCACCTATAGAGTCCCTCCAGATAGCCCTGTGATGCAAGTGTCTGATGGCATAGGGACTAGTGATGACAATAGTATGAGAGACCTTCTGGAACTGTTGGGAGTTGAGGATTTTGGACTTTGGGGGTCTGGACTTCCAGACTTTGGAGATTGGGATGTTGAGGTTCTGGCCCCTGAGGTTCAGGAGTCTGGATATCAGGATTTTGACATTGGAGATGGTGGAGGACAGGGTTTTGGGGTCCTGGACATTGGAGATTGGGTTGTTGAAGGTCAGGGCGATGAGGTTCAGGATGTTGAATATCAGGATATTGCCATTTTAGATTTTGGGATTCAGGGGTTTGAAATTATGGTCAATGGACTTCAGGTTATTGAAGAATTTGGCAATTTCTCTGACTTTATGGATTGGGCTGATCAAGGGGACTGTGCATTTAACTGACGTGGTTTGGATCCGACATAAGTGATAATGGTGGGGGTGACAAATTGGCCTATAAGGGATGTTTAATTTATCACAGGATTGTGATAAAACAGGGGGAAGATTGATTATTGATTATTATCGTTTTTTTTTATATTGATTGATTGATTATTAATATTTTTTTATAATTATTGATTGATTATATAAAAAAAAAAAAAAAAAAATATTTATGATCCAGAATCAACTATTTAGATGAGCAATTGAGCAAATCAAAGCTGAAAACACTAATCTGGTATGCATGGGATAGACTTTAAGATTGAGGTGTTCACCATGCAGGTACTCTCAACATGATAGGACCATGGACACTCTTAGGGTTGAGGACACGAGAGTGGGTGAGTATGGTGGTAGGTATAGGGATTATAGCTGGATTTTTTATGTGGGCCTGGGAAACAGAGTTAGGCCAGGGGTATGCAAAACCAACAACTGTCTATGGTAAGGAGAAAACTCTTGGTGTCAATTCCTCAATTTCTGATTATTCAGACATTTTACCCGGCAAACAGATGAAAGAACGCAAAGTTCAACCTACAAAGGTGACAGGGATAAAAATAAGACCAAAAAGGGAATTGGATAAACTGGGAGCATGTGCAAAAAAGCGACAATACCTATTTGGGGTGCAATTGTGTTTGGCAAAAGGAGAACATATGGCATTCCAGGTACCTTTTATAGCATTAGTAAACAAAGGGAAAAAAGTGGGAGCAGAAAATTCAGATTATGAATGGTACATGACAAATGACATGAGAGATAAATCATGGGGGACAATGGTGGCATATACTGGATTAGATTGGACACCAACACCAACTACAGAGTTTGCAAGACACCATTCTAAAATAATTTCCATGACAAAGGGGATTATGCAGGGAAGTGTACCATGTCTTACAATTACAGTGGACTTGAGAGGTGAGTCATTGGACCCAAGAGACAGATCAGGGAAGAAACCTCTATGGTTTTGTTGGGGATTTCTGGTATGGGCATATGTGCCAGGAGAAGACCCTTGGGCATTAATTACTATATGTGAAGATCCCGTCAGTGTCACAAGAGAAGGGGGGCTTAACGTAGGACATGTAGGTAACACAAATCTAGTAATGGTATATAATGCAACTCTCTTACACGCAGATGATGTTTTCAGAATGGAGACAGGAATAACAGCTACAAAAAATAATTGGCTATTTATGATTGAGCAAGCTGCAAAAGCTACACAACTAAGTCAATGTATTGCTTGTATGGGACCAAGGCCTATGTTACATGCAGTACCGACTGTAGTAGATAGGGACAATCATACATGTTTAGTAGAGATTATGATGAGAGATAACCTATACCCTAACTGTTCACTATATGATAAAATATATCCGGTAACTGCCACAAATGCGACACCACCAATTTTTAATTCACAAGTAAAAGGTGAATACACCTGCATCATTAGGAAGGTCCTTATTGGAGAAAAAAGGGAAGTAGGACATGTAAATAGATCCTTATGCATTAGGTATGAGGATTTCACAGAAAAATTAAATGGACACAAGTTGACAGTAGCCAGAGCAGATGTGTGGTGGTATTGTGGTGGCAAGTCTTTAAGGGGATATCTACACCCTCTGTGGGATGGCATGTGTGTGTTGATCTCATTACTCATACCAATTGAAATAGCTCCAGTGGATTTAGAGAAGCCAGAGATTTTGAAACAAATCATTAGTGTAAAAACCAGATCAAGAAGGGCACTGGCTAGACCAGAGGAGGGAAGTCCAGTTTATATTGATGCAATAGGTATTCCTAGGGGAATTCCAAATGAATACAAATTGGTTGATGAAATTGCATCAGGATTTGAAAACATCCCAATAATCTCCGCAATTTTTCCAGTAACCCCAAATAAGAACGTAGATCGGATCAACTACTTACATTACAACATACAGAGGCTAAGCAATTATACATATGATGGATTTGAGGCAATTCATGAACAATTATCAGCCACATCCTTAATGACCTTCCAGAACAGACTTGCTGTTGACATGATTTTAGCCAAAGAAGGCGGAGCCTGTTCATTGATTGGCCCTACGTGTTGTACGTTTATCCCAAATAATACTGCCCCAAATGGAAATTAACAAGGGCCCTTCAGGGATGACTCAGGTTGCCAGATATGCAGACAAATCCAGCTGGGACCATAACAGCTGAATAGACAAGAGTTTTCTCAGCAACAAATCTATAACCAACACCTTTTTCACAAAGATAGAAATCCTAGTTTTATTCCTTGTTTTGTAGTTAATGATTTGAGAATCATAACAGTAACTTTTTTAGTTAGTCGTTTTCATTCAACAAGATTTTGAGGCTGTAGAAGTAATTTTTTAATTCAATTAGGGGTGTAGCGTTACGCCTGAGAACACACCCACAGTTTGGTACTTTATAATTGCAGCCTCACCACTGTGGCACCTGATGTTCCCAGAAGTCTCCCATCACAGTACTGACCAGACCCTGCCCTGCTTAGCTTCAGATGTCTGACAGGATCTGCAGGTATGGCCACTGTCATGATACTTACTGCTTTATTGCTTGGTTCCAATTAATGTTTCACCATTTTATTTTCTTCTGAACACATTTCACATTCTAAAACATGAAACGACAGAGTAAATTGTTCAGAGGTATTATTTTATTTCCGTAAAACTAGTTCTGTCTGAATAATGAATCAGTTAATTGCACCACTTCAGATCTTCATAAACAGCAAATGGCGTGAAGTTGATAAAAAAGTAGAAATAAAACGTTTTATTGCCCAGAATGATTGTCACATTTATTTTTTATTGTGTTGACGGATTCCCTGATTGACGGCGATAAAAGTGAAAAACCAGTCCTTGCATGGCCAATTTTAGATTTTGATATTGTAGATTGCATTGTAGAGAAACTAACAACCATTATTAACATCAACATCTAAAAAATGGTAATAAGCTGAACACGAGATCCTTTATTCATCCTATACAGTGGGAGAAATGTCAGTGTTGCATCCACAGTCAGTCAGTAGGAATGAGGAGCACACGGCACAAGATAAATGAATCATAAGTATACCAAAAAGAACTATACAATCTCTAGCGTTAGCATAATAAAGAAGAAAGTACAACATTCTCTAGCTTTAGCATAGTAAAGAAGCTAGTTTAAAATGTATAGCTTTAGCATGATACAGAATGTGGTCAAATCTCTAGCTTTAGCATAATAATGTAGCAAGTATGTAATCGTTAGCTTTAGCATAATAATGTAGCAAGTATGTAATCGTTAGCTTTAGCATAATAATGCAGCAAGTATGTAATTGTTAGCTTTAGCATAAATAATCAAACAAGTATAAAATCTCTAGCTTTAGCGTAATAAATAAGCTAGTATATTATTTTATTATTTAGCTTTAGCATAATTAAGAATCAAATATAAAGTCTCTAGCTTTAGCATAGTAAAGAAGCTAGTTTAAAATGTATAGCTTTAGCATAATAAAGAATGTGGTCAAATCTCTAGCTTTAGCACAAAAAAAGCAAGTATAACATATTAGCGTAATAATGAAGCTAGTATATAATCACTATCTTAAAGAAGCAATTATATAATCTCTAGCTTCAGCATAAATAATCAAACAAGTATAAAATCTCTAGCTCTAGCGCAATAAATAAGCAAGTATAACATATTTAGCATAATTAAGAAGCAGATATAAAAAATACAAAAATAAAGAATAAAATAACAATTGTAAACCGCTTTGTGACTCTGGTCTGTGAAGAGCGGTATATAAATAAACATTACTACTTAAAATCTCTAGCTTTAGCATAATAAAGAAGCAAATAAATAATCTCTAGCTTTAGCATAATAAAGAAAGTATAACATCTTTAGCTGGAGAAAAGAAACAAGTTTAAAAACAAGGAATATTCTAGTGCTAGAATTACATACCAAAGTTGTAATCTGTACATGATTACAAGTCGTATACAGTAGTAAGAATGGTAAGCCAGGATGTACTGTTGCTTTAAGAACGAAGTGAAGCCAAAGTATTTCTGCACTTGCCTGAACTCTGTATTTGTATGGAGATGTATGCATTATTACAGCGGCCTTGATGCATTTTAATCACCATATTATTGTACTTCAAAGTTGGCTGTTGACTTTGAGAATGTTCAACAAGCAACTCCATTGTCCGAAGATAAAAATCGACAATTTCTCTCATCCTCCTTTTTTGGTAATGAAGTCTTGTTTCGCTCGGCTCTATCTCATCATTACCCCCCCCCCCCCCCCCCAAGAGATGGCATCCCACGGTTTACCATTCGCAGCCATTATTTACAAGTCGCTGTTTGGACAATAAATTGCTGCTCCCTGTGACCTCCGAGACGAGATAAAAGAAAGCCGGAAGGCGCGATCTTTTTTTCCCCCCTTTTTTTCTCGGAGGCGAAAGAAAGCGTGGGTGTTTTGGTGGTAGCTGGCTTTTGGTCATCATTATTGTGAGACAGGGCCACATCGGTCATGAGGCGGGCTGTCCCACACTTTTCACTGATGTGTCCAGCCCTGGAGGTGTCTTCATCACGGCACTGGCGGACGCAGACAAGCCGAGGCCGCGTGTCTATATAAAGAAGAAAACCTCTCTATTAACGTTGGTGCTGGCGATTGGAAGGAGCTGCTGCAGTGATATCAACGCGTTTTTATGAAAGTGTGATAACGAGTGAGTAACTTATGTGGATTAAAAGGCAGTTGTGGTGTAGACTCGGGTATTACTGTAGGTATGAAAGGAAAAAGCTGCTATGCATTAATGATAATAAATAATTCACTATAAGAACTGTTTTCTGAAGATAGTCAGACAGTATTGTGGAAATCCTGAACATTCTTCTAGATCAGGGATGTTCAAACTTTTTAGTAAGAGGGCCACTTTAGTTCATCCATCTTGATCCGAGGCTGAAAACCTGGATTTAAAAACTGGATTCGAGCTGGATCAACCGGATTCTGGAATTTAAAGTTGGTTATGATACGTCCTTATTGATTCACACCACCACTGCATTTTATTTGGATCATTGGGACACAATAATAACAAAAATGTCAGTAAATAACAATATAGTAAACGACTGGACTCAAGAGGGTCCAGGTATACAAGGTACGCTTTATTCGTGGAGCTGAAGTTGGTTGGATGACACTGTCAAACTGCCTCAATGGCGACTTTGTGTGAGCAACAGAGGGCTATATTTGATATTTGATTTAATTTCTTATATGTCAGTAGATAATAGGTCCACATGTCCAAGGCTTGTTGACTTATTAATGGGAAATGCAAACATGCATAAATTTACATTTAGAACTCTCATTTGGGTTGGCCATTTGACAGGAGAATTTTTGCTACTTTTGGCTTTTTACACATTTAAATCAAACCATACATTAACATAAGTAATACATAATGCATTTGAATTCTATCTAGTTAAACTTCAGCAGTTTGTTTCCATCTGTATTCAGATCTCAGAGGTCACATGGGTCACCCGAATGTTCCCGTCTGTGACACAAGTTTGACTGTAATTGTTCTGACTTCATTAGAGCAATAATTAATTTCATTAATGAATGACAATTGTTTCTTATTGAAGCAAAAGTTTGGGTTGAGACTTGGACGTACATCGGTCACCTGTTTGATTTTCTGATCTGTTTGATTTTCTGATCGACACGTTTGTAAAGTACTCTGCTGTTGTGATTGAGGGATATATAAAAATACATTGAATTGAATCTGCAATTTGTGTATATATCCAAGGCAAAGGCGTTTTAACATCGCCATATTCTAAATATAGTAGCTCCTCTTTCATCCCTCCATATGATTGCACGGTGTTGAGCAGTAATTAAAGTGAAGCCGGTACAGACATCGGTTACAGACTGCAGGGAGCAAGACTTCATCTATTCTTGGACGGGTTTGACACATCTTTGAACCCCAGAATCCCCAACGACTCCCTCATAATTTATATTTCGGACTTATCTTTAATGATGGGAGCTTTTACCTACGAAGGCGGACTCTGAGACAATGACGGGACAGCTTTTTAAAATATATATATAACTGACTTTTCTCTCTTTTTCTTCCCTCCAAACAGGGTGGAACTTGTGAAGACTTCTGCTTTAAGCGCCGTCGTCTTTCTTCTCCTGTGATAAAAACGGAGAGTGCAAGGGCGTGATATGGAGTCAGTGAAGCAGCCGCAGATGTAATACGGTTTGGGTCGAAAGATTTTCTAACACAAGGTTTTTACTTTGAAACAGGTTAATAACATCATATAAAGAAAGCTGTTTGCCTTATCCTGAAATGGCATAGTAAAAAACCTGATGTTTTTTAGAACTCTATCTATACAGAGCTGGGGGTGGTAGAGGTCGGGCCAGATTTTCTTTTGGATTGTCCACTTTATTGAGTATTGAAACATTGTATTTGAAAGAGTATGAGCTTCCAACCCTTTTTGGGTGATATTATGAACTGGATATATCAAGTTTATGCCGTTGCTTTTGTGTTTAAAGCCAGAGAGAGGAGATTCTGTATCATGTTGAGATATTTGTTCTAAATCAGCCCCCAATTAACACCATCCATTCACTCTCTCATTTACATTCATACCTGTTGTGCATGTTTTTAGTGGTAGGGAAAACCGGAGCACCCAAAGGAAACTTACGCAGACACGGGGAGAACATGCAAACTCCGCTCAGAAAAGCCCTGTTCTGACTGGGATTTCAACCCAGGACCTTCTTGCTGAAAGGCGAGAATGCTATCCAGAGTGCCGCCCACTTAAAGGAGCAGTGTGTAAAAATCTGTCCAAAAGTGGTACTGCAGCCTCTTCCACTCTCCCTGACTCAGGTTGCCAGATATGCAGACGAATCCAGCTGGGACCATAACAGCTGAATAAACAAGAGTTTTGTCAACACCAAATCTATAACCCACACCTTTTCCACAAAGATAGAAATCCTGATTGTACTCCTTGTTTTGTTGTTAAGGATTGGAGAATCGTAAGACCTTTTTTTAGTTCTGCGCCACATGGTACTTTCTGATTGGTAAAACGGTGGGCCTCCTCGTCTCTGCCGATGGTGCGTGCACACCACTTCCTGATTTCAATGTATGTTCTTCCGTTCCTACTAATTTTGTATTGTCCCAGTCCATGTTGTCATCTTCTCTTTTGCGGTGGTTTGCTATTGCTGATTTGAGGTTTTCCTGGGTTGCTTTGGCCTTGGTTGATTTTCGCAGTTCCTTCCTTCTGGTGCTGAAAGTTCTTTCTGTTTCTCCGATGTATGTTTGATTGCAGGTTCTACATGGTATTTTTTTTCGTAAATGACACAGCACTTTTTTTCTGGTTGTATCCAGGAAGTAGCCATAAATACTGAACAAAATCAAACGTATTCTAACTATTTGAATCATATTTACATTGATAACACGTCACCATTTCTGTATTTTTTTTTTTGTCTGCGTCTGATCATTTCTCTGACTGTGACAATTGCTATGATTCTCCCGTTTCATCTTCTGTCTCTTGCATCTGATATTTTCTATCTTCAAACGCTTTCAGTGAAATGTATTACCGAACTGTGGGCCATTATTTATCACGACTTCTTTGCATTATTCTGTTGGGGTATCCAAAAAGGTGCAGATCTAATCAATCACTCAGCTGGCACCCGGGCATCCATCAGGAGTTTAACCCCGTCACTCCTGGCTCCGGGACTGTCGCAGGAGATTGTTGTTGATAAAGACTTCAAAATCCAGCACAAAAAGAAAACAACATTAAATAGAGACAGCAATAGTTTCTAGCTGCTCTTTGAAATGCGTTTAAATTGTCAGTCAAACAGTCAGAAAAACAGTCAGAAAGAAAATACATGAGCGTATCCAAGTAAAAGCTAAAAAAAAAAAAAAAACTTTTGTGTGATACGCGCTGCTGATAGATTGTCATGGTAACGGCCCGAGGAAAGATATCAAATGTGATGCCCGCTGTTCGGACAAATTGTCATGGTAACGGTCTGAGATGGGAAAATATCAGACCGGTAATCAGCCAATCAGAGCGCGCGTACGGTCCAAGTCATATAATAAATATATATATATATATATATATATATATTTTTTTTTTACTACAAGGACAGCTTTACATAGGAAAGAGCAGCACATGCAAAAATCCAGTATTTTCCGACACAAGTACTGCCCCATATCCCGTCAGACCTCTGAAGCTCAGCTGGGCAGGGCCTGGTTAGTACTGTGATTGGAGACCGCTGGGAACACCAGGTGCCCCAGTGCGGTTGTGTCCTTGGGCAAGACACTTCACCCACATTGTCTAGAATCTTGGGTATGCGTGAATGATTGGTGGTGGTTGGAGGGGCTGATGGCACAGACTGGTTGCTTCACATTTGTCAGTGTGCCCCAGGGCAGCTGCGGCTACAGTAGTAGTTTATCACCATCGTTTTTCGGAGTGAATGGATAATAACACGTGAAGACTTTGAGTGTCCAGAAAAGCGTTATATAAAACCAAAGCACTATTACTTTTATTTTGACATAGTATAAAAGAGGCCAGAGATATAAGATAAATACACAAAAGGACATGTTCACAATGCTAGAAAATAAACTATATAAAAGTCTATAAATGATTGTGAGTTTGGAGTTTATATATTATGAATTCTTGCATTTGCATGGCAGCCTTCAATACCTGCTTTGAAGTGGAAGCCGCACTCTACAGATGTCATCCTTGGACTTAAACTTCAGAACGAGGACTTTCTTCTCTTCTTTAACGGTGTCTTTAAATGCCACTCATGTGAAAAACCTTATTCATATTCAACACTTTGCATAAACATGAGACCCTCCCTCCTCCACACGCCGCCCGCTTCACTTTAATTCAGCCGTTCTTATTTTGGGCTTGTTTCTATGCAAATGCAGGGCACCTGTTGAGAGGTGGTGACCCCATCTGCCCACGCCCCCCCCACTGCCTCTGTCCCGGGGTAAATGTCAGAGCAGGATCTATCCAAAGCAAGACCAAAAAAGAAAGAACAAAGAACTTTCCATGTCCTCTGTCCAACTTTGCAAGGCTGCGGCCATGTGTTTGATTGTGGACGTTTGCAGAGGTGAAAAGAACCAGTGTTTTATATAATTTACATATACCCCGGTGTTTATTCAGGCCTAGGTTATTTTAACCCCCTTTAGGCAAGATTAACCCCCCTCTTGTTTATCTAATAATCGTGAAATGTACATATGTATATATCATGATACATACGTACATGAGTCAATGTATCTATTTCTCACACGAAACTCTTAGAACTTTTGAGTAGATATTAGTTATGGGCAAATCCCATACTCCGGAGCTTGTGTCGCTTCAGCAACACTGTGTTGGAGTCTATCAAAACAACCGGTCACGTAACAAACGTGTCAGTGTCTCGGACTCTGCAGCCGTTGCTTCACCAACTGTATCGGTGTCAAAGCGTTTCATTGGCTCCTTGTTGTTTCAGAGCGTTACTTCTTGCTTCCTCGGTGTGAAGCTTTCAGTGGATGAGCACTAAAGCTACAGATAAATGATGCGTCAACTGTTGATCTATGCATAGAGTGCAGTCCTCTGGTTTCTGTAAATTGACGGTGGAACAAGGCTTTAGTCTTGCTTTTCAAAAGCTGCAATGATTATATATGTCCACAAGATGTCAGTGTTACAAGCTAGTCTGAGCGATCTGAGCTATCTCAAAGGCTCCAACACATTTGAACCAATCTGACAAAAAAAGTCTCACTGTATTACGGGGCCTCATCTGCCCATCACTGGTAGATATTTTTCTCAGAACTGTATTAAAGGACTGACTTATTTTCCTTTTTTTCTCTTTTTTCCTAAATTATATTTTCCAGTGTACAGCTTATTTTCTATGTCCGACTGGGTTTTGGGTCCGAGTACACTGGTGATGATCCAGGACGTTTAACAACATTTTGGACAGTGGTCGGTCACCTTTTCTGACGATTGAGCTATTTGATTCTCTGATCTGTGAATTGACAACGTTGTAATGTCCTCCGCAATATCTACTGCTGTGATTTAGGGCTACATCAAAAATACATTGAAATGACTTGAATCTTGTCCATTGCTATACATAGTTCCCACATGACGTCACTACATACGGGGATTTGCCGACCCGGCGCCATTTGTGTTGGCATGCTGTGGGCAAAACAATAGAAAAAGAAGCTGAAACGTGTTAATGTCGTGATAAAGTTGAAAATGGTCATCTCCTGCTGGGTCAATGGATGTTCAAATCGTGCCGGAGGTTCCGTTAAACTTGGATTTTACAGTATACCCATCATTAGACTTCATGAATGTGAGAAGACTAAGCTTTTGTCAGAACAACGACGGAGGTTATGGCTTGCGAAGATAAACAGGCAAGAAACTCCCTCAAAACACGCAAGAATATGCTCGGAGCACTTTGTGTCAGGTGCGTATCGTATCTCATAATGTGCTGACAGACGTAATTTACTCAGTACTAACTTGTGTATGCTGATATCTGGTAACTTGAGAGTTTCATTATTTAGATTACTTTATTATGAGGAGGATCGGTGTCGCGTCCGAGGCTCTCGAGGGCAACTTAAATGTATTAAATAGATAATAATAGTTCTATGGTGGGCTAAAACAATGTTCACAAACAGCATTGCTTCTGTAAAAAGATCTGTGTCATAAAATAAACTGCTCTTTACGCCTGGAAAAATCAGTTGCCCACCATTCACCAAAACATACGGTCAAAAACGCGGAAATAAACAATAACAGCAATCCAGAGTGTCCGTGTGGCATTAGCATTAATTAAATTAATTGTTAATATAATTCAAATAATTAAATGGAGCTCCAACTGGTATTAAATCTAAAGTTTTTGAGAAATGTTTGCATTGCTTGTTAATTTTTGCTGCATAATTTGATCAAATATGTAAAACATGTCCGTAGCACGTTAAACTGTGGTGCCATTGTATTAATATACAATTATTTGCTCAAAAGTTGCCCTTTTTTTCCAATTTGCGTTTGAATATCTACATTTATTCTCATTCTTCTGTTTAATGGAATGCACAAACACAGCAGCGTGCCATCAAAGATGGCGTCTCCGAGGAGGTCATGTGACATTCATTGGTCTGTGGGAACTATGTATACTTAATTTGATACCCTTTGATAACCCATAAATGGTCACTTTATCTTGTTTTATACACATTTCATTATTAGTCAATTATGCACATATTTTATTGAGAATCCAAGATGCCAACGCTCATTAATGCGATCCACTGCTATGTCAGAACAGTTGCAGCTGGGAGCAGATGGACGACAGCAGACCAGATCAATAATAACCCGTGTTCAAGACTCGTCACTAATCATAACATAACCTGACCCAAGACGCTTTTTTTATACATCTTTCCATCATTTACTGAACCCAACACACAACATTTCATTAAAAAGCAAGTTTGCAAGTACTTGAAGTTCATAAAACGGTAATGTTTGAGTAGATCAAGTAGTTTGTCCGTCATGCTGCCATTGAAATGTGTTATGAAATTGCCCTTTACTTTTAAAATGTGACTAGTTCTACCTTTAACACATTTTACACCGGAGAAAATCAAGTGCCGGTCACCATAGCAACATATTTTTTTTACTGTTAAACTAAGAATTTTCCCTTTTATTTGCTGTAATTCAGTTGTAATAACCAGTTTTTGCACAAAAGTGAGATAGGGTGAAACCTTATTTAATGAATCTCGGGAATCTCAGGGAGTTCTGGGAGAATCGGGGACTTAGTGTGGCAGTACAAGTGTTAAACGCGTTGTGTGGCGTGTGTTTGTGTGTGTGATGTACAATGTATATACTGTATATATATATATAAAAAAAAAAAAAATTGTCCACTCACCTTTGGCCCTCCGCGGGCGGTTATCCCTCTCTAAGCTCGGGTCCTCTACCAGAGGCCAGGGAGCTTGAGGGTTCTGCGCAGTATCTTTGCTGTTCCTAGCACTGCACATTTCTGGACCGAGATGTCCGAGGTTGTTCCGGGGATCCGCTGTAACCACTCATCTAGCTTCGGGGTCACTGCCCCGAGTGCACCGATCACCACGGGCACTATTGTCACCTTTACCCTCCAGGCCCTCTCCAGCTCCTCTCTGAGACCTTGGTATTTCTCAAGCTTTTCATGTTCTTTTTTCCGGATGTTACCATCGCTTGGAATTGCCACGTCCACCACCACGGCTGTCCTCTGCCCTTTGTCTACCACCACGATGTCAGGTTGGTTTGCCATTACCATTCGGTCGGTCTGTATCTGGAAGTCCCACAGGATCTTCGCACGCTCATTTTCCACCACCTTTGGAGGAGTTTCCCACTTAGACCTTGGGGTTTCCAGCCCATACTCTCCACAGATGTTTCTGTACACTATGCCAGCCACTTGGTTATGGCGTTCCATGTAGGCCTTCCCTGCCAGCATCTTGCACCCTGCAGTTATGTGTTGGATCGTCTCAGGTGCCTCTTTGCACAACCGACACCTTGGGTCTTGTCTGGTGTGGTATATCTGGGCCTCTATCGCTCTGGTGCTCAGTGCCTGTTCCTGTGCAGCCATGATGAGTGCCTCTGTGCTGTCCTGTAGGCCAGCCCTTTCTAGCCATTGGTAGGACTTCTTGAGATCAGCCACTTCTGTTATGCTCCGGTGGTACATGCCGTGTAGGGGCTTGTTCTCCCATGATGGGCTCTCCTCCAGCACCTCCTCATCTCGCCACTGCCTGAGACATTCACTGAGTACGTCATCCGTTTTGGCCTTCTCCATGATGTAGTTATGGAGTTTGGATGTTTCGTCCTGGACAGTGGCTCTCACACTCACTAGTCCTCGGCCTCCTTCTTTACGGCTTACGTACAGTCTCAGGGTGCTGGATTTGGGATGGAACCCGCCATGCATGGTAAGGAGCTTTCGAGTTTTAACATCCGTGGTCTGAATCTCTTCCTTTGGCCACCTGATTATTCCTGCAGGGTATCTGATCACTGGCAGGGCGTAGCTGTTAATTGCCCGGGCCTTGTTCTTGCCATTGAGCCGGCTTCTTAGGACCTGCCTTACTCGCTGGAGGTATTTGGCAGTTGCCGCTTTCCTCGTCACCTGTTCGAGGTTGCCATTTGCCTGTGGTATACCGAGATACTTGTAACTGTCCTCAACGTCTGCTATTGTTCCCTCTGGGAGTGAGATCCCTTCTGTGTGGACTACCTTGCCTCTCCGAGTCACCATCCTGCTACATTTCTCGAGCCCGAATGACATCCCGATGTCATGGCTGTAGATCCTGGTTGTTTGGATCAGAGAGTCGATGTCTCTCTCGCTCTTGGCGTACAGCTTGATGTCATCCATGTAGAGGAGGTGACTGATCTTTGCTCCGTTCCTGAGGCGGTATCCATAGCCAGTCTGGTCAATTACTTGGCTTAGAGGGTTGAGGCCTATGCAGAACAGTAGTGGGGACAGAGCATCTCCTTGGTAGATACCACATTTGATGGTCACTTGTGCGAGCGGCTTGCCATTTGCCTCAAGGGTGGTCTTCCACATTCCCATCGAGTTTGCAACGAAGTCCCTTAGAGCCCTGTTGATATTGTACAACTTCAAGCATTCCATGATCCATGTGTGTGGCATTGAGTCGTAGGCTTTCTGGTAATCAATCCAGGCTGTGCACAGGTTGGTGTGTCGTGACCGGCAGTCTTGGGCGACTGTTCTGTCAACCAGGAGCTGGTGTTTGGCTCCTCTGGTGTCCCTACCAATGCCCTTCTGTGCTGTGCTCATGAATTGTTCCATATGCCCACTTATCTTAGCCGCAATGATGCCTGACATGAGCTTCCATGTTGTGGAGAGACAGGTTATTGGCCGGTAGTTGGAGGGGACTGCACCCTTGACAGGGTCCTTCATGATCAGGACCGTTCGCCCTTCGGTTAGCCATTCTGGGTGAGTCCCATCTCTCAGCAGCTGGTTCATTTGTGCTGCTAGGCGCTCATGGAGTGATGTGAGTGTCCTTAGCCAGTAGGCATGGACCATATCAGGGCCAGGTGCTGTCCAGTTTTTCATACCTGAGACTCTTTCTCGGATGTCTGCCTCTGTGATGGTAACTGAGTTCTGTTCTGGGAGGTGGCTGTGCTCCTCTCTCAGGGACACCAGCCATTGTGCACTTCTGTTATGTGCTGCATCCTTCTCCCATATGTTCCTCCAGAACTGTTCAGTTTCCAGCCTCGGTGGATCTGGTCCCCTGTTGTTACCCTGCCACTGAGCGTACACCTTCGCAGGTTGTGTTGCGAACAGCCTGTTCACCCTTCTGGCTTCATTCTCTTTAGTGTACCTCTGTAGGCGGCTGGCCAGGGCTTGGAGCCTTTGTTTGGCAGTTTTGAGTGCTTCAGGTATGGTCATCTGGCTGTACTTTCTGGGTACTGGTCTTTTCATTGCACCTCTCTGGACCTCTGTTAATTGACTCACTTCTCTCCGAGCCGCCTTGATCTCAGCCTCCAACCGTCTTTTCCATGGTGGGTATTGTCCATGGCTCCCATGGTTGCTCTTATAGCCAAGCATCTCTAGGATCACTGCTGCTGAAGTGTATATCAGCTCATTGGTTTCAGTGATTGTGGTGGTAGGTATTGCCCTCACTGCTGCATTCACGCTTTCTATGAGATCCTTAGGTGGTACTTCACACAACCGCTGTAACCGGTGTCTTTGCCCTGTGCCCATTCTAGCCATGATCTTAGCTTTCAGGTCAGTCGCTGCCTCGTTCAGCGTTATCGGTTCCATTGGGGCTATGTATGTTCAATCTGGTTGGGGAGTTGCAGTTGGTGGGATCTCCCCTCTGACCTCGGCAACTGTGGCCTCATACATGTGTTGTACTTCATCAATCTCAAGCTGTGATAGCAGTTGCCGTTTGTGGATGTTGGAGCATTGAGCTACCAGTTGTTTCGGGGTCAACTGTGACTGTGGGTTTCGAAGTAACCATTCAGCCCACATTCTCTGCATGTAACCTCTTTGGCCAGGGTTACTCGAGTAGTAGCATTCCAACAGAGCCCTGTTATCGCATCTCGTCCACTTTCGCCTTGTTCCAGTAGCCCACTTTTCATCAAGGTGCTCTGGTTCCCCAGCACTGACGCAGACCTTGTTTGGCCGGGCGACGGCTGATCCGGCATCTCATTGCTTATTTGTACCTTCATGGTTATGAGTTAGGCAGTAGCATTAAGGGTCTTGCCCAAGGACCCTCACTGGATGTTGGTGTTAATGTGCTCCCGGTGGGATTCGAACCCTGGCCTCCCAGGTCCCAGTCCTGTGCCCTACCAACTGAGCTATCCAACTGAGCTATATATATATATATATATATATATATATATATATATATATATATATATATATTATATATATATATATATATATATATATATATATATATATATATATATATATATATATATATATATATATATGTAGTCAACAATTCATGTTTGACTTACGCTTGCTATTTTTTATTTTTTTGTGTGTTGCTGATGTAAGCCATCATATTTTTTATTTTTCCTCCGTGATAAAGGACCTCGAAAAAGAGAAACATTATATAAGGTTAGCCCTATTGAGATAATCAAAGAACTCAATAATATCTCTTGTTCAAGACTCTTCACTGATCATAACTACCTCTGACTCAACACGCTTATTTTTACATCTTTTCATAATTTCAAGGAAAAACTCTCGACATTTCATGGAAAAGAGAGTTTGCAAAAGTACTTGAAGTTCACAAAAAGGATGTATTTGCGTAGATCTAATTTTATTAGTTTGTCAGGCTCCCTTTGAAATAAACCAAATGGAACGTTCCGGACTCTTACACAAGTGTGTTCAGTACAAGGTTATGTTCATCTAAGACCGACAAAACTGTACACGGAGGACTCATTGGCTTTATTCTTTACAGGCACAGCTGGATTCATGCGATTGTAATTGAACAGTCCATTAATTTCTGTCGTTCAGTTTAGAAAGAGAAACCATCGTTGTGTCGGTAACAACCAGGGGCCTCGCCAATATAACCTTTTAATTCCATGTTTGAATTAGTTTTGTAGAGAACAAGGTTGTCGCTGCTCTGTATGATGTTGTGCACATGTCGAGTTTTAAGTGAAAAACTCAAAAGGCCTCAGAGAAATAGGTAAACACTGGGATCATGAAACCCAGGCCTCTCTGGTGGAGGTCATATGCGAAGAAATCTCTGGTAGCCGATAAGAAATTGGAAATTTTGATGTTGCAGTGCACATAGAGGACAGTAGTAAGAGCACACAAAATAAGTCATTTCTATGTTTCTTAGCTAGCTGTAAATGATCCAATATAACCCATGTTTGCCCCCCCCCGACCCAGAAATGGATTAAGGGGTAGAAAATGGATGGATGATAATAATAATGCAAAGGTTTTATACAGCGCTTTTTTGGACACTCAAAGACCTACACAGTGATGATAAACTGCTTCCATAGCCACAGCTGCCCTGGGGCACATTGAAAGAAGCGAGGCAACCCGCCTGTGCCATCGGCCCCTCCCACCATCACTAACCATTTACACACACACACACACACACACACCGGACTCATTCTCATGAGGGTGAAGTGTTTTGTCTTGGGACCATAGACTGTATATAATAACGGACAGAGTCACGCCTATCTCCGCCGTTCATAGGAGTTGGCCATGAAAAGTGCTTTCATGGAGCAATCCAAGATGGCCGCGAGTGGTCCCGCCCACAAGAAAATTGTGAAAAAACGCATCTGCGCATGTGTCGCAGCTCCATTCATTTGAACAAGAGACTTCGGTAACGCTTTATATTAAGGTGTGCTTGTTAAGTATTAATAAGGTATTGATAGACATTAGCAACATGCTTATAGATTGCATATATGTACTTATGAACATATTAATAAGCTGCTCATTTCACTATTCTCTAAATGACGTTGTTCTAGTTATATGCTTTTAAGCATTTAATAAGTAATTAGTAAGATACTTATTAAAGGAGGAATATGTTTATAAATATATGAATAAGCTGCTTATTAAACTATTATCGATACCATGTTAATAGGCCACTAACAATATGCCTATAAAGATATTAATAAGCTGCTTATTAATAGGCAATAGTGGTAATAGGCCACTAAAAATATGCGTTAATAAACTGCTTATTACACTATTTTGCAGTACCCTAATCTAAAGCAAGGAGCATTTTTGTTAATGCAGAAAAAAACACAACATTGATCTAAGATGTTTTTATTTATTCAAACAGCAACAATTACAGTCTAAATGAAAAAAAAAATCAAAATGAAGTTTGTGCCAAAAGTTTGTTAGTAACTTCAGGAGCCATGATGCCCCCACTCATGCTCCGACCTGCTCTGTTAATGAATTTGGCTTTGGCAAAACAGTGAATCAACTGACTTCACGAGCCTGAGAGATTAGCGGAACTCGCCTATTTTTGGGCATCGTCTGGTCCTCCCTGTTCTGCGCAGTGGACGAGCTCCCATGATGCTTTGCGGCAAATACGCGTGCGTGGCTGTCATGCACGTGCACCGAGGGGCCGTGCTCTGACCAATCAGAGCTGCTGATCAGAGCGAGAGTTAGAGCGGGAGCCAGACGAGAAGAGTTTGTGGCAGTAAAATGTGGATTTAAAGGACAAGTCACCCTCAAATCCACTTTTTTTGTGCTGATAAACGATATAAATGAGTGTCCAATAGTGTTGTCTACATATCCTGGTCATAATTTTGTCACTTTGGTGCAAATTAGTTGAAAGTTAAACTTTCTGCCTAAAACCGTCTGTGAGGCGCCATCTGCTGGCGACCTGTATTACTACATTTGAATTTTGAATCTGGCGCCTGAGACCTGACGTCAGCAGCCCCCCGCCCAGAGCTATATAAACGGCCCAGTCTCGTTCACGCCCCCTTTAGTCCGCCAGGCTACGCCCATTTAGAGGAAGATTTGAACAGGAAATGTGAGTGACGTAAGCTCCGAGGAGCGGGGGTGAGAACCACTGAAGGATTTAAGAAGAAAAAAAGTTCAGGATGACAAGGGACACTAAAATCCCCAGAAAATACGAACTTTATGAAAGCTGTGGGTTCTCTATCAGGTTCTCTGTCAGCTGAGGTCGAGCTGTTTAAATTTACATTGAGTTCTATGGGACTTTTTCTGGGTAGCCCTTGTGAATTTAGTCTGCAGTACCACAGCGCCCCCTGTGCCCATGGGTGGGACAGCTATAAGCTAGGAAAACACTATCCAGTTATAATTATAGTTCCATGGTTGTGCCACAGGTGCGTTGTATACATGATCTATTATAATAACTGGATAGGGTATTACTAGCTTGTAGCTCGGGGGATTCTCGTGGTACTGCAGACTAAATTCACGTGGGCTACCCAGAAATTGTCCCATAGAACTCAATGTAAACTAAAACAGCTCGACCTCAGCTGACAGAGAACCTACAGCTTTCATAAAGGTCGGATTTTGTGGGGATTTTAGTGTCCCTTGTCATCCTGAACTTTTTTTCTTCTTAAATCCTTCAGTTTTCTTTAAATCCACATTTTACTGCCACAAACTCTACTCGTCTGGCTCTTACTCCCGCTCTAACTCTCGCTCTGATCAGCAGCTCTGATTGGTCAGAGCACGGCCCCTCTGTGCAAGTGCATGACAGCCACACACGCGTATTTGGCGCAAAGCATCATGGGAGCTCGTCCACTGCGCAGAACCGGGAGGACCAGACGATGCCCAAAAATAGGCGAGTTCCGCTAATCTCTCAGGCTCGTGAAGTCAGTTGATTCACTGTTTTGCCAAAGCCAAATTCATTAACAGAGCAGGTCGGAGCATGAGTGGGTTCATCATGGCTCCTTGAAGTTACTAACAAACTATTGGCACAAACTTAATTTTGATATATTTTTTCATTTAGACTGTAATTGTTGCTGTTTGAATAAATAAAAACATCTTAGATCAATTTTGTGTTTTTTTCTGCATTAACAAAAATGCTCCTCGCTTTAGATTAGGGTACTGCAAAATAGTGTAATAAGCAGTTTATTAACGCATATTTTTAGTGGCCTATTACCACTATTGCCTATTAATAAGCAGCGTATTAATATCTTTATAGGCATATTGTTAGTGGCCTATTAACATGGTATCGATAATAGTTTAATAAGCAGCTTATTCATATATTTATAAACATATTCCTCCTTTAATAAGTATCTTACTAATTACTTATTAAATGCTTAAAAGCATATAACTAGAACAACATCATTTAGAGAATAGTGAAATGAGCAGCTTACTAATATGTTTATAAGTACATATAAGCAATCTATAAGCATGATGCTAATGTCTATTAATACCTTATTAATACTTAATAAGCACACCCTAATATAAAGCGTTACCGAGACTTCAAAAATTCACAGCAAGTAAACTAGAGTGGACCAAAAAAATTCACTCCCCTCAGCATTGACACACATGTGGAACGAAGCTTTGAGCCAACTTTTGGTCCATGCCCGGGGTGGTATTGCAAGTATGTCAGTGCATGTCATTTTGGCCACTTTTGAGCTGGGACCCTCCCCCACTGCTTGGGACGCAGCAAAAGCCTGGCACTTTACAGCCGCGGCCGCCCCACGGTGGTACCTGGTGATCCCAGAGGTCTCGCACTACAGCACTAACCAGGCCCTCCCCTGCTTAGCGTAAGATTTGACCAGATCTAGCTTTTACACGCAGTTATGGCCACAGCATTAAAAGTTGAAATACAGTAAAGTAAATGAACGTTAACAATATTTCTATTGTATATACAGCAAAATACGTCACTCAAAACCAGTCTTAGTCATGTGACCACCTCTGCTATGCTGCTAATTTAAACATCTAAAGGAAGCCATACTTTTTTGTGCATTTTGCAACAGTCTGTGGACGAAAAACTGTTTTCTTCTCTGTTGTGTTGATATCTTTTTAAAACATGTCACGAAGGATTACTCCGATACTCTGTCTCTATCTGCCCCTCAGACCATGACTCCACGTAGGCTAATCTTATTCATTTATTTTTAATCAAGCCTTCTCTTGTGGAATACAAAAATGACTTTCTCCCGCTCAGAGGAGAACAGACAGTCGGTCGGTGTGGTCCCGATTCCTCACTTTCTTGTCTATATTCTGCTGCTGGGATCTTTGGGGAGATATCAATCACCCATCTGTTATTTTTTCCGTTATTTATTTATTTATTTATTCCAAGGAATGATGTAGAATGTGGACCCAGACGGTCAGGATACAGGATGGGAAGCTGAAATCTCATGCACAAATGTTTTTAATATTTTTTACAGGATTAATTTGGGCGCGACAGTGACTCAGTTGGTAGAGCATTGGCCTTTGAGCCTGAAGGTCGTGGGTTCGAGCCCACCATGAGACCTTCTCCACTGACTCCCACTGATGTCTGCTGCCGTTGTGGCCACCCCCCCAACCCAGAAATGGATTAAGTGGTAGAAAATGGATGGATGGATTTATTAGGAATTGGACAAACCTCTGACAGACCATCCACTCCCAGAATTTTAGAGAGACTTTAAATTAGCAATATGTAAACATCTGGCCTAAAGTGGTACTGCAACCTCTCCCACTCTCCCTGACTCAGGTTGCCAGATATGCAGACGAATCCATCTGGGTCCATAACTATATTAACTGAATAGACAAGAGTTTTATCAGCAACAAATCTATGACAAACACCTTTATATTAAAGACGGCACTCTTTCTTGTTTTGTCATTAATGATTTGAGAATAATAACGAGACCTTTTATAGTTCTGCGGCCACATGGTACTTTACCAGTGAGATTAGCTCAATACTGTGATTTCTGAGCGTCTGAGAGACACAGGTACATATAGGTGAAATAGGGCAGGGCAGACAATCAACAGGGCAACAGGACATGCAGTCATACTGAACTAACAACCGCAGAGAAAAAAAAAACCACACCATGACAAAGATGAGTACTGTTTTTCTTTTTTTAAGTAATTCTACTGAGACTGGGGGAAATTATTTTACACTTATCACCGGATAATATTTGGGAGGACCACTAGTCTTGATGATCCACCCGGAAGTAGAAATCCTTACTATTATACCCTTTAAATGCAATGAACACGCCACCCTCCTCTTTGACAAGGCATAGGTGTACTATTTATCGCTTGAGTAAAAGTCGGCCGGTTAAGGACTGAACAGTAGCTGGGATTTTACGAGGGTTTGGGAGGTGTGAAAAGCTCGTGTAACCGGAGCCGGCCGACAGATATGGAGGTGCTAAGTTATGAGAGGCTTTCAAAGGGAGAAGTAAAATGTGAGGATCAATACTGAGCTAAAAGCAGCACCCGCAAGCCTGTCTGGGGGGATAGCGGAGATTTCAGACGGATTATTCAGGATGCTGCTTGTGGTGGTGGGAGCCGTTGTTATGTCTGGGGTCTCGTTTATGAAACCTGATGTGGAATTATGACTGAGGCTGAGAAAACGCGAACGGACAAGAACAGATGTGCTCTCACGCTGGAAATGTGGGCCAAGGTCTGTCGGTCTATCAGTCTAGGCTTTCAGACAAGGCAAAGTTTAGGATTTGGAGTGAGGGGCTGGACGGCCGTTTTCTGGCTGAATCCTGGATCGTTTGTGGCCAGTACTGGGGCATTGGTGGTTGTAATGTTAGTTTGCAATATATACATATATATTTTTTAATCATTTCTAATCAAGCCCAGCCTACTGGTCAAAGCTGTTGCCTAAACATAAGGCCTTGGAATAAGTCTTCACGGCCAGTTTCAGGTCTGGTCTGGTAGGGAGTCTTCTCCTGTATGGGCCAGGCCAATCTTACATCCATAGCCATGATTACAGTCTTAGTGCTGTTTGATTTGTGAAGATTATATTTGTTCACTTTTCAGCCAAAATCCATTTAACTCAGGACACTTTTTTTTGTTGTCAGAGAAGAAGCCGGTCTTGCATTTTACATTCATACACCATGTACTAATTTTGCTAATCTTTTTGTTAGCAGTCAGAACTTTGGTTACCAGCTGCATATTATTGGGATGGGCCCTGAGTATTAGTAATCGTAGAATGAGTAATATCAGAATTCACACTATTCAAAATACATATGAAAAACTGGTAAGTACACATTAGTTAAGGTCCCTTTACTCATTGCTTTGTAAATATCTCTTTTGTATGTGAACTGTGTTATTATTGTGTGATGTACGTGTTCTTCTTCTCCCCTACAGTCTTTTTTTGCATTTTATAATTGTATGACTTTTACTGTTCTTATCTTTAGGGAGACTCCTGTCCAGGGACTGCAGATGAAAAATGGCCTACTTGGCTTATTCTGGTGGATTTACAGAAATGCTTATTAATTCACAATATCCCCGTCAAATAAACCAATTAAATAAATAAAACACCTAGTCTCGACCTTTCGGAGTGTGCTTACACGCTGAGAATGTGGGCAAAAGTCTGTCGGCCTGTCAGTCTAGGCTTTCAGACAAGGCAAAGTTAAGGGTTTGGAGTGAGGGGCTGGACGGCTGTTTTCTGCCTGAATCCTGGATTGTCTGCGGCCAGTACTGGGCAAAGTTAGTTTGGCCCTGAATATTAGTATTAGTAGTATTAGTAGTATTAGTAATATCAGAGAATTCACACCATACTCACTTCTCAAAAAACATCTGAAAAACTGTTAAGTAACACAGCCGATATGAAACCATTAGTTTAGGTACCTTTACTTATTGCTTTGTAAATATCTTGTTCGTATGTGTTTTTATTGAGTGATCTACGTATTCTTGTTCTCGCCAAAACTGTCTGTGTTTTTCCACATTTTAGTATTTTATGACTTTTACTGTTATTTTCTTTAGGGAATCTATGTACTCCTGTCCAGGGACTGCAGATGAAAAATGGCCTGCTTGGCTAATTCTGGTGTATTTACAGAAATGTTTATTAATGCACAAGGTCTCCATCAAATAAACTATTAAAATAAATAAAACACCTCCAGTCTCGACCTCTAGTCTATATAGAGATGTATTTGTACTATAATTGGAGATGACAGATTCCCGCCTTCATAACTGTCCTTGTTATAACGTCAGTATTATAGCAGCAGGAAAAGTCAAAACAAATCTATATAATAACTGTATGAATTCAATCTCTCCATTGGCCCCGCCTGCACCACACGACCCCAGCTTCATGTCACCATCTCACAAACATCCAGCCCTGACACTTTTGATTTGCCAGATCTGGCAACACGGACACCAGCTGCGGCTAATCCACACGACCACAAAAAACATCAAAACCGCCAGATTTCACAGTCTAAAAAATAGAGAAATGTCAAGAACAGTGTTATGTCTGCAGAGGACTTTTAACCCCCGGGCTGACTGACGCACGGTTAGTCAGGCTAATGCAGGCTTTTAGGAGAAATGTTGGTTTGCTACGATTGAAATAGAGGCTGGAAAATAAGCGGTGATTATTCAATATGAACTCTGGGTAAACCGAGGTGAACCGTGTTATGGCCTTGGTTTGTGCTATTCTGTTTTACATGCAGGGCTTTGAAGACTGGAGCTGGAAGAGTTGGACCTCAACCTTGAAACTAGGATCCATAAGTTATAAAGCTGGTTTTGTCCAAACGATAGAAGTGAGGTTGAAGTCATTTGGTTGAAAAGGATTTGGCTCAATGGCTCTTCCACATCTCCACATTATTGATTGTGTTTGAGTCATGCATTTTCCTACTGTTAAATAACTGGGGAGAGAAAGTAATTTAGGGAATATTTGCATTGTTAAGATTCAAGTTGAAGAGATTATTAGTGTTTGTTATGTTTTCTCTGTGTTTAAAGTTTGTGTATAGCTCGCATAGCTCGTATAGCTGCATTTCCACTAGGGTTGGGGTCAAGGTTTGCGTACTTTTTTCGTACCACCTCGACAGTGGTTCCAGCCGGGCCGAAGCGTTGCCATGATGTGACGTCAGCCGACTGCCTTACACAACGAGTGTCGTCACTGGACGCGACGTCCTACCCTATGGTAAAAACAACTCAACCCGCCATCTTTAAAACCGGCTGCTCTGCTACGGCTACAACACATCCTCCTCACTCCAGAGAAATGGAATTGCACAGAAAACCCCACAGAAAAGGGGTTCAAAAGCAAAAGTTACGACTTCCTACCATATAGTCTTACTTCTATACGTTACATACATTATATTTGTCAGTACATCCGTATAACCTTGGTAAATTTATGCAAAAGGATGGAGACATTTGGTAAATGGAAAAAGGTTTCATTTATGGTCAGAATAAATGGGATTCGGATAATTCTGCTCTTCTCTGCACCACTGCTACACAGCTGCTGTTGCTATGTCCCATTCTGTCACATGGTCTCTCCATGGTTTTCGCGTATTGTACAGAGCAAGTCAGCACCATTGACTTCACATGTTCAGTGTCCGAGTCATTCCTTTAAGACTGCCGAAAGAATTTTCAACAACCACTCCCGCTGTGCTGAATTTTCTATTAAATAATTGCTATTCGCCTGTCACTTACACAGTGTCCTCAAAAGGTTTTAGGAGCCAGTTCTGCAGGGGGCAAGCAGAGTCCCCTCGGAGGTAAAGGCAGCCGTCACCGATATTATAATAAATCCATGCACTGCACCAATGTTACTAGTTACACGTCACTCATGAATGACGTGGTCTGACAACGCTGAGGAGATACAAGGAGGTACTATTTTTGATGGAAAAGCACCCACACTCGGCCGTGCCGTACTGTACCGTATTGTTACTGTGGAAAAGCGCCATTTGAGTTACAATGTGTATGAAATGTGCAATTCAAATAAACTTACCAGCCTAGATATAGATATACAAGCACTTAAGCTAGTCAGATCAAATCAAAATCAAGATAATTAAGTCTTATGGTTTACTTAATTGAAACAGAACCATGTATGTGGGTAATTTGATCTGGATAGTTTGTTTTTTAACACAGAAATCAACAGTACTTCCACACAGATATACCATTATCCTCCTCTCACACCGCATCAGCAACAGTGGGAGCAGAGAGACAGCAGGGGGCGGAGGTAGCAGCACAGCGGCCGCACAAACGGACCAATTAGGAGCAAGCTTTTTGCTGAGTGCGAGGATATGCCTCCACAAGCTGCTAAAAAGGCGTCTTTCTCCTCTCTCTGATTGACTTGAGTCTTTGTTCTGACTGCCATAGGAATCTGCTGAGCCCGTGGAATTCTGGGACACTGACCTGGGAGAGCTCCGGGATGGACGTTTTCATTTCACCGCAGTCATAATCGAGGCGTTGGCAATAATGTCCGAAAATTACCCCACGCTAAGACAGGTGCTTTGATTTTAATGGCCATTTTTAATTGATCAAATATTATGGCAAGAACTTAGTGTTTTATTCCTTTAAATTGTTCTCTGAAGATAATGAACTCTACAATCGTTATTTTTATCTTACTTTTTTTAGTTCTGAATTTCTCCTACGGGGATCAATAAATAATCTATCTATGTATCTCTGTGTATGTATCTATCTAAATCAGGGATTCTCACACGTTATCCAATCAAGATTTACTTGTCCAGAAAACCAGGTCTGGACAATTCCGAAAATTCACAATTTTACTGTATTTTGGATTTAATGTGATTTACAAATGTTTCTAAGGCCACAACAGTAGGGGGCGGGTCCCGGCTTTAAAAGGCCCATGAGCATGTGCAATTTAATATAGGCCTCTTTTATATAGTATTGGTGCATTGTGGTTTCTAATCTACCCCCTCGGAATACAGTGAATGAATGGAATCTCAAACTCTGCTTAGATGTACAACAATATCATATTAAAAGTATATATTAAAGATAACAAACAAAATACAGACTCAGCCATGCCCGTGACCAAGCTGGAAGATGAAAAAAGCAAAGAGGTCAAGAACCAAAAAGAAACCGTGGTCTTATACTTTTTAGTGGACGGGCTACAAGACACAAAATACACACACAATAACACACAATAGTACTCATTGCAGTCTCATGGTCTGGGGGCTGTCTTTACCATGATGGCCATCACAGCAGACCCTCTATAGCAGGCTTGTCCAAACTCAGGCCCGGGAGCCAATTGCGGCCGTCAGTGTCATTTTACGTTGCCCTCTACCTTGCTAACCCAAAGTCGTCTTTGAGATCATAAACACAAGTTCACTGTGTCATCCATCCAACTTCAGCTCAGCCAATATAGACCTGTCGCAACTTGTTCTAAAGCCCTGCATTTCAGTCGTGGACTTAATTTTTGCATTTTGTACTGACGCTTCCGTTAATGGAACTAATGTAGCTGGTGAGATGGTAAACATTTGTCATTCAGCCAACTGTAGCTCTGTTATAGATCATTTTAAAGCCCAGAGCAGCCCAATGCCAGTCAAGACCCTTTTGCAGTCCGTGATGTCGGTCCCTGGACAACTCTGGTGAACCAAAGTGGCCCTCTTAGTAAAATGTTTGGACACCCTTTCTCTATTGTGTTTCCAGATATCACGTCAGTCTCATGACTAGAGAACGATATATTGTCAGCAATTGCCCCAAACACATTATTATAGTAGCAGACACATTTCTGGGTCTTATAACTTCTACATACAACATCATACCTTTTCTATTTCCTCCAAAGTATGTGTTATATTTTTGCATTCACCAAACAGTCAACTGCAAAATTGACAGACATCACTAATGCTTTAAAAAGTCTCCGAATCTCCAGATCTGGTTGTAAAGAAACATGTATTTTCACTCCAACAGATACAGATGGCAAATGGGCCAATTTAACCACTTTCGTCTAAAGGGGAAATAAATACAAGACATTTGACACAACCACGAGAGAAGGACAGTGTGGGTTTTGCATAACTCCGAAAAAACCCTCTGCAACATAATTTACAGAAAGTATTCGAAATGGCGGCAGACGTTTCCATCATTGCGAGCGTAATAGTCACTCAGTGCATTCCACGCTATTCAAATCAAAGGGTGCATCCAAATGACTGCGTCCTTGAGGGTTGGTTGGTTATGACTTTGAATAAAACATAATGCAAACTTGTGCAAAAGTCAAGTCCGGTCGAGAATAATTCACTCCAAACTTTCCCCAAAGCTTTTATCGCGAGCCACTCAAAACTCTTCAGATGTCATTTTGGTCAATTTTCTTTACACGGAAGAAAGAGGTAGAATTGTTGCTCAAGTGGCCATACCTGCATGTAAAAGCCAGATCCTGTCAGACCTTTGAAGTCAAGTAGGCTGAGGTCTTGGTTAGTAGTGTGATGGGAGACCTCTGGGAACAGCAGTGAGGCGGCTGTGGCTTAAAAGTGCCAAACTGTAGTTAAAATGTGTCCTTAGGCAAGACACTTCACCCACTTTAGAATGAGTCAGATGTGTGTGTGTGTGTGTGAGTGTGAGTAATCTGCCTCGCTTGTGTAAGTGTGCCCCAGGGCAGCTATGGCAACACTAATAGTTTATTATTCAATCGCTGACAAAAGCTTAGATTGATTGGCCTTTTTTGTTTGGTGCACTTTGATAGCAGAATTCCACCTCAAATACAGTATATAGTAGATTAGGCCGAAAATGTACACCTCAGTTCACTCTTTGCGAGTCCATATTAACCATCTACCGTCCACTTTTGAATTGATAAAATGTCTAAACTGGGGAGATGCAATTATGAAGGAGGGAATGGAAATTATGTTACCTACACATATACTATAGCACATTTCATACATACACATACTTTACAGTGACAAAAAATCAGAACAAGGCATTAACCAAATAGACACATTTCCAAAAGCCTGGAGAATATCCAAATACACACACATGTACACTGGGGTCATAATTACCCACCGCGTAATAATAAAAATGGAAAAAAAATACATAAATTAGGGTCTAAAAGGGTTTAAAAGGCTCAGAGGCCGGTCAAGGTAGAAAATATCAGCAGAATTCAGCTCAATTATGTTTTATTTAAGGTATTTTTGAATCACTGTGGCATGAAAATTTGACTGGAGGGTTAAAGCTGGGTTCCCCGACTTTCTTCTTTCTATAACACATGTTTGTCCCAACGAGACATTTGACAAAACCACGAACATTGGAATACATTTTTGCTAATGTATTCCAATGTGGTGTTTTTACTGCAAATGGCAAATAAACTGAATCTGAATCTGAATTTGAGTGAAGGTAAAGTAAAATGTGAAACACTGCTTGTGAAAAAAAAATTTTTTTTGAAAGTTAGCTTCATTAGTAACATTTCCAACAACCGACATCCGTCCACAGACTACATTCAAGTACTTATAATCTGGCAAAGTGCTTAAAGTTTGTAAAATGTACTGAACTTTGCACAATAAAGTCATGTATCAAAATGTGTCCATCTTCCCGAGTCTTTTAGAGTGAGGGTTTATTTACCGGTTCTGAAAGCTGGGGTCAGAAAAGCAGATAAGTTTCACCCAACACATTTTGAGACTCCTTCACTGCCACTGGAGCATGTAATATTACCACACGATAAGACCAGGTGCAAGAGTCTGCTATGTACAGTATAGACCTGACAGGCTGACGGCAAGTACACGGCACCTCTTCAAGCGTAATGCTCCTCTCTCCTTATCTTCTCAACGATTAATAAAATAGATGTCGGACTAGAAACGGCCGGTCTTCTCTCGGCTGCAAGTGTATATTTATGTTTATGCAGTAGATAATTAAATATTGATTCCGACACTTGTCCAGCCTCAATTCTTTGCTTCATTCCACCCAGGTCTGAAGTTCAATTGATTACTTAAGCATTTTGGGGGGAGAATCTGGGTTTGCTACTGACCTAGAATGGCCCCAATGTACTGGCCGCCGCAGCTACCTTTAGTTCTTGCTGCAATTTTAATGCGGCTGAAAAGAAAAAAAATGAATGATTCGAGTCCATGTTAGCAAAGTTTCCCTCCCTTTTCAATTTGCTTCCCGGGCATTGATGGACAGCCTCGATTTTATTCTGCTGTGTTGACATGTATAGGAATAACAGGGGGTGTGCCGTTCATTTAAAAGTAAATATTGCATAGACATATTGGGTCCGAGATTGAGAGAGAGACAGAGAGAAAGGTGAACGTTTGCTAGCTGAGGTATGACAACAAAATGGCCGTTGCGCACCCCCTCGACGGAAGAGGAAATGAATTGGTTGCTATAATTCATGAGTGACAGGCGACTATCCTCACAGCCCCCGAGTCCAAACAAGAGAGGCAAGGAGTTTTGAAATTAAAAATCCAAAGAGGTGTCCCGCGGCATGGTAATTAAGGAAACACTTGTGTGTGGTTGTGTGAGCTGGAAGCAGGAAGTCCTCCAAACAAAATAGGTCTCTGGTGAGTCGTACAGTTTAGAAAGTCTAGCTGAGCCAACACAGATTGCGTTGCAGGTACTTTGCCAGAATGGTCAGTGTTCAAACATGTTTTTTGTATTTTTGAAGGAGGACCCAAAAGGATGAAATGCAGAAATAACGAAACACAGGGAACCATGAAAACAGGCAAAGAAAGACAATGGAGTGGAGCACAGGTACATATAGACCAGGGGTGTACAAACCTTTTAGCGAGAGGGCCACTTTAGTTCACCAGACTAGTCCAGGGGCCGACATCACAGACTGAAAAACCGTCTTGACTGGCATCTGAGCTTTATGATGATCGATAACAAAGCTGAAGTTGGCTGAATGACAAATTTATACCATCTCAACAGCTACAGTAGCGGCATTAACGAAAGGGACACAATCAAAAACCACGTCAGTCCAGTATGTGCAAACCTAGTACTTAGAACAAGGTTTATTTGGGCTGAGCTGATGTTGGATGGATGACAAAGTTAACTTGTTTTTGTGATCTCTAGGACTACTTTGGGTTAGCAAGGCAGAGGCCCACAACAAATGACACAGAGGGCCGCAATTGGCCCCCGGGCCTGAGTTTGGTCATGCCTGATATAGAAACAAAGAGACACAGGTGAAACACTGTTGGGCAGGGTAGACTATCAACAGAGGAACAGGATGGGAAGTCAAACTAAAACAAAACCACACAGAACTGAACTGATTTGGACTTGACAAAAATAAAATCATGACCCTGACCCAAAATCAGTGGGATCCAAAAAATGCCTTGGTTGAGGTTGGATTTGGTTTATAATTGGAAATTATTTTGTATCACTTTTTGGCATCAGTGCAAAAAAGTAAAATGTTCTGTTATGTAACCTAAAGAAAACTTCTTTAAATCTGTTATTGTTTTTGTTTCTTACAAATGCAATAAGGCTGAACGATATGGACACTATACCAGTGACTGTTCTGCTGCTGTCAGACTGCACGACGAACAATGAGGACTAACAAGCACGACCGACCTGACCTCACATGTCGTACATTTGTGCAATCATTGAAGTATCTACTTTCCCTTTACTTCACAACTTAGTACCACTTTTTGGAGCAACTTCTCAGAATTCCATTGGTTTGAACGGGAGCAGTCAAAACAATGGCTCTTTGAGTTCTGGCAGTTTCCTAACAGTGGGAATCCTAGTGTTAAAACGCAAGGAGACACACAAACATATACTGTACATTTGCAATTCAAACAAGTGGATTGTCTAGCCCTGCGCAGCCTAAATAAATTACGCGCAGGACTTTGTAACCATGACCCGTCTTCTCGCTCGTGTCTCACTCGTCTCGCTTCTCAAGGCCGGTCTTCTGAGTCTGGCCTTCTTCTGCTTGGATCCCTGCTGTCAGATGGCTGCCAGGTACCACATCAATAGGCTGCTTCAGATTCACTCTTGGTGGAATAGAAAAGTCAATCCTCTCGCCGTGCGCTTGTTATTGTTGTTTCCAATCGCACCCTGCCGCTCGTTATTTTACGCCGCTACCGTCTCATTTCCATATTATTTAGTACAGACCCGTATGTTTGTTTGTGATGTTTTACACGCAGCGGAAACGTGGCTGGTAAAATAACAAGGGAATTGTTGCAGCTTATTTCCAATGAGGATGGTGTTGATTGGGATGACATACATAATAGATAGACTCCGGACAGTGGACAATCTCCAGTTTCGTTTTTCGTGAGTTTGTTGTTGGACTTTTGATGCATGTTTTGGGTGGAGGAGGTAAAACTGAAGTAAAACTGTGTATTTTGTTTAGTTAAATTGTTACGACCCCGGCTCGTGAGGCCGCAACAAAGAAGGTGGGCAGGACACACACGGAGTTTAAGCCCGTGCTGGGCGTTTATTTCTCAAAAATCAAAGTGTCTGCATGTCATCAGTGTACGTGGATCATGTGCTGTGGGTGCAAACGGGTGTAGTGCGAATGAGTATCAGTTTGACAACAGGCGTAATGCATGTGTGGTGCTGAGGTGCGTGGGTGCAAAGAAACAAATAATAATAAAGATTAGCGTGGCGAAGGCGTTGGCTGGACCCAGGATGGTGGATGATAACCGTCAAAGGCAGCAGCCCGGGCCTCCGGCGTAAGCCCAGGAGCCGCAGATGAGAGAGAGAGTGAGCGCAGCGGATGCCCCTTTTATAGCCATCCGGTCCACAGCTCCAAAGATTCCCGGCCGCCTCCTACTGTCCACACCTTTTAAGACAGCCACAACAGTTAACCTGCCACAACACCAGTAGAGGGCCGTCACACCCCCCCCCTTAAGGAGCAGGTCCCTGCGGAACCCTGCGACAACCTGCAAAGCTCACCTTTTGCCGTCACCACACCCAGTGCAGCAAACCCAGCCACCAACAAACTTTTTTTTTTTCCTTGTGGCGATATGGAAATGTTCAGGCCCAGAGAGGATCATCCGTGTCCAGATCCACCCCTCCTCAGACCACTCCTCAGCCCGGCAACTGGTGCACACAGAAGCTGTTTAAGGACAGAAGAAGCGAGAAAGAGGGGAGGGGAAAACAAAACACAAACAACACTAACACACCGGGGCGCGCGACAACGCGTCAGCTACCACATTTTCCTTCCCCCTAATATAGCGAATGTCAAGACTGTACGACTGCAAGAAGAGCGACCAGCGGACCAGACGCTGATTAGGACATTTTAGCGACGACAAAAAGGTAAGCGGATTATGGTCTGTATGTACCACAACGTTTGCGCTGCCACATACGTAAACGTCGAAATGCTGCAAAGCCAAAATTAAAGCCAACGTTTCCTTCTCAATAACTGAGTAATTCAACTGATGGCGATTAAATTTCTTCGAGAAGTAACTGACCGGCCTACAGATGCCCAACTCATCCGCCTGTGTAAGCACAGCCCCAGCTCCCACATGGCTCGCATCCACATACAGCTGGAAGGCCTGGTTAAGGCGCGGCGCCGCCAACACAGGAGCAGCACAGAGGAGTCTTTTCACCCGGTCGAACGCCTGCTGACAAATAGGAGACCAGATGAACTTCACATCCTTGCGCAGTAAGGTAGTTAAAGGCGCTACAACGGAGGAAAAGTTTTGACAGAAGCATCTGTAATACCCCACGAGGCCCAGAAACCGCATAAGCTCCTTCTTGGTAATCGGAATGGGAAACTGCTCCACCGCCTGGACCTTAGCCGCCACAGGTCGAACTTCCCCCTGGCCCACCACGCGACCCAGGTACGTAACGGTCGCCTTCGCGAACTCACACTTGGCGAGGTTAACCGTCAACCCTGCCCCGGCCAAACGCGCGAAAAGCTCCTCAATGCGCTCCAAGTGGTCCCCCCATGTGTCAGAGTACACTACCACGTCGTCCAAATAAACTGCACAACCCAGCATATCACCAACCACCCGGCCCATCAACCGTTGGAACGTCGCCGGCGCATTCCTCAACCCAAACGGCATGACAGTGTAAGAGTACAACCCCGTAGGCGTAATAAACGCAGACACCTCACGCGCACGCTCCGTCAGCGGCACCTGCCAGTACCCCTTCAGGAGGTCAAACTTACTCACAAACTTGGCTGAGCCCACTTGATCAACACAATCATCCATCCTAGGCAAAGGAAAACAATCCGGTTTAGTCACGGCGTTCAGTTTACGAAAATCAGAACAAAACCTAGGAGTGCCATCCGATTTAGGCACCAGAATGCACGGCGACGCCCAACTGGAAGTACTGGGCTCCGCAATCCCATTCTCCAGCATGTACTTCACTTCCGCGTCCAAATACTTGCGTTTTTCAAAATTCACCCGGTAGAAACGTTGTCTAATCGGCTGAGAGTCTCCTACATCCACATCATGCTCAATCAGATGTGTACGACCCGGCGTGTCAGAAAATAAACAGGAAAAGCGAGATAGTAATGCAGTTAACTGTCTTGCATCGTCCTCTGGCAAATGCCCAAACAAAAAATCTAACTGACGAAGAACCTCCGAATTCCTAAGACGCCCTTGTGCGAGGGCGCTGTCCAAGGTACCAGTGACACCATCATCCCCCACAGAAAACGGTGAGCTGACCACAGTCCCCAAATCTTCAACCCCCTGGACAGGTCTATCCACAGCACACGCAGCATTACCCCGACAGAGCTCAGGCCGCCCCACGTCAGCTTCCCGAACCACATACGGTTTCAACAGGTTCACATGACACAGCTGCGTCTTCTTCCTGCGCTCAGGCACGGAGATAACATAATTTTGATCAGAAGTGCGTTCAAGAACTGTATACGGACCAGTAAACTTCGCCTGAAAGGGAGAAGTCACCACAGGACATAAGGCTAACACCTGATCCCCAGGCAAAAACGTGCGTGCCTCCGACCGCCGATCGAACAGCGCCTTCATTTTTCTCTGCGCTTCAGTCAGTCTTACTTTAGCTAACTCCCGCGCCATGTACAACCGTCTCCTGAAGCCAGACACATAGTCCACTAGATTTTGCGGAGGTGCTGGCTCCTTAAACTTATCCGCCACGGTTGCCAAAGGACCTTTCACGGTGTGCGCAAAAACCAGCTCATTCGGGCAAAACCCTGTGCTCTCCTGGGTCACCTCCCTGGCCGCCAACATCAGCCAAGGCAACCCCTCCTCCCAGTCTCCACCCAACTCTGTACAGTAAGCGCGCAACAGCGACTTAAGCGACTGATGAAAGCGTTCCAATGCCCCCTGACTCTCCGGATGGTACGCAGTCGCTTTACTGTGTCGCACTCCGAGCTGCTTAAGGACTTGGGCAAACAAATGAGATGAAAAATTAGTGCCCTGGTCCGACTGGATTACCTTGGGAATGCCAAACACCGAAATGAACTGGGTAAGTGCGCGCACCACGGCCCTGGCAGTTATTGTACGCAACGGATAAGCGGCTGGATACCGCGTCGCCTGACACATTACTGTCAGCAGGTAGAAAGAGCCAGCTTTTGAACGAGGTAACGGGCCCACACAGTCGATAACTAAGTGCTCGAATGGCTCGGATGCTGCCACAATCGGACTCAACGGGAACGGCTTCAACACCTGATTAGGCTTGGCAGTTAGCTGACAAACGTGACACGTCTTAACATGAGCAGCAATATCTTTTTTAAGGCGCGGCCAAAAAAAATTTCTCAGGACCCGATCATATGTTTTCCTCACGCCAGAATGTCCGGCCTCATCATGCGCAACATGTAACACTGCAGCACGAAACTTACTGGGCACGACAATCTGAAATACCGGCTCGCCAACAGCATCGGCATGTGGCATCCATTTTCTCACCAACAATGAATTCTCAAGGAAGTACCCACATGCGGAATCCACTGCCTCGCTCGCCGGAAGCACCCGCCCAAAAAGCTCTTTTAAAGACGTGTCAGCTTGCTGCTCCGCTACCAGCTCACTACGAGACAGAGACAAAGGAAAGTTAGACAAAGGTAGGTGCACCTTCTTACAACAAACCTCGTCCCCACCCCCCTGAGCACGCGCCATAGCCCGCGTCACGGCGCACGCTGTAAACACGTCTGGAAGCTCCTTGCCACTGGCATCTGCCTGGGACAGTGCCCATGGCGGCGGCTCCGATTCAACAGGCACAGTCAACGGGGCAGCGTCCGACCACAACCGCGCCCCCGCCAACCCGTTACCCAAAATCACCGAAACCCCCTCCATCGGCAACGCAGGACGCACAGCCAACGCAGCTTCCCCACAAAATAACTCACAATCCAGAGACACTTTACGCAACGGAACAAAGAGCACGTTCAACCCCATTCCGCGAACCGGAACACATGTACCAGTCTCCGACTCACGCGACCACGGCAACACATCGGCCCGGATGAATGAGTCAAACGCCCCCGTGTCTCTCAAGATCTTAACGCACACCTTCTGGTCACTGCCCACCAGCGAGACGTAACCCTCACGAATGAAAGGAAGGTACGAACCCAACACTTCCACCCCAACCGTCGTCACCTCCGGTTTTACAGTAACCAGGACAGGCGCAGCCAACCCCGCTCCCTTCGGATTAGCGTAACCTGACCTGTACTTATTTTTCAGCGATAGACAGTCTGCCTTTAAGTGCCCCGGCTTATTGCAGTAGTAACAAACACGATCAGCCGTTTGTCGATTAGCACTCTCAACATGACCCTCTCGTTGCCTATTCGGGCCAAACTGATGGCCCGGACCCACACGGCCTGAATACTCTTTGTGAGTAAGCACGTACTCGTCCGCCAATACAGCAGCATCCGACACATTCATAGTCTTTTGTTCATTAATATAAGTTGCAATCCTCTCCGACAAACAGTTCTTGAACTCCTCCATCAAAATTATGTCACGCAACTGATCAAAGGTTTTAACGTTCTGCGCCGCACACCACCTGTCAAACAGTGCAGTTTTCTCACGCCCAAACTCCACATAACTCTGGTGATCGGCTTTCCTGTAACGGCGGTACTTCTGGCGATAAGCCTCGGGCACCAGCTCATACGCCCGCTCTACTGCACTCTTCACCTTCTCATACAGCAAACTATCCTCAGGCGACAATGATGCATAAGCCTCCTGAGCCTTGCCCGTAAATACACATTGCAGTAGTAAAGGCCAAACATTCCGAGGCCAACCCAACGTCGTCGCCACGCGCTCAAACAAGACAAAATATTTATCCACGTCCCTTCCCGTAAACGGTGGGATTAACCGAATACATTTATTTACATCAAACTCGGCTTCAACTAGATTACTACGCTGACTATACACACCCTGTGACGACTCACGCCTCCTCAAATCTGCCTCCAACTCCAACTTGCGCAATTCAAAATCACGCTGCTGTTCATGTTCCCTACACTCCAAACGTCGCATCTCCAACTGCAATTCCATCTTTCGGACCTCCGCATCCGATACCGCCTCGCCCGGAGGAAGGATATCACGTTCAGCTAGCCTGTCGTGTATTTGTCGTCTAATGACCTTCTTCTTGTCTTGTTTTGACACATTGATTTTATAATGCGCAGCAACCTCCAACAAATCATTTTTCGTACAGCCGTCAAGCTGACCCACCGAAGGCTCAGCCACAAAATCTCCCAAGTCAAAACCCATCCTCGGTCAAAAACCAGAAACAGCCACACACACACAAAAAAAAAAAACACCTCGGGACCATACACTGCGAGACGAAGTGTAACCACCAGTTAAAGTGCACCACGATGGGCTCGCAACAACCACTGTCCCCTCTACGCTTTGCCCACACTCCCCTAACTAACTCCCCTCTAGCTCTTCACACGGTTGGGCAGTGGGTTGATTAATGCACGAAACCAGCGGACAAGCCACGGAGTGCCCCCGAGATGACTGAGTAAACAGCCAACACTAACCGCCAGCCCCGTGACACTACAAAAAAACAAACAGGCGCCGCATCATGCAGCGACACCACTAGCCTGCAGGAGACAGGGCCGCCAAAACAGAACCCACATGCACAACTAGAACAAAACACTTCACTCACCTGCATGTCCCGAAGAGAAACAAAAAACTGCCAAAGCCGCCACTACCTTCCAAAAGGAGAAACAAAAACCTCCAAACACACGTCGTCGTGTCCTCCCACACTCCCTACACACACGCAGCACCGGCTCCCCCTCCGATGCTGACGTCACTGCTCATTCACAAAAGTAGGTCAAATCTTCAACGCGCATGGGAACAAAAACATGAACCAAAACTCTTTTTTTTTTTAGACGAGCCCCCATTTGTTACGACCCCGGCTCGTGAGGCCGCAACAAAGAAGGTGGGCAGGACACACACGGAGTTTAAGCCCGTGCTGGGCGTTTATTTCTCAAAAATCAAAGTGTCTGCATGTCATCAGTGTACGTGGATCATGTGCTGTGGGTGCAAACGGGTGTAGTGCGAATGAGTATCAGTTTGACAACAGGCGTAATGCATGTGTGGTGCTGAGGTGCGTGGGTGCAAAGAAACAAATAATAATAAAGATTAGCGTGGCGAAGGCGTTGGCTGGACCCAGGATGGTGGATGATAACCGTCAAAGGCAGCAGCCCGGGCCTCCGGCGTAAGCCCAGGAGCCGCAGATGAGAGAGAGAGTGAGCGCAGCGGATGCCCCTTTTATAGCCATCCGGTCCACAGCTCCAAAGATTCCCGGCCGCCTCCTACTGTCCACACCTTTTAAGACAGCCACAACAGTTAACCTGCCACAACACCAGTAGAGGGCCGTCACATAAATGTACACTGAGCACTCCCATCTAGAATTGAGATCATATTTCGTAATCTATGGTACAACTGTGGCTTAGCAGGACAATATATCGTCTTTGACAGTGGTCCCCGACTCCCGCTCAAACTCCTTTTTGTCCCTTATCAAACACTGTATTCAAGATGGCGCATTGTGACAGCGAGTCCTCCAGCTCTCATGGACATTTACAAGTCAAACTGTAAGCCTATGAGAACGATTCAAAAACATGGTGTAAGTAAATGTTCTTAAAAAGGTCACATTTGTTATTGGTGAGCATATTATTTTCATTTGGAGCAACGGTAAAATTTACACAGATAACCTTTCAGTAAGGTCCTCATTAGTCACTGAGGTACAGTGGGCATTTTCCCGGAGTCTCCTCAAAGTCATCCCATACCTATTTAACATTCAAATAACGTAACACACAAACACAAATGTTATTATATATTATTTTATTATTTTACCATCTTATCACTTAAAATTACCTTAAATTTTATCGGCTTAGTCCCGGCTTCGTCACGGCTTCGTCACGGCTTCGTCCCCGCTTCGTCTCGGCTTCGTCTCGGCTTCGTCCCCGCTTCGTCCCGGCTTCGTCTCGGCTTCGTTCCCGCTTCGTCTCGGCTTCGTCCCGGCTTCGTCCCCGCTTCGTCTCGGCTTCGTCCCCGCTTCGTCACAGCTTCGTCCCGGCTTTGTCTCGGCTTCGTCCCCGCTTCGTCTCGGCTTCGGCCCCGCTTCGTCCCGGCTTCGTCCCGGCTTCGTCCCGGCTTCGTATCGGCTTTGTCCCCGCTTCGTCTCGGCTTCGTCCCCGCTTTGTCTCGGCTTCGTCCCCGCTTCGTCTCAGCTTCGGCCCGGCTTCGTCCCGGCTTCGTCCCGGCTTCGTCCCGGCTTCGTCCCGGCTTCGTCTCGGCTTCGTCCCCGCTTCATCTCGGCTTCGTCCCGGCTTCGTCACGGCTTCGTCTCGGCTTTGTCCCCGCTTCGTCCCGGCTTCGTCACGGCTTCGTCTCGGCTTTGTCCCCGCTTCGTCTCGGCTTTGTCCCGGCTTCGTCCTGGCTTCGTCACGGCTTCGTCCCGGCTTTGGCCCCGCTTCGTCCCGGCTTTGGCCCCGCTTCGTCCCCGCTTCGGCCCGGCTTCGTCCCGGCTTCGTCCCGGCTTCGTCCCGGCTTCGTCCCCTCTTTGTCCCGGTGTCATCCTGGTTTCCTCCCGGTTTTGTCTTGGTTTAGCTCATGTTTTGGTTGTTTCCGACTGTCTCCTTCCTGTTTGGACTGGCTTGTGTCCTTGTGACCCCTTTGCCGTTCTCTGATTGGTTGCTGCACGTTGCTGGAGGTTCAGTCAATCTCATCTTGTTTCTGCATAATGCAATTTGTCACTCCCCTAATCAAGGCTTCCACATAAAGATGATTTAAATAAAAATAAATACAATTGGATGAGACTGGTATAAATTCACAAAAAGCTGTACTGTCTTTATGTATAACCTTTTGTTCGGCTTGATTCACAGCGTCTGAGCGGAGTCAACATGGTCAAACTATTCCGCAAATAATGACCTCATTTTGGCGCACTAAAACAGTGTAAAGTATTATGTTTTTATATCCCCAAATGTCCGACAGCTGGCAGCCAGATTTCATTATAACCTCCATCCCTCGCTCTGTCTCCACATCAACACTTAGCACTTGCTATTGCAGTGGAACCAAAGCCAATTTACTCAATGTTTTCTCTCATAAAAAAGCCAAATTGAAAAAACTGCAAAAAATGATACAACGCGAGGTAATACATGTCTGGATTGAGTGCTGTTTACCTTAATCTGAGCACATTCTGACGGTCTCAAAACAAGATATGCCAATCTCTCCCACTCTCCCTGATTCAGGTTGCCAGATATGCAGACAAATCCAGCTGGGACCATAAACATAATAATATCTGGCAACAACAAATCTATAACCAACACTTTTTTCACAAAGACAGAAATCCTGGTTTTATTCCTTGTTTTGTCGTTAATGATTTGAGAATCATAACAAGTTTTTAGTTCTGTGGCCACATGGTACTTTACCAGTGAGATTAGCTCGACGCGGTGCGTTCTGGCAACCCGGATCACGGACTTTGTGATTGGTAAAACAATAAAGGGCGGGACATAGAAATGAAAACAAAAACAAGATATAGGGGCTGTTATGAGTTAAAGAAGTATTGCAAAAGACCATGTTTTATTATTGCCTTTTGACAGATTAGGGCCCTTTAATGATTACTTGACATGAACATCTTACATAATCCTAAAAGAAAATAAAAAAATATGGAGTATAAATTGATAGCTAATGATGATGGTAATAATCAGGAATGTCATGTGAAAATGTGAAATTTTTTTCAGCCACTTAAATGTTGTAAGTAAGTAAGTAATCTTTATTTATATACCGCCTTTATACCAGAGTCAAAAAAGCTGTTTACAATGTTTTGGGTTTTTTTGGGCAATTGTCCTCTCACTCCACACAGAGATGGGAACGGGGTCACCAGTACAGGAGGTGCATGCCAGACCTATTGTACATGTTTTTAGTAGTAGGGGAAACCGGAGCACCCCGAGGAAACCTACACAGACACGGGGAGAGCATGCAAACTCCACTCAGCAAGGCCCCGTTCCGACCGGGATTTGAACCCAGGATCTTTTTGCTGAGAAGCGAGAGCCACCGTGCTGCCCAATGCACTAACAATGAGGAATGTAGTTTTAGGCTTTTTTCTTCTGCCTTCTCCTTTTGAGAGTTGTTTCATGAACTATATGTACCTGTAGAAAAAAAAAAAAAACATTGTAAAACCGCACTACTGCTATTACTACAACTAAAATATGATTATTTGGCTTGTCCCATTGGCTTTTGTTTTAAGCCAGCCAAAATGTGCTCAAATACTAAACATTATTCAGACATTTATTCCATCACATTTTGCGGTTAATCTTTTTTTTCTTTCCCTGCGGCTGAGAATTGTTGCAAAGCCACGGCGGATTTGTGTCACGTCGATACAGGCTACGAGCTCGTGAACAACATTTACTTCTGTGAAATATGTCATATCTATAGCCCTGGGTGTGAAGCAGCCGTTTTTGGAGTGTCTGCATTTGTGACCGATCCACGAGATATCATCTGAAAGTCCACATTACCTAAGCGCCGTCTGTAATCCCGGCACTGATCATTCCCGGCTGTCAGGAGCGCCGTAGCCTGTATCTGTGGAAAAGCATCTTGACAGCAGCAGTAGTGGCGGCGTCTGTGTCCTCAGCGGAATGCCTCTCCTGGACCGCCGCAAATATACATCAGAGGAGACGAGCGGAGAGAACGAGGCGGTGCCCTAAAAACTGGAACAGCCACCATAAATAAATGTTTTGGAACGACAGCAAAAAAAAGAAAAATAAAGAAAGTTCTGGAACAAGGAAGTGTGTGATGTATTTGGATGGAGCCATTTTTGGAATTATATAATGAGGCAAGTTTATTTGTATAGAACGGTTCATACACAGGGAAACTCAAAGTGCTGAACAAGACAAGGCATTGAACTCATACATAGTTGTGACACGGTGGCAGAGGGCTTACAGGAAGTACGTCCTGGGTTCGAAGCATGTGCATGTTCTCCCTGTGTCTGCGTAGGTTTCCTCCAGGTGCTCCGGTTTTAATTGGTACTTTAGATCGTGTATGTGCCTTCTGTCTGGCGACCCCTGATCTTATCTGTGTGGAGTGAGAGACAAATGGCCACGATTGTAAAGCGCTTTGTGACTCTGGTCTGTGAAAGGCGCTATATAAATAAACATAACTTACTTAATCACCATACATTAAACAAAGGGAAAGATCAAAACCCTCAGTTGTATGTAGTGCTCCGGATATTAGCAGCAATTAAATCATAACTTGTAACTTGTTTAGTGGCGACAGTGGCTCAGTTGGTAGAGAATTAGCCTTAGAGCTTGAAGGTCATGGGTTCGAGCCTACTTCATGAGTCCCACTGATGACTGCTGCCGTTGCGTCTATGGGCAAGACACATAACCCCACGTTGCCTGAAGCCTCCGGTGAATAATCAAGGCTCTTATGGACTCACCACCTGCAGGGTTAGGGTTAGGGGCTGGTGCTAAGTGGGTGTAGCTCTGACTGCCACCCTCCTGACCCAGATATGGATTAAGGGGAAGAAAATGGATGGATGGATAAATCATAACTTGTAACATACTGTGTTCAGTCTGCAGAGAAAACATGTCATCTTTTGCGGATCAATGAGAAAGCCCGGGATTGAGAGTTTGGTCGAGTGAAGGTGGTCCTCTCGTTTTCACTTTTCTGTCTGAAAAGGTGATTTAAAGATGTGACAGAGCAAAAACTACGGAGAGAACCAAACTGTTTCAGAAGCAAGAGCCAGTCACATGGATTCAATTGCAAATAATACAATGGCCTTTTGCAGTCGTGACCAACACACATCTGGGCGCCATACTGAGGGGATGGCAGCTGTCAATCAAACCCTCAAAGTGCAGTCAGCGTGCATTTTTATTCAGCAAAACGGACATTCAAATAAGAATTAGAAGAAAGCTTACAAGGAGAAACTCAACATAGATGTCAAAAGACCGGTGTCTAGCTACGCTCACCTCTATTAGCAATGTATAGAGTTAGATCCATGTGAGGTAGCCGACAAAGAGACTGACCCAGCACTTTCCACCAACATCAAATATGGACATTGTTTTCTTGTGGGAACCAAAGTCAGTGCAAATAAGTTCGAAGAGTTCAGAAATAACAAATCCTTGGGAGATCATGGACCTTTTAGCTAATGGTTGGGTTCAAGATATTTGTCCATTTCAACCAGAAGAATCTGCAAACACCATTCTCACAATTGTTTCTCCAGAACAGCCAAACAAGGAAAATTATGGAGAAAATAAAAAGAACAAAATTAAGATAGAGGGAAAAAAAGGACATATGATGAAGGTCACTTGGCGGGTCGTTTGTTGGAGATTGTGGTCATCCCCTCAATATGGAGCTTGAACCCGAGTGTGACATCATTTGTGGTTTGACCTTAAGGTACATCAGCATTAGTAATGTTTTCTTGTCGATGCAATACGTTTTTTAAACGTATGTAAAGCCTATTTTTTGACGGAAATATATAGATTAAGGCCCTCTTCCTTTACAACTGCCTGTATGTGATAAACCGCAAAGAGACTATAAGAGACGAGAATTTTTAACTATGGTCTGAATGACACAAATGACACCAAGCGGAAGATTAATACATTGACTAATTACCCTTTTTCCCCGTCATATTAACACAACTTTGGCCCACAGCCTGCACTTACACTGTCTAAAAAGCAATCAACCAGGCAGAAACCGTGTACTGTCATAAAACGCCATATAAAAAGTAATTAAAGTTACGAAAGTTCCCGAACCCATTAACTCCCATGTGGAGTTGTGCGAGCTAGCGTTAGCACAATGCACGCACTCACATTTATTATTAGACTCCAGCTATTGTCTGATCTTTAGCATCCACTTTGGCATTTTTCCCGCTGGTCATGAAATGCATAGGCTGCCAGTAAGCTAACCCCCTATGGTCCTGCGGTCACGGAGCAGCTTTGTATGGACGTTTTAAATGCACTCATTTGCAAATATAATGTCCACAACAAACAAACACGGTTGGGAAATTAGGGTCAAATCAATCCATCAGAACGGAAAAAAAATATCTACATGCAACGTTTACAAATAGCAGTAATTTGGAAAAAGATCAATGACCCCAGCTGGCATATGAAATGATGTATGCAAATAGCAAAGGCAGTCAGTGAGGCTAATGCGTCCGCCATAGTGATATGGTACAAAGTCCAGTAATACAATCTGTGGTCCATTATTATGTATTTATTATTTCTTATATATGATGTATTATTTATTATCTATTGGTTATTATTTATTTTAGCATATGTTAAAACACATGCAGCATAGTCAACTTGCAAAAAGGGTTCAAAACAGTGTAGGTGCAATCTAGGTTTCAATCTAGATGTACTTTGAGTATGTGTGTATGTGTATGTGTGCGCGTGTGTGTGTGTGTGTGTGTGTGTGTGTTTATATGAATATGTTTTAGTTTAGTTCTACAGTACAGAGCATGTGCACGAGGAGTCCAAAATCAAACGGTTTTTGTCTTTGAGTTTTTCTTCCTGCTCTGCTCTCGTCACACGGTGAGATGAAGGAGACACAGGTACATATTAGACACAGGGAGACACAGGGAGACACAGGTACATAGGGATACAGAGAGACACGTTGTGAAATGAATAGAAAATAGAGTCAAGACATTGACAAGGTTAGAAATAATGATTTGTATTTTAAATAAGATTTGTTTTACATCCAACTTTGCTTTCATCAAAGAATCCTCCTTTTGCAGCAATTACAACATTGCACCAAAAACCAGGCATTTGCAGCAAGAATAGTCATTTACCACATAAGCAGTGTATAGAGTGTATTTCTTTACAGTTCAGACTAGTTTAAAGTTATCTACAGCTTTTCCTTCAAAGATAAGGACATTTCAATGTGACCCCAAAACTTTTGAACGGTAGTGTATAAACACACAGAGACACAGGTACATATAGACACAGAGAGACACAGGTACATAATAGACACAGAGAGACACAGGTACATAATAGACACAGAGAGACGGGTACATATAGACACAGAGATACACAGGTACATATATACACTGAACAACGCCATGTTGTTCAGTGCTCCCCGAGGGGGGCGTGACTGTTTACATCTGAGGCTTCTCGGCCCCCACCACCCCCCTCCTCCTCCTTACCAGCACCGGGTGAGTACTGTGGTGCAAACACTGACCTCTGTCCGTCTGGCAGTGTAACGACAGTCCTGCCGCTGAACTGTGCTGACTCAGTTATGCATCTGGAACTTAACAAAGTACAACAGAGTTCACTTTTTAAACCAATAGAGACTGTGTGTGTTTCTCGCACCAGCTCAGAAATGTGTTTTAACCTGAATAAACACAAATTTAAAAGAAGGACAGCAGTTAGACGGTCCAACTCTGGAAATCTAATTCCAGTTCTTTGTAATCAATCAACTAAACCCACTGACACTGATATTAATTTTAACCTTGCTCTACTTAATGTCAGATCACTGTGCAACAAATCATTTTTAATTAATAATTTTATCTGTTCGTATGATCTTGATTTTATGTTTATGACTGAAACATGGCTTGACCATAATACAGGAGATGCAGTTTTTAATAGAAGCCTCACCACCAAATTTCAAATTTGAATATGAAACACGAGAAAATAAAATGGGGGGGGCATAGCAGCAGTTTTTAAAGATCGTATTGTCTCCCATAGAGTGTCTCTTGGGAAATTTTCATCATTTGAGTATGTTTCTTTTAAATAGAACTAAAGAAATCTTCTTCCATTCTTATTATTGTTGTGTACAAGCCGCCACAGTCATGCCATAGTTTCACTGATCATTTCACTGAGTTGCTTTCAGTTGTGTGCACAAATTTTGATGGTTTAGTCATTATATATAAATATTTTAATATCCATGTGGATAATGTTAATGACAGATACGCAAAAGAGCTGAGTTCCATACTTGAATCCTTTGGCCTCACTCAGCATGTGAGTGGCCCCACCCATAGCAGAGGACACACCCTGGACCTGCTTATCACGAAAGGGGTGAATATTTCAAAAGTTAATGTAGTTGATGTTGCTCTGTCGGATCATTTCTGTGTATTTTTTAACATGTATTTTGCTACCAGACCACCCGCTAAATATGAAATTGTTAGAAGTAGACACTTAAATGAAAACACGGGTGAACTATTTATGGGAATGATCCATTTTGAGAACACATCATGTTCTACTGTAGATGAACTGTTTAACTCTGTCACCTCTAGTGTGTTGAATGTTCTGGACGCCATTGCCCCTGTGAAGGTAAAAATGGTCACAAATAAGCAAAAAGCCCCATGGATAAAAGCAGGCCCGTCAGGGCACAGAAGCAAGAGTGCCGGAGAGCAGAGAGAAAGTGGAGAAAGTCCAACCTCCAGGGTGATTATAAAACTCTTAAAAGAGAAGTTGTGTGAGTTTAACAGAGTACTACGTAGAACAAGAGAATTATACTTTTCTGAAACTATTGAAGGCTGCAGCAATAATCTGCGTGTTCTATTTTCAACAATCAATAGATTAACGAACCCCCTGTTGAGTTGCCATTAGAACACTACTACTCCAAATCCAGGTGTAATGAGTTTGCACAGTTCTTCAGAGACAAGGTTCAGGGTATCAGAAATACCATCACCTCTACAACACAAGTAACAATGCAACATCCAGTGAGGCTTTGTGAGCTAGCTCAATTGCACCTGTCAATGATGAAACTGTTAAAAAGATAATCACAGGTCTTAGTTCCTCTACCTGCAGTCTGGATGTACTACCTCCTAGATTCCTGAAGTCTGTTATGTGTAGTCTATTACCCTCATTGACACAAATAGTAAACATGTCTTTTTTATCTGGAACATTTCCAATGGCCCTGAAAAAGGCAGTCATCAGGCCCCTCCTAAAAAAGAGCAGTTTGGATGCTGCGGTACTTGAAAATTACCGTCCCATCTCAAATCTGCCATTCATGGGAAAAATTCTTGAAAAAGTTGCCTACCAACAACTTACTGAATTTTTAATATCTAATGACTCATTTGACATGTTTCAGTCTGGCTTTAGACCACACCACAGTACTGAGACCGCTCTAGTCAAGGTAACAAATGATATTCGGCTTAACACTGATGCAGGAAAACTCTCTGTTTTAGTCATGTTAGATCTGAGTGCCGCTTTCGACACCGTTGACCATGAGATTCTCATGCAGAGACTGGAGGACTGGGTTGGTGTTGCTGGTACCGCCCTAAGCTGGTTTAGGTCCTATCTAGAAGAAAGGAAGTATTGTGTGGAGATTGGAGACTATGTCTCAGATAATATGGCCCTGACCTGCGGAGTGCCACAGGGGTCGATTCTGGGACCTCTCCTGTTCAATATTTACATGCTGCCATTAGGTCAGTTAATTCAAAGTATGAAAGTGTCCTACCACAATTACGCTGATGACACTCAGATCTATGTCTCACTGACTGCAGGAGAGCATGGGACCGGTGGACTCACTCCTTCACTGTATCCAGCGGATCAGTGAGTGGATGCAATGCAATTTTCTCCAGCTAAATGCGGACAAAACCGAAATGATTGTCTTTGGTCCCGAGAAACAAAGAGAGACCGTCATTTGTCACCTTCAGTCTCTCTCCCTAAGGCCTTTAAATAAGGTCAGAAATCTGGGAGTAATAATGGACTCTGACTTAAACTTCAATAGCCACATTGGATCGGTAACATCAGCAGCTTTTTACCATCTGAAAAATATTGCCAAAATTAAAAATATTGTGTCCAGGGCAGACTTGGAGATTCTTATCCATTCTTTTGTTTCCAGTAGGTGGATTACTGCAATGGCCTGCTCACAGGTATCTCCAAACATGCAGTAAAACAGCTGCAGTATATTCAAAATGCTGCAGCCCGAGTCCTGACTAGAACCAGGAAGTACGACCACATTAGTCCGGTCCTCAGGTCTCTGCACTGGCTTCCCGTGGCCCAGAGGATAGACTTTAAAGCAGCTCTCCTGGTGTACAAGTCTCTCCATGGCCTTGCACCAAAGTACATCCATGATATGCTAGTCCCATATGAACCAGCCGGACTCTGAGGAGCGCAGGGACGGACTCTTGTTAGTGCCCAGAGTCAGGACTAGACAGGGGGAGGCTGCTTTTCAGATCTATGCAGCTAAAGTCTGGAACAGTCTTCCTGAGGATGTGAGACTGGCTGCCTCTCTGTCAATGTTCAAATCCATGTTAAAGACTTTTCTTTTTTCCTGTGCATACAACTAGAGAATTTTATCTTTTAACACACCTTGTTATTTATTGTTGTAACTTTTTGTGTTTTTAACTATTTTATTGTTTTTAATTACTTGTGTGATTCTTATGTTTTTAAATTACTTATGTGATTTTAATGCTTTTTAATTACATATGTGTTTTTAATTGTATTTTAATGGTGATGATTTGTGCATTGTGTGGTGTGGACTGTGAGGCGCTTTGTGTTGCCCTGTGCAGGAAAAGCGCCCTATAAATAAAGATTGATTGATTGATTGATTGATATAGACACAGAGAGACACAGGTACATATAGACACAGAGAGACACAGGTACATATAGACACAGAGAGACGGGTACATAATAGACACAGAGATACACAGGTACATATAAACACACAGAGACACAGGTACATATAGACACAGAGAGACACAGGTACATATAGACACAGAGAGACACAGGTACATATAGACACAGAGAGACACAGGTACATATAGACACAGAGAGACACAGGTACATATAGACACAGAGAGACACAGGTACATATAGACACAGAGAGACACAGGTACATATAGACATATAGACTGTGTGCACATAGAACCACAGAGACACAGGTACATATAGACACAGAGAGACACAGGTACATATAGACACACACGCACAGAGATACAAATACATATAGACACGGGTTCATATAGACACACAGAGAGACACAGGTACATATAGACAGAGACATAGATGAAAACTCTCTGACCTGTCTCTATGTAATCAGTGACGATCCACCAGAAAGACGTCATTATTGCACTTATCAACGTTTTGTTTTTCATACTGATAACAGAATAAAGTTGTGTTTTTCTTATGTTTTCCGCCTGATAGACATCTACACTTTATCTTTGGCAGATGCCTGATTTGCGTGACGTCTTTCTCTCCCTTTGCATGCTGGGTACCCTTTCACATCCCAGAATTACACAAGAGACAGAAAACCACAAGCAACAAAACACATCCATATTAATGTATTTATTTTGAACCAAGCTAAAACTTTGTTGGTATTTTTTTGCCAATTTCTTTAGATGATTGTAAACAACTCGTCCAGAATACACGATCGGAACACAACATGGAATATTCCAAGTTTGTCCCAATTAAACAACTGAATCTTCGCAGAGGAGATGCAAACAAGAGGCGGACAGGAGCCCCCACTGTTCCGGCAGCAGGCGGCCGACACCCGGCGAGAGAGACATCCACCATTCACCATCTTTCATTTGCATTTTGTTTAAGATTTGGCTAAGCAAAACTAATGGGGAAGAATTCTTGGTTTAGGGATTCTAACAGAAGAAATAGACCGGTTTTAGCTTATTTAGCTTCATAGAAGGAGAGGGCGTAAACAGAGGTTGATTTGTAAATACATATTGATAGTATAGATTTACAACACATGGTGAAACTTGGGCAACTATTGATGCTTGATTGTATAGTTATGTGTAGGTATAACACGTATAAAGGGTCATGTAGTAAGTAAGTAATGTTTTTTTCTATAGCGCATTTTACAGACCAAGGTACAGACCCAAAGCACTTTACAATGTTCAGAGTCAGATAATGTTCCAATCCTTCCACACACGGTGACGACAGAAGCGAGTCCAGAACACACTGGACCATCAGCTCCAACACCATCCATTCACTCTCTCATTTACATTCAGACCTATTGTGCATGTTTTTAGTGGTAGGGAAAACCGGAACACCCAGAGGAAACCTACGCAGGCACAGGGAGAACATGCAAACTCCACTTAGAAAGGCCCTGTTCCAGACCGGGATTCGAACCCAGGACCTTCTTGCTGAGAGGAAAGAGTGCTCTCCACTCAGCCACCGTGCCGTAAACTAAGGAATGTACATATTGTAAATTTTACAATAATCTGTAAATATTAACAGGCCTAGTTGATACGAATGTGCCACCATTTTAGCCTTCTGTGACGCCTTTCTACTGGTAAAGTACCATGTGGCGCAGAACTAAAAAAGGTCTCGTTATGATTATCAAATCATTAACGACAAAACAAGGAATAAAACCAGGATTTCTATCTTTGTGAAAAAGGTGTTGGTTATAGATTTGTTGTTGACAAAACTCTTGTCTTTTCAGCTGTTATGGTCCCAGCGGGATTCGTCTGCATATCTGGCAACCTGAGTCAGGGAGAGAGGGAGAGGCTGCAGTACCACTTTTTCATACTGCTTCTTTTAAATATCACAATTTGTTTGGTTTTGAGCCAAAAGTGTGCATTGCATAATATTGTCGAGCAGTTCCCTGAAAGCTGAAGCCACAGATGGGGGAAGCCGTCTCCGAAGTGTGTCGAGTTTAGTGGCTTTAAAAAAAGAGGCAACCCTCAGCGGTCGCTTCCAAATCAACACATCTGCGTCTCTTGGACTTGTCGTTTTGGGGGAGAATCTGTCTAAATACAAAACAGTGAATGCAAAACTGCAACATTAAGTAAAAAATAATAAGTGGTTTAGTTGTTTAGGATTTATTTATAGTTTTAAATCGAGCACACAATAAAGAAGTGTACATTATGTAAAACAAGAAATAGGTCATTCAAATACTGATGGTAAAAAAAAATCACCACTACTTGAATAGAAGTGGGATTAAGTACTTGATTCCATCCCCTCTTTCAACAATTATTATGATGCAAGTTTATTTGTATCGCACAGTTTATACACAAGGCAACTCAAAGTGCTGAACAAAAGATAGAAACAATTACATAAATAATCACAATACATTAGAAGAGTGAATATAAAATCCCTCAATTGTAGCAGAAAAATTACTGTTTTAACCTGGATTTGAACATTGTCAGAGAAGAAGCCCGTCTCACATTTTCAGGAAGACTATAGATTTTAGCTAGCCTGGCTCTGCCAGAACCTTGTAGTTCCGCCATGCTCCACCAGAGGCGTTTGGCTGAACCACATGGGTCTGGTATCGAGCCCATAGCGAACGCCTTCCCCAGATTATTTTTTAATTGACCAATCAGGATTGCCCTTGTTACGTGGGGTTTGCACTGCCTTCTCAAGCTTCTCTCATGCAGCAGCGAGAGGAATCCAAGATGGCGGACGTAAAGTCCGCAAATCTTTACGATCGAATTAAGACACGGAGGTCCCTTTTAATGCAATTTGAGGCAAGATGTAGATGGTTCTATGTTGATATATGTGTGTTTTAAGAGTCAAATGTTCCTGTAAAGTTGGGTTGAAGCACTGGTTCAGTGTTCCTGTTTACACACTATGCAGCAGGGTTGCCAGGTTTGGTGGTTCCCGCATATTTTTTTCCAAGAGACTATAGGGATTAAATAAACAGAAAGACAATAAACAGAATCATGATAGCCCAAGTTGATTACATTACGTTTTTAACCAAAAAATCATTCTGAGTGTTTTTTTTTTTTTTTTGGGTATTCTCGCGGATTTTGGGTTGGAAAATTTGGCAACCTATGGGAGCCGTTTGCTTCGATGTGAGTGGTTGAAAGCAGACTTTCCTTCAAGATAACGGATAAGTGGTCTATCCAATCACATACAAGGCCCTGCCTTCTGAAATCCAACCACTATGGCTCAGTACCAGACTCATGTGTGAAGTGCAGCGAACTACATGGGTCTGGCGAGAGTCAGGCTAGATTTTAGCTGCATTACTCTGACATGTTTGCCTCCTCATGTCTAGTTCTCCCAAACGGAACAGAAATATACTTCCCAATATATTATGTCACAATATATTTAATGCCTATTCATATATTACACATAATATATCTCAGGATATATTATATAATGATATATTATATATGCAAGTGATATACAGTATATTAAAATACTGCAATTATTGCCGTTTTCATATATTGATAAAACACATTGTTATACTATTTAATATATTGTTAAATATATTGAAATATGACCCATAATGTATTCAATTATATATCAGAAGTATTCTAAATATATGTTCAAATATATTCAAATATGACCCATAATGTATTCAATTATATATCAGAAGAAGTATTCTAAATATATGTTCAAATATATTCAAATATGACCCATAATGTATTCAATGATATATCAGAAGAAGTATTCTAAATATATGTTCAAATATATTCAAATATGACCCATAATGTATTCAATTATATATCAGAAGAAGTATTCTAAATATATGTTCAAATATATTCAAATATGACCCATAATGTATTCAATGATATATCAGAAGAAGTATTCTAAATATATGTTCAAATATATTCAAATATGACCCATAATGTATTCAATGATATATCAGAAGAAGTATTCTAAATATATGTTCAAATATATTCAAATATGACCCATAATGTATTCAATGATATATCAGAAGAAGTATTCTAAATATATGTTTAAATATATTCAAATATGACCCATAGTGTATTCAATTATATATCAGAAGAATTATTCTAAATATATTATACAATTATGACATTTTTACCTATATATTGAGATTTACCTCAATGTGTTTATATATATTGTGTATGTATTGTACAGTATCTTGTATACATGGCATTTATGAATTTATTAAATGGGCATTTTCAGAAAATCAAATGTACAATTTCTGTTTTATAGGAATATTAAATAATAGTCTTTTAATGGGGAGATACTGAAGATGTTTCATGGCACACAGTGTGTTCCCCAACAAATAATGAAACAATTCACATATCGACAAGTGTTGCCTCTATTGAATAACAATGCACTTCGAAATGCTATGCCTAAATGTATACAGCTGTATAACACTTTGACCGGTGAAAACAAGCTGAAACAGTTTGAAAGAGTTGCAGATCAAGTTGTGACCCTTGGTCTACACTTTGTACGAAAACTTACGAACGAAGAGGTACTGGCTATGAGAGAGACATTTTCAGTCACCATTGATACAGTTGTGAAAATATTCAGCAGGATTTTGGTCAAAGGAGACCTGTATTACTCAGAGCAATTCACCAGAGTAATGAAAAGGAACAGCTTCACTGTATTGTTGGACAATGGACACATAATCACTGTGTATTATTATATTGTGGTAGAGAGTTTTGATAACAGAAAATGCTTTGCTGTTGGAAGACGGTATGACAAATCCCACAGTTCAGTTGGAAATTTAGAAAATGTGGTTGGCTTGAAAAGAGTGTTACAAGGCAGGAAACAAGTTTTTGATGTGATGAAATTCAATAGGAAATGTTTGTTAGTTGATCTGCCACATTATGCCAACCTTTATGCATGTATTCCTCCACGATCCAGTGTGGAGGACTGAAATGTAATGAGAAAATAAATGTTGAGCATGAAATGTAATGTGGAGAAATAAAAAGTGGACTCTTGTACTTTTTGTTGTAAGGATTTCTTTTAGAATATTCTGCCACTTACATTTGACCATATATGAATCAATACATTGCCATATATAGTCTATCCATATGACTTTATAATGTAAAATATTATGAATGTCATGCTAAATGTGATTTGGAGCCTGGATCTTGCTTAACTCATAAAAAGATACTTTGTTACAATAAACATACCTGCAATAATGTGATCCAGGGTTTGTTTGCACAGCAATACATTCTAAAATATATTAATCAATACATGGCAATATGTTGTCCAGTCATGTATTGCTATATATTTTATCTATTCTCATATATTTAAGAATGTATCGTAATATAAATTCTAGTATATTGCAATATACTTTTGTTTTGTAAGGGCTGACTCTGGATACCAGCAGGCCAGTCCCTTTGCTTCTCAGAGTCACCAGCATTAGGCCAATCCCTGTGCTCCTCAAAGTCCCAGCAGGAGGCCAGTCCCTGTGCTCCTCAGAGTGACCAGCAGGAGGCCAGTCCCTGTGCTCCTCAGAGTCCCAGCAGGAGGCCAGTCCCTGTGCTCCTCAGAGTCCCAGCAGGAGGCCAGTCCCTGTGCTCCTCAGAGTCCAAACATGAGGTCAGTCCCTGTGCTCCTCAGAGTCCAAATATGAGGCCAGTCCCTGTGCTCCTCAGAGTCCAAACATGAGGCCAGTCCCTGTGCTCCTCAGATTTCCCAGTTTTTCATCATATGGCACTAACACGTCCGCACAGATCTTTCTTGGACAAACCGCTCGTAACTCTATTTTTTTTTCTTAATTTTTTTCCATGTCAAATCCTCAGCCTGAGCGTGCATTTTTCTCCTTCTCGTGAATGGTGTTTGTGCAGAAACGGCCGCAGCAGACCTCGCATGCACGGCGTGTTACAGCGATGCCAATCTTTACCTTTTCCCCCCACAACATGTTCCGTGTCAATATACAGCGTGTCAGCATTTAAAACACAGATCTGGATCATATCAATGACACGGCGATGGGGAATCAATTTCAATGAACCTGCAATGTCTTCTCAACCGATTCACATTTTATAAGATCAATAGTATGGAACATCTGTCTGCTGCTGCCCAGGGCCAAAGCTCTGCTCGACTTGTCTACAAAGGAAAAACCTGCAGTCTATACGTGTGTTTTTGTGCTAAAGTATTCAGCTCCATACTCTGCATCTGTATTCATTAAACTCTAAAGAACATATGTGGTTAATACTGAGGGGGAGTTCATTTTTGTATAGCTTTACAGTGACAGTAATGGTTATGTCGGAGGACTTTACAAAGCTGTCGATTCGCCAACGACAGATCAGAGAACCAAACAGATCAAAACGCATAGGTTCCACTGTCCCTACTTGGCCCCACTCTGCTCTGTTGCATTTCTATAATACAGCATCTGGTGCTGTATTCTAGCACTCTTCCCACAACAAATTAGTTTTTGTGCATTCGTTCATTAATTTTCAACCCCTTTATTAATGTCCATTTCCGGGTCGGGGTCGGGGTCGGGGGGGGGGGCGTGGCCATGAGAGCCGCTGACGGAGCAGCCATCTTACCGTGGACTCACCACGGTGGCTGAGTGGATAGCACTCTCGCCTCTCAGCAAGAAGGTCCTTGGTTCGAATCCCGGTCGGACCAGGGCCTTTCTGAGTGGAGTTTGCATGTTCTCTCCGTGTCTGCGTAGGTTTCCTCCGGGTACTCCGGTTTCCCCTACCACTAAAAATATGTCCAATAGTTCTGGCATGCGCCTCCTGTACTGGCCCCGCTCCCATCTCTGTGTGGAGTGAGAGACAAATGCCCAAAATTAACAATTGTAAACCGCTTTGAGACTCAGATCTGCAGTGAAAAGGCGGTATATAAATAAAAACTTACTTACTTACCACCTGCAGAGGATCAGAGGGACTGGTGCTATGAGCATCAGCATTTTAATATTATTATATTGATTTTATTTTATTTCATTATATTGTATGTATTTTTATTTTTTTTATGTATTTTATTGTATTTTTATTCATTTTAGGTATTTATTTATTTTATTTTCTACCCTTACATTATAGAGTAGAGTTGGGTAGGGCTGGTGGAAACAGGGCTTTAGTGACCAAATTGTTTGCAATGTTTGAGCATTTTGGGAAAAAAATAATTGATCAACCTGTCAATCTAATCTGAGATTGCATGGTTAAATCCCAGAAAGTACACTTGTAGTAAGAAAAAAATAGATAATCTTTTGAAGAATCCCAACCGCACCTCCATTCAAAGTGCTATTGTTCTTTCAAACCTTGCAAGTAAAATTTGAAATTAATTTAATGAGTTTTGGAAGACCAATCCCTTTTTTTTTCTTATTTCCTTTGACTCGTTGTCCTCGGAATTTTTCACAACCGGGAAAACATCATTAACGCTATTTGCTGCGATAAACGAGAGGAACCACTTCCTATTTCATCAATACTTCCACAAAGTAATCTCTTGGAACGCACTTAGCCGTTAGCGCGCCAGAATTGGAACCTTAGCGTCGGAGAAGTGCGACCGAGAGACCGAAGGGAAGCATGCGAAACCCAATCCACTCCAACCACCGCCACCACCGGCTGAGCCTTGGCACCCGGAGTTTTTCTGGCTTCTACGTCTCTCTCGCAACTCATCCAGATAAGAAGCGGGGAGTTTTGTTTTAATAATATTTCAAGCTCGAGAACCCCAGCAGTCTCATCCTGCGCCAAGAGGAAATTACATCAGCCTGGACCTCAGCCATTTGGAGACGGAGGCGAGAGACAGGAGAGAGAGACCAGAGAAAGATGAAAGAAAGATGAAAGAAAGACGAGAGAGAGACAAGAGAGAGACCAGAGAAAGATGAAAGAAAGATGAGAGAGAGACAAGAGAGACGAGAGACAAAAGAGACGACAAAGAGAGACAAGAGAAAGACAAAAGAGACGGAAGGGAGATGAAAGAAAGATGAGAGAGAGAGACAAGAGAGAGACCAGAGAGAAACGAGAGAGACCAGAGAGAGACTAGAGAAAGATGAGAGAGAGAGACCAGAGAGAGACCAGAGAGAAACGAGAGAGACCAGAGAGAGAGACTAGAGAAAGATGAGAGAGAGAGACCAGAGAGAGACCAGAGAGAAACGAGAGAGACCAGAGAGAGACTAGAAAAAGATGAGAGAGAGACCAGAGAGAGACCAGAGAAAGACGAGAGAGAGACAAGAGAGAGACAAGAGAGAGGCGAGAGAGAGACACATATACGATGGTGTTGATGTAAGAAGTATGTTCAACACTGTTTCAGATTGAGATCTGGAAGACTTTTTGAGGGGTGACTCTACAGGCTTGGTTCATCTAGAGACTGAAAGTTTTGCCCCGTTCGTCTTTGCAAAACAGCTTGAGTTTTGTCTGATGAGATGGAGATCGTTTCTGAACACTTTCCAGGTCTTTCTAAAGACTTTATACAGGGGCGATTCAAGACGTAGCTGCATCAATAAGGACGTACCATAACCCATTTTAAATTCCAGAATCCAGTTAATCCAGATCAAATCTAGTTTTTTTTAAATCCAGGCTGTCGGCCCCAGGTTAAGTCTGATGAACTAAAGTGGCAAAAAAGTTTGGACACCCCTGTTTTAACACATAAAGTATTTTACCAGTTAATGCATTTCATTACCTTTGCTATTAGAATCAGTGGCAATTTTTTAAAATAGGGCAAAAAAAAAACATAAAAACAATGTTAAATGTATATATAAGAATGTTAAAGAAGCTATACCCAATTTATTTTCAAATTTGTTCAAAAAGATTCTTATAACTACAAAAAGTTGTTTTGTTACCCGTAAATAAATTGAAAACTTGAGCTCATTGATTCAGCTGTGTATGAATTGAGGCCGTAAAAACTGCTGAGTAGAGACTTAGCGTGATGCCGCTCTCCTCCAATCACAGAACTAGGAGTGAACACGCTGCGTCCTCTAGCCTCTACAGCGCTGCTAAACACAGCAGCATGTTAGCATAAGTGGCTATAACTCCTCTGGCCGTAACTGCAGACACAGCAAAACAGTCCAAACAACACAACAGTGAGGAAGAGAAGAGGGAACTAAAGCCACAACATGATCAAAGAAGAAACCAAGTCCGGGTGAACAGAGCTAGCTTACATCGTATCCTCTGGAGAGACTTGTCTATGGGAAAGACCTGCGGGACCGCCTCGGACTATCTACGCAGACTATCTACGCTCGGACTATCTACGCTCGGACTATCTACGCTTGGACTATCTACGCTCGGACTATCTACGCTCGGACTATCTACGCTCGGACTATCTACGCTCGGACTATCTACGCTCGGACTATCAACGCTCGGACTATCTATGCTCGGACTATCTACGCTTGGACTATCTACGCTTGGACTATCTACGCTCGGACTATCTACGCAGACTATCTACGCTCGGACTATCTACGCTCGGACTATCTACGCTCGGACTATCTACGCTCGGACTATCTACGCTCGGACTATCTACGCTCGGACTATCTACGCTTGGACTATCTACGCTTGAACTATCTACGCTCGGACTATCTACGCTCGGACTATCTACGCTCGGGCTATCTACGCTCGGACTATCTACGCTCGGACTATCTATGCTCGGACTATCTACGCTCGGACTATCTACGCTCGGACTATCAACGCTCGGACTATCTACGCTCGGACTATCAACGCTCGGACTATCTACGCTCGGACTACATTCGGACGCGGAACTAGCGGTAATCTTTCAGTTATATATTGTGTTAGCAGTGCGTTGCTTTTGTACCATTTAATCAGTGATTGTTGTACAGCTTACAAGGAGTGCCGCTAATGCTAATGTTAGCATATGTATCAGATCGCAAATAAAACAAGACGGCGGCGTGGCAGAGGAGCGTAGGTGAAATGAGAAGCCTGTGAGCGAGTTGGGGGCGGGGCTAAACATTCGAACCTTGCAGAAACGGGTATAGCTCCTTTAAGTACACACAATCAAATAGTTCCTACAGAATGAAACTCGCTAAATGTTGGGGAAGAATACTAGCTAAAAGTACAGATATAACAAGCTAAATGTACAGAAGAAAGGCTGCCAAGAAAGACTACCACCAGATTCAGAATAGGCTCTTGTTTTAAGTCTCTTTTCCAATTCAAAACATACACTTTTCATTTGCAAAAACCCAATATCAAGAATGAGAGAATCTACTGTATACAAGCCATGAAACTAAATTATCCACGTTGTCCTTACAAAGATGTATCTCCATTATTTTACCGTTTTGTTAACTGGCCGTACGACGCACTGAGGAGCATGTACCACACTCATCCTGCTTGTGATGTCACACTGGAAGCCTCTCCAGATGAAGGACCATAGATCACGTCCTGACCTTCTATTTGCATACTCTTCCCGCTCTCATCGTGGAGGTTAAAAATGGCCTCGCACAGATTTGAAATATGATCTCTTTAACCAGACACGCCGTAGATCACTCGGCCGATTTATATATTTTATGCAAATGATGTCTCAAATCTTTATTGATCTTGAGACGTTACAGTAGTGTTACATGGCCTTCAGTGTCGGGGTCAAGTGGTCCAGAGATTTCATTATGGCCTTGATGGTCTTGCACGAGGACCCCCTGGAATTTGGAAACCCTTGGAATTCTGAGAAACTCCCCCGAATAAACGTTTCTGCTTTTTAACCAGATTTATTAAAAGTAATGTATACGATTTTTTTGCTTTTCGCTCCAGTCTTGAGACATCAAATCATTTCTAATGGGCAGATCTGAAGTATACATCACGGCAAATATAAGTTTCTTTTTTGGTACATAAGTGCTGCTTGTTATGTGGCAATTTTCCCCGGGACTAGGAAATTGCTTTAACTGCCTGCGCAAACAAGTCAAAAGTAGAGAATAAGGGTAAGAGTAAAAGCATGGAGAGAATTCACATATATTTCTAAAATATTAACATAAAAAAAATATATATTACAACAATTACTATATACAAAGGCACTCCCTGGCCTTCTAAAAACCCACAAATTCCAGTTTCTACCATCAAATCCAATAAAACACACGTGACCTCTCTCTGTCTCTCTCTCTCTCTCTGTCTCTCTCTCTGTCTGTCTCTCTCTCTTGGTCTATCTCTCTCTCTGCCTCTCTCTCTCTCTCTGCCTCCCTGTCTCTGTCTGTCTCTCTCTCCGTCTCTCTATCTCTCTCTGTCTATCTCTCTGTCTCTGTCTATCTCTCTCTCTTTCTCCCTCTCTGTCTCTCTCTCTGCATCTTTCTCTGTCTGTCTCTCTCTCTCTCTGCCTCTCTCTGTCTCTGTCTCTGTCTGTCTCTCTCTCTCTGCCTCCCTGTCTCTCTCTCTCTGCATCTTTCTCTGTCTGTCTCTCTCTATCTCTCTCTCTCTCTCTTTCTCTGTCTGTCTCTCTCTTGGTCTAACTCTCTCTCTGCCTCTCTCTCTGCCTCCCTGTCTCTCTCTGTCTCTCTCTCCGTCTCTCTATCTCTCTCTGTCTCTGTCTCTCTCTCTGCATCTTTCTCTGTCTGTCTCTCTGCCTCTCTCTGTCTCTCTCTCTGTCTGTCTCTCTCTCTCTCTCTGTCTGTCTCTCTGTCTCTCTCTGCCTCCCTGTCTCTCTCTCTGCATCTCTCTCTCTCTCTCTGTCTGTCTCTCTGTCTCTCGTCTGAAACCCTCTTCTCACGCCTTTCTACCGATTATTCCTCGCTGACTTGAATTCCAAACAAACGAGACAAGTGGCTCTCGGCTCAATGCTCCAAACGAGTCCGTGTAATGGGAGGAGCACTCGGGTCCTCGCCGGCTTCTCACCGTGGCGTCTGAAGCCTCCCCCAGAGTCTCCAGCCTCTCTCCTACTCCAAGCCGCTTACCCTAAACGGCCAAAGCCCTCGGCGCGTGATTATGTAACGCCAGAGGTTAGGAGTTCGCCCAGCCATTAAACGCTTTTCTAATTATTATCGATTAAGTGCCGAGGGTCGATGGGGGATCCAGACGAGAGAGACAGACAGACAGAGGTGTGGTTGTTTGGAAGGGCACTTTATAAGAGCAGATATATATATATTTTTTTTCTCGTCTTGCTTCATTCATTTCATCACGAAATTATATGACGCTTTTCGTACATGTGTTTTTTCATGTTGCGTTTCTATGAAGGTTAATTTGTCTTTTTTGCTTTAGCATTTTATAAACTATAACAAAAGTATTCAGTGTAAACAAATTCAATGTTTTAAAAATCAGTGTGAAAAAATGCGTTGCAATTTTTTTCACTGGTTGAAATCATCATTTCCACACATATGCACACACACACACACTCACTCACACATACACACGTATGTACACACATGCACAGCTGGAGGCCAGTCCCTGTGCCTCCAGTCTGGTATTTCTCTCACAAAACAAATAGTTAATTTACAAAAACATCGATATATTTACTTTGAACATTTTGTATTTTTCAACCTCAATCAAAAAGATTTTATTTATAACGCGTTTTTCATACAGAAGATGCAACACAAATTGCTTTATAGTTCGGTTAAAAACAATCCTGTATGCCCATGACCCCCCCTCCCGACCTCCCAACAGACCCACCCCAAACCACATTTATTATTAAGCACTAACACATACACACACACGCACATCTGTGTTTGTCTCTGAATGTGTATGTGTGTATGTCTCTCTGCATGTGTATGTGTCTCTCTCTGTATGTGTGTATGCCTCTCTGTATATGTGTGGGTGTGTGTGTATGTATGTCTCTTACACACAGAGAGACATACACACATATACATACAGAGAGAGACACATACACATACAGAGACATACACACATACACATGCAGAGAGACATACACACACACTGAGACATACCCATACATACAAAGAGATGTATGTGTATGTGTGTATGTCTCTGTATGTATAGGGGTAACCGACTTTCAAAAAACCTTGTATGAGAATAAACTAAATAAAAAGTAAATGTTGATTTCTGTAACTGATCCATAATGGTGAATCATTGACCACTACACGTCTCAGACTAAAACACATCCACTAAAGATCTGTACACTTACATTCAAAGAAAATGGTGTAACATCTAAGTCGAAAGATGTTTGAATTCAAAGCCAAAGCAGAACAATAGAAAGTCTATAGGAAGCCCTCAGCCTTGAGTGTTGAGCGTACGGATCAAAACGGACAGACAATGAGTCACTGTTATTCTTGTTAACTTTAGTTTCCTCTAATTAGCAGCAAGTAACTTCAAAGACAGAGTAAGAAATGTCGAAGTCAAGAATCAGCCTTCATGACAGCTGCAGTATAAGGGCTAACACATATTGTGCTATTGTCTTAGTATAGCTGAAAACAGACAATAACAACTGTCTTCCTTCATGTGAGTCTAGTTTACACAGTCAAGAACAATCTTTTGAAAAACACCTTTTTTGAGCTTAAAGTGATTGTCTGGTGTAACACTTCTGATAAATTCCGAAATTAAGATTGTTATTATGGTTCGTCCCTCTGGGAGGAAAGGGTTGTGTTTAACAAAGAGAGGACACATGTTTGCACGCCACCCAATTTAGTTTAGTTGAAGGAAAAATGAATATTTACAATATACAATGTTTACATGTTTTAAAATAGTGCCTTTCATTATCAGGTGGAACACCAAACTCTGTCTGTTTTTATAAAAGCAACCAATATCCAACTCCGTCCCGCACGCTGGAGGTGGTGGGACGTGAACAGACACCAGGACAACACGAACAAGGACAAGTGTGTGGCAGCAAAGGCTCTTACCGCACCATTTGAAGAGAGAGCACATGGTCTGGAGAACCAGTGACTTTAGAGGCAGCGTTCAGTCAGACCTTTCACAGACGCAGGGCTTGACTTGGTCTTCAGCAAGCCTGGCCTGCATAATATACAACATGCATGTTTAAATACTCAATCAATCAATTGGTGAACACAATAATCACCAAAAAATGCAAATAATGCATTAAATACAATGGTCCTTTCAAAATGCAATAAGAAGCGTATAAATAAACAGTGCATAAAAGGCACAGTTTTTAATAACGAGCTCCACACTATAAGACAGTCGAATATAGCTGCGGGAGCTAAAATCAGCTAATCACACTGACATGGACATTATCTCATAACATAGTGCGTTTCATAAACATATAGGCGCGATGCCAAAATGCGCAAATGTGGAATACATTGCATTGAAATTCATTGGTGCAGTGAGTACAATCACAACAACAGATAACAGAGTTAACATGAGAATCAGGTCGACACTTTCTTAGTATCTCAGAAATATGGTCACGATAGTGTCGTGGTAGACCGACCTACGGGTTGAGGGACACAACGCACCATGTTTTAAAAACCGATCCATTCTAGATGGTAGATTTCTCGTATTTAGGCAAATCTTACCTACTGCTGCACCCAAGTCCCGCTTGTCCCACGCACCATGACAGCCAGCGGCAGTATGGTGCGATAGCACTTCCGGAGTTACCGACCGCAAAGTTTCATGGGAAATTCAGTTTTAATCTTTTAGTTAGAAATAAAAGGAGAAACGGACACTTATATATTTATATAGAGGGTTACACTGGCGTTAGGCAGAAAAAAAGAGAGATAGGTACATGATTTGAAAATAAAGACCCAAGCTCCTCCCCCTTCCTTTGTCTACACTTATGTTCCCGTATCAATCTATCAACACATCGGGGAACAATTTATCTGTTCACGTTTTCATGACAAAAATAATGTTTTAATGCACAAAAAAAGTAATCGTTCAGTATATACATGGTTATGGATATAGATTCAGTATATAAATGATTATGGATATAGGTTCAGTATATAAATGATTATGGATATAGGTTCAGTATATACATAAGTAACTCAGCGCAGATGTTCAGAATTCTTTGTTCAATTTTCATGTAGTTCCAGAGCCTAATAGAGGCTTGATTCGGAGGTTCCTTCACAGGCGGCACGGTGGCTGAGTGGATAGCACTCTCGCCTCTCAGCAAGAAGGTCCTGGGTTCGAATCCAGGTTGGACCAAGGCCTTTCTGAGTGGAGTTTGCATGTTCTCCCTGTGTCTGCGTAGGTTTCCTCCGGGTACTCCGGTTTCCCCTACCACTAAAAATATGTCCAATAGTTCTAGCATGCGCCTCCTGTACTGGCGACCCCGCTCCCATCTCTGTGTGGAGTGAGAGACAAATGCCCATAATTAACAATTGTAAACCGCTTTGAGACTGAGATCTGCAGTGAAAAGGCGGTATATAAATAAAGATTACTACTACTACTACTTCAAAACAAACAACTGAGCATGAGCGCGATGATTGACAGCCCTTGGCATGACTCAATTGGTTACCGTGGACAGCATTGTGGATTCTGAGCTATAGCTAAGAGAAGGGAACTTACCCGTAATATTAGAATTCATAAAATGACTTATTTCATATCAATATATAAGCCCAGGCGGTCAATTTAATACAATTCTTAAAATATGTGTTTCATTTGGAGTTTCAGACTATCACTAACCATTTCAAACCATTTTTCCATCATCAAAAAAACCAGCCTGGAGTTGTTGTTTTTGATTAAAATTAAGTTTACGAGATTATTTGTCCCACAGCAAAAAAGAATGGGCTGTTTTTTATCACAATCAAGAAGTTTGCCCATAAATTATACTCTGCAATTTCTCAGGTGAAATTACATACTTTATAATCACACGTGTTTGCAGCCAGTCATTTTCGAATTTGGAAAAAAAAGCAGGTTATATGGTGGTTTATTCTCTTGGGGTAACACAGGGACAGGGCAGAACACTCATTTATGTTAATATTATTACATGATGTCTCCAAACTTTCCCGGGACGATAAAGGCAGACATTTTCTACTTCCGGGTGGATCATCAAGACTACTGGTCCGCTTAATTGTCAATCATTCTGGTGATACGTGCTCGTCCAATAAGACCAGAGAGTTTTGTTCAAAAAGTGGAGAGGCCGGTTCTTTTATCAAAAACAGGGCAAATCCTCCTGTACATCTAGAAGTATATTATTTGATTTGTTCATGTCTAAGTATTTTGGCGAGCTTCTGTACCTGGAAGGGATTGGTGAGCTACTGATTGCTCCCGAGTCTCAAATCCATCACACACACACAGGCACACATATACGTCCAAATCCGTGACCTTTACACAAACGCTGGCCACTAATTCTTCCCCCGTCCTTATCCAAAACATAATAACTTTAAAGTTTTTAGTCTCTTCCAATTAGTTTCTCCCACTGCAGAATGTAATTTCCAAACACGCCATTAAAAAGTCTCGCTAATTTGTCCTTTGCTTTATGCGATTGTTTTATTCCACACAGTAAAAAAAACGGTGAAGTAATGCTCTCTCTGTCTCTCTCTCACACACTGCAGACTTTTTTTTGCCCCTATTGCTGCTCCGAATCTGTCAGTCAATTAGACTATTGTTTGGGGCTAATATAGCGAAGAGCTTTGGTGGTTAAGTTCTTTTTTCCCTGACCCATCACTCAAGTGTAGAGGCTGCCATTGTTTCACTTTCCCAGCCAAAAGTTCCAGATATAAACCTGTTTTTTTCATTCCCTTGTCGTGATCAGACTGTTTTTTGCATGGCATTTTGAACAACAGTTGCAAAGTGACATAATTACTCAGAATGGAGATTGGTTTCGGAGTTTGTGTGCGTTTGTGTGTGCGCACTTTGGCAAAGAAATGTGTCATTTATTCACTGTGTCATGTGCTGCCATAATTCTGGATTGTAAAGCAGGCTTCTTTGTACGGGAGATTGGAGCATGATTTGAATCTCTGGACTTCTGAAAATACATTAAATGGCAAAGGTTGTATACAATGTGAACAACAGAAGGCAATATAAAAATGTGGGAGAAATATAATATACTAGATGACATGCATTGGTTTACGTTTTAATGCGCTGGAAACGGCTGCAAGTCCTAGGTGTCTCTGAAACAGTTGTGGTTTAGTGCTTTACAACTGTTATTTTTCTTGCTTTTTTCTGCCTGAGATGTTGGTGCAGTACAGTGTTCATGGTTTTACACTGGTCCAGACCAGAGCAAAGAGGATTCAAGGTCCGAACCAAGCGGATCAGGTGAAAATCCACTGGAAGAACGCTAACTTTTTTGATAAATGCAAACAAAGCATTCGGCATTTTACTTTGGACTTAGCTTTTTAGAATGATCCATTTGTTTTGTTTGTTTGGATGGATGCAATTCTCCTACAGGGTTTTAATAAGTTTATCTATTTATCTCTCTTGCTACATTTGACGCATTGGATTAAACAAATGTAATGTTTATTATTAAGCAGGAATTCCAATGCAGGAAGTTCCAGAGACAGGGTATAATTTGCATATTTTTGGTTCTGCTGTTATCCTATGGGCACATGACAAGGCAAATATTTTATTATAGCATGTATTTTTTACCCAGATTTTCTAATATGCTTTTAGGGAATTAACAACTCTGTGACACCGCTCGAGATGACTGCTACTGTTGTCCTTTTTGACTGAGTGAGAAATACATTGATTTCAATTGAATTCAATGCATTCTTGTATAGCCCTGAATCACAACAGCAGTTATCTCAGAGGACATTTAACAAAACCGTTGATTTCGCCAGCACAGATCAGAGTATCAAACAGTTCAAACACAGAAAAAATGATTAAAAAACACATGGAGCCATTGGTCCAAAAAGGGCAGAGACCAACGACCCTAAACGTTGCTGAATGTCAAAAGTCCATTTGATTTTAACTCACTCCAAAATAATGACTTGTATTTATTATCATGTATTTCTATATCCCAAACATTCTTTCCATTTCTTACAGCTTTCATTTAGTTCTATTTCAAAAAATCATTAGCCAGTACTCGCAATACCCCCGAGCGCAGAAGGAGTCTGGCACTCACCCCAGAAACGAACGATAACAATAACTTTCAAAAGACGAACGAGCCGCAATCATTTTTTAAATTTTTTTCATGCTCAAAACTTCATATCTTACATTGACAAAGACGCCATCTCATATGTTACAGATGAGTCTCCCACAATGCACCGGGCCTGGGCTACAGATGGCTCCGCGCTGCCATAAAGATTGCAGACATGCTCACATTAGCATAAGGAGCTTAGTTTCTGCTGCGGCTTTGTTGATGTCGTGGGTGATAAGTGCTTTAGTGATGTTTCCCTTTTGCACTTTTCGAAGTAAACACTGCAGAGTTAGATAGTGTTGCACGCGGATAATAACTGCAGTTGGGAGCCAGGCCGTGATCGGACCTCACGCACATGAGGGCTACATGAAAGGAGGCTTTGTTTGATTCCGGGTTGCAGGGAAGCTTGACATGTCTAGGTGCGCGTCTGTGGCAAGTATGAAATAATTACGGCTTAGTAAATTGGTTAAGATTCATAACCGAGTGGTACGTGACAGGCAGGAGTGTGCTTATGTTTGCAGAGGCCTAATTTGAGTGGAAAATCAGAGAAAAACACAAGATTAGTGGCTGCGTCAATATGTTGCTGTCCATGGTGCTGAAATTAGAGTAGCCTCTTCTGCAGCCAAGAAGAAAGTCAATAAGTGGCTGAAAACAAAATTAAAATAGGTTCAGTCTTGGTAGCTTGAAACAGAACGCCAAAATATAGTTGCCCGACCAACAAGAACCATACTTTAATTTTTATTTTAATTTTTCATGTCTGGGTCTAGTTTGAATCTAGAAAAAAATTAGGAAAAAGTAAAACCTCAACAAAAACCTTTCCAGCCAATCACAGCAAAGCATTTTTTTAACAGAAGTAATGTTGATAAATTACTCCAATCTTTACCATTGTGAACATATGTATTTTTTTCTCCTTTCACCCAATGTACTGTAAATAATGTAGAATTATGAAAGTACATACCTTTACGGTATGTGTAAACAATGTACGGCTGAGACGCGAAGATAATCTCCTGAGAAGAGGCTCGGAATATTATCAATATCAAATCAGCAGCGGCTTAAACAAATAGAAAATATTCACACATCACACAGTTGAAGAGCGTTTTATCCGTCGTCAGGTTTGAATAGAAGGTAAAATCACACACTAATCTGGAAGAAAAACATTCAGTGCTCTTATTTCTTCCTTTTATTCAGCTGTAATATGCAACTATAACACTTGAAGCTGAAGTCTACCTCATTGGGTAAAATCTATCACTTGATTTTAGGCACTTTACCATCAAACTCAACCATTTGGTAAAGGACAAAAACTTTGGTCCAAACACTGGGGTGACCGGTCCTGCAACCAGACTCTAAAACCAGGCTGAAAATGTATTTATTCAGACTGGCTTTTAACACTTTTATCACTCATTAGCAGGTCACACTTTTTAAATGTTTTTTTAATCTGTTTTATTGTTTTAAATGGATTTTATGTCATTTTATTGTGAAGCACTTTGGTCGCCTTGAGTGTTGTAAAGGGCTCTATAAATAAAATTGATGAAATTGATTGGTTGAAAAACAAAATAAAATAAAAAAATGGGCTCCTATATCTTCGAGGACCAACAGTCTTGATGATCCACCCAGAGAAGAAAATGCTCCTATAAACCTTTAAGATCATTTTCAAAATTGTAGTAAAAGTAAATTCCATAATTTGAGTCAGAGAAAAAAAAACACATCTTGATGCTAATTTAGTTCTTGCTTATGTTATTGTTTGTTAAATATTGTATAGCACACATTTAAAGCTGATTAATGATTTTAATTAATCATTAATTTTGGTTGCATTTTATTGTATTTAATCATATGTTTGAAATGTAACATAATTTATGTAACGACCAAAGTTAAAAACCAATCAATGTATAAATAATCACAGGTTAAGCCAATTTTTAGTAAGAGGGTCACTTTAGTTCACCAGACTAGTCCAGGGGCTGACATCACGGACTGAAAAACTATCTTGACTGACATCGGGCTGTTCTGAGATTTATAATGATCTATAACAGAGCTGAAGTTGGCTGAATGACACATGTTTACCATCTCCCCAGGTGAATTAACATCATTAACCAAAGTGACACAATTAAAAACCACGTCCGTAAAGTATGTGCAGATAAAGTCAACGACGTACTGGGCTTTAGAACAAGGTCTATATTGGCTGAGCTGAAGTTGGATGGATGACAAAGTGAACTTGTGTTTATGATCTCAAAGACTACGTTGGGTTAGCAAAGCAGAGGACCACATATAATGACATTGAGGGCCATATTTGGCCCCCAGGCCTGAGTTTGGACATGCCTGGGTGAAGCCATGGGCCCTTTGAGCTCCTGATGCGGCACTTGCTGGCTCCGCACAGTCCCCCTCTCTCAGTTTCTGTACCAGCACTTTCCAAATGCAACATGATGTCACTTCAAAAGCCTGGCTCCACTTGACTCGTCTCCTGCGTTCCGACGGGGCCCTTTAACAAACGGGAGGGCCGCGTCACTAACAATAACACATTGTTTCCCTCAGGACCATTGTGCAGTAAAGCAATAGCACTTTATTCATGAGGCCACAGAAGGAGGAGGGAGACCCGGGACAGGAGCAGGGAGAGCCCGGGCTTCCCTCCTCCCTCTGTGGTCCTCGTAGAACGTTCCAGGGCAGAGGTGTCAGACTCGTGTTGCTCAGGGGCCAAATTCCCAAGAACCCTCAGAAGAAAATATGCAACACTGATAAATTTGATCGTTGAATGCTGCTTTCCAAAGTGTTTTCATGTCTGGGTTCTTTAACCCTTTAAAAGACAGTCTTTTCTTAAAAACGCTTAATTTTGACATGTTCATTTCAAAAGGCTAGAACTAAAATGTGATGAGAGATGGAGGCTTTCTGTAAATTAGAGACATTAAGTTAATGTAGGGATTAAATGGAGCCATCTACTTTGAATATTATGAGGTCATACAGCGGTGGCAATCATGGAAATTAGAATTTATGATATGTTTTGATGTTTTTTGAACTGACAGACATGATATTTACCAGGACATGAAAAAAAAAAACAGAACTCAGAGTGAAATAGTAAAAAAAAAAATTGCCAATCAATACTACCCCTATCGTTTCAGCTAATCTGCTGTTTTAAACAGTATTGCATCTTATCAAGGGTGAAATGTCCCAGACCCTCACTATCCTCAGACCCTCACTATCCTTATACCCTCACTATCCTCAGACCCTCACCATCCTCAGACCCTCACTATCCTCAGACCCTCACTATCCTCACGACCCTCGCCATCCTCAGACCCTCACCCTCGACCCCCATCCTCAGACCCTCACTATCCTCAGACCCCCATCCTCAGAACTCACTCAGTAATAAAAATGAATTAGGTTGTTTTTGTTGAAGTAGATTATGAAATGTGCGTGTGACAGCAGTGACAGTGCCTCCCTCAGATTCCTCTGTCTCACACACAGCAGTGAACGAGGTGTGAATGAGCCATATGTCACTCATCGACATAATGAAGGTCTGTCTCCGAGAAGTTTTGAAAAATCAACCAACACTTATCAGTCTTTGCCGTCACCGAGGCTACCGGCGCTGTGTCGTTCACAGTTATCATGTGAGAAAACATTCTCAGACCCTCACTATCCTCAGACCTCACTATCCTCAGACCTCACTATCCTCAGACCCTCACTATCCTCAGACCCTCACTATCCTCAGACCCTCACTATCCTCAGACCCTCACTATCCTCAGACCCTCACTATCCTCAGACCTCCCCTCACTCACTATCCTCAGACCCTCGCCATCCTCAGACCCTCACTATCCTCAGACCCTCGCCATCCTCAGACCCTCACTATCCTCAGACCCTCGCCATCCTCAGAACCTCACTATCCTCAGAACCTCACTATCCTCAGACCCTCACTATCCTCAGACCCTCACTATCCTCAGACCCTCACTATCCTCAGACCCTCACTATCCTCAGACCCTCACTATCCTCAGACCCTCTCTATCCTCAGACCCTCGCCATCCTCAGACCTTCACTATCCTCAGACCCTCACTATCCTCAGACCCTCACTATCCTCAGACCCTCACTATCCTCAGACCCTCGCTATCCTCAGACCCTCGCTATCCTCAGACCCTCGCTATCCTCAGACCTTCACTATCCTCAGACCCTCACTATCCTCAGACCCTCACTATCCTCAGACCCTCACTATCCTCAGACCCTCACTATCCTCAGACCCTCACTATCCTCAGACCCTCACTATCCTCAGACCCTCACTATCCTCAGACCCTCCTGCATCGGCAAAGGACCAATCCTAAAACCTCAGCGAGACCCGCACTAAGAGAGGGACCGGCTTGTTGTTTCAGCCACAAATGTCCCAGGATTTAAGAAAGGCCTCGATCAGTGATAAAAAATGAATTAGGTTGTTTTTGTTGAAGTAGATTATGAAATGTGCGTGTGACAACAGTGACAGTGCCTCCCTCAGATTCCTCTGTCTCACACACAGCAGTGAACGAGGTGTGAATGAGCCATATGTCACTCATCGACATAATGAAGGTCTGTTTTAACGATCAAATCAGTTTCTTCAGTTTCTGAGAAGTTTTGAAAAATCAACCAATGCTTTATAACAGTCTTTGCCATCACCGAGGCTACCGGCGCTGTGTCGTTCACAGTTATCATGTGAGAAAACAGTTTGAGCGGGTTTGGACTCGCTTCAACAACTGGTCGATCAATGATGTTACTGAAGTTGGAGGAAAAAATAAAAAATATAGAAAGTGATTTGAAGAAAATGTGCAGCCTTTCCTCTATTTCCACCAAGAACTTCTCACTAAATGACTAAATCATCTGAAACTACTAGAACTCCCAGGGCAGTCATTTTGGTTGGCTCTCATTCAAAATCACGGGCATTTTGATGATATAACAAAAAATAGTTGGATTTTTTCACAAGTTTTATTAAAGGTACGAAATGTATATGTATGCATGTTTTTGAACCTTTGATAAGTGGTTGAACTGGTTAATTTAACTTATAAAAACAAATGTATATTCGATTGAATGGAGCCAAAATATGACGGTCACGTATATTGCCACAATATTTGAGCCACTATATTCTGATTCTTAACATATTGCAATACAGCAAGTTTTGTGATTCCATTCGGCGATCGATCTGTCACATTATTATTCAAAGGATTTTTATTTTTTTTCACTTCAACAGAGTGCCATAGACTCCTTTCTTTGACCTCTCGATCACCACAATACGATCAAGTCAAAAACATCCTGTATCAGTTTGGATTGCCCCACCACCACTCCAACCCTCTGCAGCGTTCAGCTTCCTGGCGTTGAACTGTTATACATTAACTGTAGTGCAAATACTTCATCCTTGAACATCCAGGACGCAGGACCTTATTACTGCCACTAATGTCTCAATTCAATCAATTTGAATTGCGAGCTCAATATATCGCGATACTGAACAGAATAGATTTTTTTCCACCACTTGTGATAAAAAAAATAGTGTCTAAACTCACAGGCCACGACTCAGACACCAACAATACAATGTGACTTTCAGCCTCTCCGGCCTTTTCTTCAATGAGCCTGTATTTATTTGCCTTCATAAATATGGAATCTCTCAGTAGTAATCCTTGTTTTCATCGTTCGACCGTGACTGACCCCGAGCACGTCTGACCCCGAGCGCGTCCCGCTGGTGTTTTCCGGAATCCATAACAAGACGTGAGATCGGCCTCGGCACCTGTGCACGCTGACGCCGCCACAATATAAGGCGCATTGTAAGCAGCCTGTATGTGCGCGCGGCGACCGCCCTCGAATATGAATAAGTCACAGAACACTTAACGTTGTAATCATCGCGCGCCGGTAGGAGATGTTGTTGTTGTTTACTGATTATTCAAATGTGAACACACAAAAGACATGCTTCCAGCCGACGCCGGCGTCCGTGGACTCACTGCATAAATGTAGCGCATTGAATTTGGTTACGGTTTTTAACCTTCGAGGCGCATTAACTTTTACTGTGGTGGGATTGCTTGTCGGAATGCAGATGTCAGTGATTTGCTTGGATGACTTCAAATCCCTCCATCCAGTTTTTGTGGCCATTACGAGTGTGAGCAAAAAAAAAAATCATATAACATCTTGTAAAGAATAAATAAATGTATAATTTTGATTTTGGTGATGGGGGAAAACCGGAGCGCCTGGAGAGAACCCATGCAGCCCAAGATGAAGGATACAAAACCTCTCAGATGGTGTGAGCACTATTCACTCAGCCTCAGTTGTTTAGATGTACCCGGAGGAAAACTTTTCTGACAACAGTTGTAATGGGATGGAACATTTCTGATTCATCCATCCATCCATCCATCCATTTTCTTCCCCTTAATCCATTTCTGGGTCGGGGGGGTGGCAGTCAGAGCTGCACCCAGTACACTTAGCACCAGCCCCTCACTGATCCTCCTGCAGGTGGTGAGTCCACAGGAGCTGAGATCTTTCAGTTGGGGCTTTGGGCAAAGTAGGGTTAAGTGTCTTGTCAAAGGACACAACGACACCCGTTACAAGTGGGAGTCATGAAGTAGGTCTTATGGTGGGCTTGAACCCACGACCTTCAGGCCCAAAGGCCAATGCTCTACCAACTGAGCTACTGTCGCCCCATTTCTAGAAAATGTCCATGGAAAGTTGAGCTGGGGGATTTTGGGCATATTCCATACTTTTATCATAATGTGATCAGATTAATAATGATTATGCATAAATGTCCACAGAAGTCGTAATGTTTTGAAACAGATTTATTTTCTGTAAACATAAGGTCCCACTGTGGCACCTGGTGTTTCTAGAGGTCTTCCATCACATTACTAACCAGGCCCTGCCCTGCTTAGCTTCAGAGGTCTGGTTTTTGGACTTAAGTGGCAAAACCAGTTACTTGGATTTCATTTCTTTCTCATTCCTGTGTTAAAAGTGGGATATCTTTTGGACTCAAACACATAGACTGAAAAGAGGATTGATGTAAAAGTTGGGCTGAGAGCAGCTGGTGAATGACCTGCTTTTGGGCCCGTGCCATGGACACAGTCACAACTCTTTGGCGAGTCCCATTTCCCCAAAATAACTTTCCACCTCCCAAATATTTCTCACTGGCACAGAACACAGCGTCCTTCTCCAAAAAACATGACATCAATGCTCCCACTTCGCTTTATACAAACTATAATTCCACTTTTGACTCCACTCTTTTTACAGTTTTTTTGTACACACAATCCATATGGCAACACAGACAACTAACTTAAATGCATGCACACACATCAGGTAAAGTGTGGTTAAGTGTTTTGCCCAAGGACACAATGACAGCACACATCAGTGGGAGTCGACCATCAGGCTCAAAGGCCAAGGCTCTACCAACTTAGCCACTGTCGCCCAAAGTTGAACACATTAAACAAATTAACTTCAAATGATGGGTTGTCACTTTAGAATACATTACATGGATTTAATAAATGCCTTGGAAGCACATAACCATAATTAATAAGAGAAACTAATTTTATGTGCCACTAAAAAATTATCTTGCAGGCCGGATTGTTCCCAAGAGCCTGAGTTTGGTCTATCTATAACCATAATAATACCACACTTTATTAAGAAGCACCTTCCAAAACACCCAAAGACACTGTACAAACATGGTTAAAACATTAACATTACTAAAAACATTTAAAACTTCCAGGAACTACAATTGAAACCAGGGCCAAAACTCAGAATTCTTGTTTGACCCATGTGGCTGTCTTGTTACATGCATGATAAAGCTGTAAATAATCTGCATTCATTGTCTACATTCTGAATAAGCATCAAGGGACCAGTCCTCGGCCCAGGTAAAAATATTCTAATTCTTCTGGTTCTGTCTTTTGTAACAAATGCAGCAAGAGAAATTGTACTGAAGAAGCAGAAACTGGAGGAAGAATCAAAGCCGCTGCCAAGTAAAAATGCTTTTGTCCGATCCTTTGTTCCAGTGTTCTCGTCCCTTACATCTATATATATATTTTCTTTTTGATGTCACACAGATTTATTGGTTCCATATTTGGAGCTGGAGTTTTATCTATGGCCGTACACAATGATACATAATGAAAAACGGCACAAGCGGCATAAATTAATCCATTGAATGACTTGAGGGAACAAATGGCAATCAGACTCCATTTTGAATTTGCTCCGCGGATATAATCAAGAACGGAACGCTGTATAATCACCTACATTTGAAGCATATGCGGAACGTCGCCGCCGGCGTTAAAACGGCGAGAGGGAATTAGCGGCGTCATTATTTTCGCCATATGCTAACACGACAAACACAATATTATCGTACTCAGCAAATGTAGGTGCGTGGCTTTGTTTAAATGACGCGCAGATGTTGACGGTGGGTTTAGCTCAGATCGTCGGGAGGTAAGGACAGTGGAGACGAGGGCGTTTGGGAAAGTATTGCATGAAAAAGTTAAAATATTCATTGGAAAGTATTGGGTGGCAAGTACTGTCTTGCCTGAGAGTACGACCTACGAGAAGTGTGCAGTATTCATTGGTTGAAATGGTTTGAGAGGACCAGTAGCATTCTAACACCTTCTAGGAGTCTAAGATGAGATAAGATAGTCCTTCATTCTTCCCACAGCGGGGATATTGCAATGTCACCGTCGCACATTACAGTAGAATAAGGAGAAGGGAATAAGAGTCATGTATGGTGGGCATGCATGTGTGCGTGAGCGTGGGTGTGTGTCAGAGCGCGTGTGTGTTTGGGCGTGCATGCGTGTTTGGGCCAGTGGGGGCAAGTCCCGGCTCAAAAATGTCCAAAATTATGTGCGCTGTCATGCTGCCAATACCACCACGGGCTGAATAAGAATTAGCCAATGCTAATGTATAGCATCTTCTTGCCTCTCGAAAACGGCTTTACAGCTACGTTCCAGATGTGCGTCATAGTGTATTTTTGTGGACCAGTCTAGTTTAGCCGCTGTGGAATTCTGAAGACACTCATTAGGCTAATGCGCAAGGGCATTTTTCCACATTTTCCAGCCCCCGCAGACATTTTGAAACTGGCCATAGACGGCGAAAGTGGTGAGATACTAGTTTCAACGACTGAGATAGGCGTTATTAGGTCCGTTGATATTTACTGTCCATGGTCCACAAGAATAGGGACAGGAGAGAGGTCTATCTATCACTTTTGTTGATAGTTTTGTTTGATGTATTTTTTGGTATTTTTCTGGCTTACATTTATTCACGCATTTTGCCTGTGACCGCAGCGTTTATTACATGTAAATTCTATTGTAATTGGATCGAGACATAGTAGCCAGCTTTTTTCTGAGTTGAGACGGTGTTAAAAATCATCTAGTTGCCAGAATCTCGACAAAATTGCTCTAAATAATCCTCTATAATGAACATTTGCACCTCACAGTTTAACGACAATCATCGGTTGCTGTAGAATTTGGCACCGATGCTAAAACAACAGTAAGTGTAAGCAATCCGCCATAATGGAAGAGCCGTGTCAATACATCCCAATGGCTCTTATTGTCAACACTCCCCACGGTGTAATTCAAGACACGCTCGCCATCTTTGTCTCATCTGTGAACCGCAGCGCCGGAGATCGATAGTTTCTGAGTAGATAAAAAAAGAGGCTGAATGACGACTGCACATCAGCGAGTCTGTCACCAGGAGTGTAGCTACCGTTGTTGAGGCGGCTTGACTGGCATTTGTCAAAAGAGCACTGCTTATGGTTTGGCTGAGGTGAGAAGGTGATGCTTTTGTAGAAGGAAACTAGCTACTGTATCTCGCCATAATCTGGTGCAGAACATCTCTCTCTCCGTGAGCATAATGTATTCATTGATTTGAATTCAGGACAGTACATACTAATCAATGTGTCGTAAACAGCGTCCACATTATTATGCAGGAATTAGCACAATAGCTAAATAGCATCCATTGTCCTAAGGCAGAAACAAAAAAACACAGTTAGGCAACAGTGCAAACAGTAACTCGACGATAGCACAACGTAATAATAATGCATCGGTTTTATACAGCGGTTATTTGGACACTCAAAGACGCTTCACATGTCGTTTTTCTTTTACTCCATATACTGTGGTGATAAGACTACTACTTAAGCCACAGCTGCCCTGGGGCACACTAACAGTAGTGAGGCAACCAGTATGTGCCATTGGCCTCTCCAAGCACCGCCAACCATTCAAACATACACACAAGACTCATTCTTGGCAATTCGGGTGAAGAGTCAAGGACACACTGGACTCCCATCACACACTAACCAGGCCCTGTCCTGCAGAGACGAGAAGAACATGCAATTTCAACACCGAAAGGGGGAGCAGGGTGTGGAGAGGTTCTAACTGGTCTTTCAAGATTCAAGAATGTATTTGCCCTTTCCCTTCTAGCGCTCTACTAAAAAAAGTAATCCATGCATATGCATCTGGAACAGTCTTTCTGAAAATGTGAGACAGACTTCTGACAAGTATCTTTCACTCTTCGTAATGTACAGCACTGCACTGTGAATTGTCTTGTGAACTGTGCTATGTAATTAAACTTGCCTTGCTTACAAGCTGTGTACGCATTCATATCTATAGTATTCTTACTATATTATCAGAACAGATGTGGAATAGTATAACTGTCTTTTGTCCCCTTGAGAATCAAAGTAATTTAATCTCATCCAAAATAATTCAGAGTTGAACAAGCTAGCTCACAGATTATTATATTTTTGGACCCATCGAAATTCAATCTCCACAATTGCCTGGCTGTTTTTTTTGTGTGCGACTTTTAGATTTTAGGTCTGACTGAATAATTCACGGCCCCAATAGCAGGAGCTAAATAGTCCCAGAGGTTTTGCTCCATTCCCGAATTTATAAACAAGCAAAAAAACCCTTACTGCATCTCTGAAGGCAAACAAAAACTTGCACTTGTTTATTAGTATTCAGTAATGAGACCAATAGTCGTTTAGAATGCCCTTGTTACATCTTTAAGACCAGAAATCCTCATAGACCTACATTTACTCTGACGTTCATACAAAAAAAAAACTCCTCCTTCCCAACCTCGATGTCCCAGAATAGAACATAAATCGTGTACAAGCTACAGCCATCAAGTCAACTAATCCAAGAGCAGCCCGTTCTCTGGGGCATGCTCATAAAGTTGAATAAAGTAAATATTTTAAAACATCGTTGGAGCGTGCACGGCCTTCCAGAGTAAGTCCACCAAACGACAGAAAGATGGATACAAACGGCCGCTGCTGCTGGAACTAAATGTCTCTGGATCAAAGAGACCATTACAAGTTTACACATTTTTGCTTCCACCTCATTTGTTTTGCTTGTGTCCATCAGGGAGGAAAAACTGCAATGGAATGACTCATGTGTCCCTTGGGAAATAAAGCAAGCATTTGTTACTATCGGCTCTATCCAGTTTACTTCAAGGATGACGACGATTGAAATCTCTGTCATTTTAAAGTGTCCGAGGGGCGTGTTAGGTCAGGGCTGTGTCAAGCTTCTCCCTTTGGGCAAGAGCAAACATGAGGTTTAAGCTTTATTGACAACCTCGAGTTTCACCAATAAGTATTGACAGCGGGAAAAGGAGAAAAATATGTCGTTACACGTTAGGAGAGAACCGTTGTTATTGACGAGATGAGAGTAATCTTGCTTAGTGGATTTGGTCATCGACTAAAAAACATATTTATAATGTGGATCTAGTTGCACAGAGGGATGGATCTTGGATATTGCCACATGGTATCATCGAAAATTAAAGTCTAAAGCCTAAGTTATACTAGCGCGGCGCGGAGCTTACGGAGGTCAGCATCAAAATTTTCTAACTACGTAAGGGTCGCCGCAAGGAATCTCCGCTGTGATTGGTCCGTGTGTGTGTATTGGAAGGAAGCACAGAGCAGCTGCAGCAGGGACATGGACGAGGCACTATGGAGCAGACTGCTTCACGCTTCGAAGGAAAAGCAGTTTGGGCTCAGAGCCTTATATAGAGGAGACAGTGGACTATCTAACATATATATAACTTATAAACTGTGCAGTCGTTTGTTTTGCACTGTTCCTGTCTTGTTTGAATCGTAGCTGCGTTTGTTGCTTTCCGCCTGCACTCGTAAATCGTTCATGTTTGTCTCAGATGTTTACCACTATTATTGTTTTGCTGTTTTTGCTGAAAACTATTTAATAATAACTATGTTTTCAACAAGAACTGTATCTTTATTCACAGCATCACAGTTGAAATGACTTATAAAATAATGAATCCATAAAACTATCACATAAACCTACAGTAGAAACACGTGTAATGAGCTCAAACAGCTTTGTTTGCTATTGTTGTTCTGAAGAGGACAAAGTAGCAGCGTAAATGGGACCGCTCCTGTGTGATCGCCCTCATGTGGTTTGTTGTGGGATTACAACATTCTCCTCAAAACTCCGTAAGGGGAACGCGCCAGTATAACATCAATTGTGCTTATGTAGGTCCACCGCAACCGCTAACGTAAGCCACGCCGCGCAAGTATACACTAGGCTTAAGGACTGTACAGCAAAGAATCAGAACCTCTCATATTAGACCAGGGGTCAGCAACCTATGGCATAAACACTGACACGGTGGCACATCCGTATTATTACAATACTCACTGTATCTGTCCTGTTTTCAAAATAAAAGCATCTGCCTCTTTGTTTGTGCGCGTTTGACTGCCGGCACTAGAACCTGGAGGACAACACCGCGTGGATTTGCGGTATACAGATCTGCCTCTCCACTCGCAGTGAGATGGCTAAGTTGCGGAAAAGTTCTGGAGCGATTTGTCAGCTGCTTTGATGCTATCAAGGTCTTTCTGAATTAAAAGGGCCAAAAATATCCAGAACTGGAGGGCGAGAAGCCCCACAACGGTTAACAAAGGAGCACTCTGAGGCATGTTTGCAACTCAAAGTAACTAACTACAAGCCCCAGATCACAGAGCTCAAGCAAAGCAGGGCCATGGATCACACACTGACTGTCTGCTATAGGCATCTGATCATTTGATGTTGCCTCAGTCTTTTCAGTCTTTGAAATGTTTATGTGTCTATTTTATGAATAATAAAGATACTGTTATTGTTGAGAATAAAATCCCAAGTGTATTGGAAATGTTTTTGTATTTTGTGTCATAATTTAACTTTGCGTTATTGTTGATAATGGCACATCAGATGAGAAGAACATTTCAAACTGGCTCTCCATGTCACAAAGGCTGCCAACCCCTGTATTAGACGTTGAGCAAGATTCTCCCTTGTATCTCCTACAACTGGTGTCATTGTGTAGATTGAAACATTTGTTGTAATCCCATGTTTCCCTTTTTTGCAAACTTGGATAGAAGAACCCTGATCCAACATTATATGATGCTAGAGGCTGAAAAAGATGGTTCGAAAACACAAGTGCATATTTGGCCTCTGTCACATTAGATCAAGCAGGTTTTAGAGTTCGGTGATGTTAGTTTGTATGTTCCAAATGGCCCCAGTTGCCCAAAGTCTAGCATCATGTGCCCAATCCAAACGGGAGAAACAAAACAAGACCGAATCCTAAATTTTAACTATAGCACGCCGTAGACTATCAGTATGATCGACTTGGATATGTTCGAAAAAGAAAGCAAAGTTTGACAGGTACGGTAGACATAAACATATGTTCATAGCTCCAAACCACACAATCCTGTGGGACTTCCTGACACACACACATTAATAGAAAACTGACCGAACACTGATGTGATGGACCGACAGCAAAAGTAACAGGAAGTCCCAGGAGCTCGGAGAAGACTCAGAAATGGCCTGGAGGGTGTGTGGACAATGCAACTCTCCGGGCTACTGTATACTACAGTGTTCTACAACTCTCATTTTAATGTTGACTTCAGACTTCACTCCGCTTTCCCCTGTTACACTTTTCACTATAAATGAGTACATTGTGATGCGATTTGAATATGTATGTGTAATCGCCGTTGCCGTGTACATGCATCTCCATAATGGCTTCGCGGGTCGTCGTTGGCGTGCGTCCCGTGGGCCATGTTCTTAAGTGCACTTGTCTTTGCCTTGTCAAATATGTCCCCCCTTGTGCATGTCATCGTCTTTTGCATTTCTTCATCAAATATTCAGACAAAGCACTTTGATCAGGGGCCGTGGGGGCAGCACAGGTGTTCTCAGCCTTGACGGTGTCACTAGCTCGGCTCCCATCTGGTTGAACTGTAACATACATATGCATAGGCTGGAGAGTGTGGCCTGTCAAGCCACTTCAACCCCTTCTTTCTGCTCTGCACAACCTTGTCACTGAGATAAGCAAGCTCCTGTCCCAAGAGCACCTTCTAACACCCTTGCAGCTTCATACACAGTCACGCAACATGAATAGATTCAAGAATTAGGAAGATGGGAATCGAATCTGGCAACTTTCTCGTGCAACTTTCTGGTGTTGGAATAATCACATGTGCTGTTCCATGGAAATACAGAGACAAAACCTTTGGAATACTTTGGAATAAACTTTGTAGACATTGTTTTGTTGTGGAAGATTAGCGCTAAAAACATGCTGGAGGGTGAGGAGTAGTATGGAAGCAAAAAGTTGATCCTTGCCGATGTAGGAGGGTCTAAAGGACAGTTATGATCCAGGACATTGGTTTTTTCGCTCTATATGGCCCAAAAGCTCCTGCTGTTGTGATTAAGGGCTATATAAAAATACATTTAATTGAGTAGAAAAAAATGAACAAAAATGAACCAGGTTTGTTGGACCCTTGTTTGTGTCGACCTAGAAAGGACAGTGGTGATGACCCAAGACACTCAACTTTCAGTAACATTTATGGACATAGAATTCCAAAAGTGGCAGATGAATCATGTGTTTTTGTTTTCTTGAGTTAGTTGAGTTTTTTATTTTGTCAAGTCCTTTGAGAAAAAATCTGTTGTGAACTAGAGCAATACAAGAATAGAGTTAATTGTAATGAGCTTATAGGCTTATAGCAAAGGGGAAAGGTGTATGGTCAGGGAGTCCTTACGTGCCTGAGAGTCGTTCTGCCGTAGATCGGTGGTAGTTACTGTAGTTATTACTGTATATAATGTACAACCTTAACCTTTGCATAATGTGATTTGTGGATTTACCCGGTATGGGATTATTTCTGTTTTATTGTTTGTCCTGTGTTGTCTGGATCATCATAAATCGAGTAAGAATGACCCGCCACTGATGATTAGAAATAGAGAAATACATAAATTAGGGTCTAAATGTGTATAAATGATTCTGGGTCAGTCAGGGGTAGGAAATATAAAAATTCAGCTCAAAAGGTTTTATTTAGGGTCTTTTCGAATCACTGTAGCAGGTAAGTTAGAACATGTAATTTAACCCTTGTGATATCCTCGGGTCTAAGTCAGGTACAGTAACTCTGAACGGTTTTTATGTATTACTCTGAGTTATATGGAAATACATCATTGCTGTAAAATGATTCTTCTCTTCCGGGTGAAGATTACACTAACTTGACCCTTTCCATATATGCCTGGTGCCGTGTGCGTTTTCCGTCCAGGGCACACTGTCCTCCTTCATTCGTCCATCAGCAATATGAGTGCATTTGAGTCATACCTCTTTGTGTGACTGTACAAACAGATGGAGGACAAGGAGGACATCATTCAACCTACTTCAAAATGTCCTTGAGTTAAATAAAATTCTTTTCAGACGGGCTCACGATGAGAACATGTTGCAATGAAACACCTTTCTAAATGTGCTCATTCAGAGGAGATGATTAACTGTGTGTTCAGAGATGGATCCATTCACTCTAGTTGAAGCCAGGGTGATAGTAGTTTGCATTTTACAACTTATACACACATAGTGGAAAAGAAGCCTTGAGTAAAAGATTTCAAATCATAATTCTGATTGAGTGAGATTTATATAAAACACCTTGAAGAGTGTCAGATAGACCTGTATACTGCATGTGTTACGGACCAAATCTTTTTGTTTTTGTCCTTGCCCCCACCTGCTCAGATCCTTCTACCCTGTACCTGTGTGGGGATCAGCTGTGGAGGTAAAAAGGGCCCAGGTCCAGACCAGGCCACTCTCTTTAATTTCGACCTCCATTCCGATCTTTGGGTCCTGCCGCTGCACCTCACTTCATTTAGTCTCTTTCTTTGACACTGCTGAAAGAAAGAGATACCCAAAGATCAAAGAGATAGATGTATACATTAATTTAAGATGTACGCAGCAAAAGTCCAAAACAGTCTTCCTCAAAATGTGAGAGGCTTCTGATACTGTCCAAATCCAGGTTAAAAGAGATCTGTTGACCTGTGCTTACTACTTATTTTAGCTTCACATATTCAAATGTACTGTGATTATTTATGATTTTAAAACCTTGTGTTGTCTCCATCTTGTTTTGCCTTTAACTGTGCTATACAAACTTGCCTTGCCTATTCATCCCACAACGGGAAATTCCAGTTGAGATCAGTAGCTGTTACAGAATGCACAGGAACATAACATTGTGTTTAGCAAAATCTCTAAAACTGGACTGAATCTTCCACAAACAGTGTCCACTTTGGCAGCAGGGATAGAAGGTCTTCCAAGGCAGCGTGGAGCTTGGGATGAGGCCATGGACTCGCTGATGTGTCAGAACAACTGGATGTCTTTGGGCTCGATGGTCACCCTCTTGGTGTTGAAGATAGCTGGTTGTCCCCTAAAAGAGCCACCAGGTGAGCTCTGGTCAGTCCTGCAGTCCTGGGCGGCCTTTCTGAGGAGCCAGCTTGCTCAATAGACTCATGGTAGCTGCGTATGTGTTACTTAATGTTAAAAAGTGAATATTTCTCCACTACTAACTACTGTTACACATACACCACTAAGCACACATGTAATATATCTAATTTAATCTAACTTTAATGACTGGGGTGGGAGTTTAAAAATCTTCTTGCAAATCCTTTTTTAGCTGGATATTTGTTAATGAAACAAAACATACTGTAAATTTGTATATTATCATGTATCGTTTCTTTTTCTATTCTGTTGTTGTTTGGTTGTTCTTTGTTCTTGTTTGCCATGGCTCGAATTAAAGTATTCATTCATGCAATATATCAGGTCATTTTTTTGTCTTGAGAAAAAACTATACCTACAAAAAGTATATATTCATGTTAATAGAGCTTTTTGCGAGCCAAATAGCTGAGTGAGAATTTAGTTTTTTCACTTTTTTCTCTTAAAAATGGCTGATCTGTAGAACTGATGGAGGCCAAAATAATTATGTATGTGCAAATTAGCGATAGAATGGTTTCGAGAGCGAGGAAATACTTTATTGCAAAGTAAATGATGTGGTTTGAAAGTTAGCCACTCCTCGCTTTTAATGTGGTAACATATTCACACTTGTTTTTTTCCTTTTCCGCACCCCTAACTCGTAAGGCACCTTTCTTTTCGCTTCTGAAATCTGGGCTGCTTTACCTCACTGAAGCAGGTTGTGCAAGATCCGCGGCCCACTCGTACTCGGCACATATGAGCAAACCCCCATCCTTCAGCGCCCCAGCACTCTGCAGTCACAGCGCCGCGAAAAGGCCCCGGAGCTGCTCTACAGACAGTGAATAATGGGACAACTGTGGCCATTTTGACAGGAGACGGGCTGGTTTGAGCTGGTGCACCGGCAAACACATCCTGGTTAACAGCTGCGAGCGATAGATGCACACACCCGAACCAGTCTGCGAACCACGGGCAGAGTCAATATTTCATCCCCAATGGACGGTATCCTCCGGGCATCCCAGCACCACGCCACCTCTGCAACACATCTGGTGAGTTGGTAGGTTTTACTTGGAGCCATAATGCATTGACTTTCGATTTGGTTTGAATGGGATTTACAAATGATTGCCTCTGGACATTGCTCAGGCCTATTCCCAGATGAAAGTTTTTAGATGGTAGTAGTTGAAGATAGACCTGTGTGAGTGATAGGCAGATGTTTTGGGAGATTTCCACCATGTTAGTTCCTTATTACCGTCACCTATACAGCAATGCATGGAGTGACATTGTTATGCAGAAGTAACTGTAAAAAATATATAAAACTATGCAAACTATATTGTGTCTGTGTACGCTTTAGAAAACATGTAATCCTTAGTCATTAAAAAACACAAGAACAGATGCAAGCACATGGTTTGCAAAGGGGTTGTGTGAAGCAGATTTTCTCCAGGTGCTCCAGCTTCCCCTACAACCACAAGCACATACACAAGTACAATGGTCTCCTATAAAGTCTTGGGCCAGAACTCCCCAGAAGGACTATCCTATACAGGTCAATACAAACACAAAATTACCCTCTAAATTTCTGAAGTCCGTCCTGAGCAGTTTGTTACCCTCACTGACACAAATAGTAAACATGTCTCTGTCGTCAGGAAGATTTCCGATGGCCCTAAAAACAGCAGTCATAAGACCTCTCCTAAAAAAGCGCAGTCTGGATCCTGCAGGACTTCAAAATTATCGCCCCATATCGAATCTGCCATCCATTGGAAAAAATCTCGAAAAAGTGGCCTCCCAACAACTTACTGAATTTTTAACAATGAATAATTCTTTTGATATGTTCCAGTCTGGGTTTAGACCCCACCACAGCACTGAGACCGCTCTAGTGAAGGTAACAAACGACATTCGACTTCACACTGATGCAGGTAAAGTCACAGTTTTGGTCATGTTAGATCTTAGTGCCGCGTTCGACACTGTCGACCATGAGATCCTCATGCAGAGACTGGAGGACTGGGTTGGTGTCACTGGCACAGCCCTAGACTGGTTTAGGTCTTACCTGGAGGATAGGAAGTACTTTGTGGAGATTGGAGACTGCGTCTCAGATCATGTGGCCCTGACCTGTGGAGTGCCACAGGGGTCGATCCTGGGACCTCTCCTATTTAATCTCTACATGCTGCCGTTAGGTCTGTTAATACAAAGAAACAAAGTGTCCTACCACAATTACGCTGACGACACTCAGATCTATGTCTCACTGACTGCAGGAGAACATGGACCACTGGATTTGCTCCTTCACTGTATCCAACAGATCAGTGACTGGATGCAAAATAATTTCCTCCAGCTAAATGCAGACAAAACGGAAATCATTGTCTTTGGTCCCCAGAAACAAAGAGAGAGCGTCATCTGTCATCTACAGTCTCTCTCCCTACTTCCTTCAGACAAGGTGAGAAATTTGGGGGTAATACTGGAGTCAGACCTAAATTTCAATAGCCACATAAAATCAATAACATCAACAGCTTTTTACCATCTGATGAACATTGCCAAAGTTAGAAATATAGTGTCCACGGCAGACTTGGAGATTCTTGTCCATGCATTTGTCTCCAGCAGGCTAGACTACTGCAATGGCCTGCTCACAGGTCTGTCCAAACAGGCTGTAAAACAGCTGCAGTACATCCAAAATGCAGCAGCTAGAGTCCTGACAAGAACCAGGAAGTACGACCATATTAGTCCGGTCCTCAGGTCTCTGCACTGGCTTCCTGTGGCTCAGAGAATAGATTTTAAAACAGCTCTGCTTGTGTACAAGTCTCTCCATGGCCTCGCACCAAAATACATTAGTGACATGTTGGTGTCATATGAACCGGCTCGGACTCTGAGGAGCACAGGGACTGGCCTCCTGCTGGTGCCCAGAGTGAGAACCAAACATGGGGAGGCTGCGTTTCAGATCCATGTAGCTAAGATCTGGAATAATCTCCCTGAAAATGTGAGGGAGGCGTCTACTCTGTCAACGTTCAAATCCAGGTTAAAGACTGTTCTGTTCACCTGTGTATACAACTGACGGATTTTATCTCCATTTCTAATGCACTGTTGTCATTTATGTATTTATTTTTTTAAATATCTTGTGTAATTTTGAAAGTTTTAATGGTTTTAATATTTTGTGTGATTTTCATGTTTTAATTGTGATTCTGGTGTTTGTTTTATGTGATGATTTGTGATGTGGACTGTGAAGCGCTTTGTGTTGCCCTGTGTATGAAAGGCGCTCTACAAATAAACTTTGATTGATTGATTGAAAATTAAACATGTTTTGGTATGAAATAGTTAATCTAAAAAGAATAGAACCCATCCACGTAATGTTAGTTTGTTGGCATGAGTAGACTGTGCTGTGGTAGAGGAGGTGTTTCATAATCATAGTGCATTGCGCGAAAAGTCATTCAAGAGAAATCCAAAAGGCAGTTTTTGACATTTTAAAACCCCCCCAAAAAATACTTGCACCGTGTTTATATTTGAAGGTCTAACCAGTGGGTCTCTTTCCCATTGATCCAAACTCACCCAGACAATGAGGCCAGTAGGAGGTGTCCAAGGACATTGTCGGGCTCCACAGCAGCAGCCTTTTGGTAATGTGTACCCTCTGTCCTCCTGCCAACTGTTCTCTGTCCTTGGACCTCACAAAGTACACAACACGGTCAAATGTTCTGGCTCGGAAAGGTTTTTAAACTGGGAAAAAATGGGAGATTAAATACCAGACAGTAGTAGTTTTAGATATTAGGCTGATACAGTAGTCCAGCTTGCATAACTTACCTAATCAATGTATTTTTGTATAGCCCTAAATGGCAACAGCAATTTATTTATTTTTCCGTTTTTTCTAGATTCTCGTCTGTCCTTGCTCACGGCTCTACCCTTAATGTGTCTCACCTGTGTCCTTTTGCAATTTAGTTTGTGTGCTCCCTGCCTCTTGTTTCATCTAGCTAATGTTTTGTGATTTTTGGCTTTTTCTACTAAAACTCGTAAACTGCCTTTTGACTATAGGTCTGTTTGTGAGCCACTTTTGTACAAGCCTGGCAATAATAACAAGAATCCATTGCTAGTATAGGAAGCCAAACTACAGTGTAAAAAATAATTTTTCAGATCGTACATTTACTTTATCTTATTCCAAGTGCCTTGAAATTGTCACACATACATAATTAAACTTAAACTGATGCCAGGGAACAGGAAGTCCCGGATCAGCCCTGTCCTTGTATCCTTTGCGTAGCAGAAGAAATCAAGAAAAAACGAAAAAACAGTGGGACATTTTTTCCGAGACACCTCTGCAAGTCACACATTTTCCATCCATCCATCCATCCATTTTCTACCCTTTAATCCATTTCTGGGTCAGGGGGGTGGCAGTCAGAGATGCCACCCAAGTCTCATAGCACCAGCCCCTCACTGACCCTCTGCAGGTGGTAAGTCCACAGGAGGACGGCTGCTCTCTGAGTGTGAGCATAGCCTTGATCTTTCAGTGGGGGCTTTGGGCAAAGTGGGGTTAAGTTTCTTGCCCAAGGACACAACGACAGCAGTCATCAGTGGGAGTCGGTGGAGAAGGTGCAGAGGTGGGAATTGAACCCACGTCCTTCTGGCCTTAAGGCCAATGCTCTACCAACTGAGCTACTGTCGCCCCGTACACATTTTCCTTCATTAAAAAAAAAATATATATATACAAATGTTGTTTGTCCCAACCAGACCTCAACATTCTATCTTTACCTGGTGGTCCTCTCTTTTTTCACTTTTCCATCTGAAAAACCAGATCTAAAGACGTGACAGTGGCCAAAAACCACATGCACTGTGATAGGAATGCCATAGATTGTCTTAACATTCATTTCCATATGGTATGAAAGTTATTTACCCCATCTTTAAATTGACAAATTCTAAAGCCGAAGAAATGTCAGTGGTTGCCAATGAAAAGTTGGGCTAGATTTTCTTACTATTAAAGTGCCCCATTAAAACAAAAGTCAATATTTGAAAAACAAAAGTCAACTGCCCTGAAGTAGGCCCTGCGCGGCCAAAACGCGTTGATCCCTTTTCCTCATTAAAGGACTTTTTATATATCAGAGTGCCACGGATTTGAGACTTAAGTAAAAACAGGTGCTCATCCTGAAGAGCACCTGATTCTACTTAAGTCTTTAACATTTGGACCCTGCAGCACTCACTCCTGTTTTTGAAAAGTCAATATTTGTATGTGCGTTTGACCGTTTGGACCTCACATGTTTGCATCTGAAACTTAGTCGCACTTTTATTGCGAGACTAATGGAAGGACAGAGGTGATGACCCAGGACACTCAACATTCATCAACATTTTTGGACATTGGTCATCTGTCCCTTATGGACCAATACCAATGGTTTTTCTATTGTTGCATGTCTTAATTTTTTTATTTTCTTCATTGCACTAAGTCCTTTGAGATACCTGCAATTGTGATTTGTGCTATGTTGTTAAGGGCGACAGTAGCTCAGTTGGTAGAGCATTGGCCTTCAGGCCTGAAGGTCGTGGGTTCAATTCCCACCTCTGCACCTTCCCCACCGACTCCCACTGATGACTGCTGTCGTTGTGTCATTGGGCAAGACACTTAACCCCACTTTGCCCAAAGCCCCCACTGAAAGATCAAGGCTATGCTCACACTCAGAGAGCAGCTGTCCTCCTGTGGACTCACCACCTGCAGAGGGTCAGTGAGGGGCTGGTGCTATGAGACTTGGGTGGCATCTCTGATTGCCACCCCCCTGACCCAGAAATGGATTAAAGGGTAGAAAATGGATGGATGGATGCCATGTTGTTAATGCTGTAATCTAGTAGTAGACTGGGCGGCACGGTGGCTGAGTGGATAGCACTCTCGCCTCTCTTGGAGTTCTGAGTGGAGTTTGCATGTTCTCCCCGTGTATGCGTAGTTTTCCTGCGGGTACTCCGGTTTTCCCTACCACTAAAAATATGTTCAATAGGCCTGGCATGCGCCTCCTGTACTGGCGACCCCGCTCCCATCTCTCTGTGTGGAGTGAGAGGACAAATGCCCAAAAAAATAAACCACTTTGTGACTTTGGTCTGTAAAATAAGGTATATAAATAAAGATTACTTACTAAGTAAGTAATCTTTATTTATATACCGCCTTTCACAGACCAAGGTCACCCAAAGCGCTTTACAATGTTCAGAGTCAGATATTGTTCCAATCATTCCACACACGGTGATGACTGAAGCGAGTCGCCGAACACATCAGCCCCCAGTCAACACCTTCCATTGATTCTCTCATTTACATTCATACCTATTGTGCATGTTTTTCGTGGTAGGGGAAAACGGAGCACCCAGAGGAAACCTACGCAGACACGAGGAGAACATGCAAACTCAACTCAGAAAGACCCTGGTCCGACCGGGATTCAAACCCAGGACCTTCTTGCTGAGTGCTGTCCACTCAGCCACCGTGCCGCCCAATCTACAGTCAATCCAGACAAAATCACAAACACAAAAGGCTTAGTTTCTGCATTCTTTATACTCAGTTGCATTCCACGGAGAAGTAGCATATCAATAGTACAGAACAAGAGAGGTGGCAGAGACAATGGCATCCCACAAGGGCTAGTCTTGGCCCCCTTTAAACAACCCTCTTCGTGCTGTCTAATTTAGCCACATGCGATTTACTAAAATTATAACTTAAATGACATTTCCACGTCATATAAACAAGAATACATTGAATTGAATTGAATACTTATGACTTTTAATCTTTGAATCGACACGTCACGCCACTACGCCTTGGAACTCCACTTTGCCACGGCAACAGAGGGCAACCTCGCGTGGGGTCATATACCGTCGACTAGGCCCCACAAGTCGTGAGATTGTAATTAGAACACTGAGCTATTAATAAAAATAACGGTCGGGGTCTACAGGCTGATTCTTCATTACCTTTTGTCTACACACTTTCACAGCTGTGCGATTGTGCCGTCAACATGGCCCCATCTGCCAGCCTCCTCCGGTGAAAGTGTACCGACAAATGAATGAGGCTGCGTGTGTGTGTGGCTACGGCGGGAAGGGCAACCGGCAAAAAAGGGGAAAGCAAGGAGAAAAGTCTTTGGAAATTGGACGGTAAAAAAAACTAAATAGGGCAAAATGTGGGTTGTGTGAGGAGAGGGCGTCAGCGGGGACACACATGTTTGCAGGGTGGATAGCGAGCACCTGTTTACAAGTACTTCCAAGGGTGAAAAAGTAAAAGCCTGGTTTGAAGTAATTTATTGTGAATAGTTTGGCTTCGTATTGGTCTGAAAAAGTCACTAGAATTGATTGTTTACTCACACTAACAGTTAAATGAAAGAGCAAATTATGAGAACATGTATCCAAATAATTTATCCAAAGTACTGTCACTCTGTCTATAAGACATTTCACAAAATGTAAAGTATTCCTTTGTATTTTTTTTATAGGTTTCTCAGCTGTACTTGTCTGGTGCACACTTGGTATTTGTGAAGTATTCCAATGTTGTTTTTACTGACTCTGGTTTTTACATAAAGATTTCTTACTCACAGCAAATGGCAAGTAAGTCATGTTTTTTGTAGAGAATATTTTTAGAGACCAATGTCCCCCAAAGCGCTTTACAGTGTTCAGATATTGTTCTATTCTCTCCACATGACAGAAGCGCGATGCCAAACACACTGGTCCATCAAAACCTCCGACCAAACACCATCCATATACTCACTCCTTACAGTCAGACCATATTGTGCGTGTTTTTAGAGGTAGGAAAAACCGGAGCACCCGGAGGAAACCTACGCAGACACAGGGAGAACATGTAAACTCAATCAGAAAGGCCCTGTTCCGACCGGGATTTGAACCCAGGGCCACCATGTCGCCCAAATACAATGGATCTGAATCGTTAATTCTTTGGCAGGGACCATGGAGTTGTATGTAGTCATTGTAAAAAATATTCTATTTATATAAAAGTTTGCCATCAAAATAACAGAATGGAACCTTAAAATCCCATAATACACTTTCACAAAGTGTATTATGGGATTTTAAGTTTCCATTTTGTTATTTCGATGTAATTCCAAACAGTATTATTTGCTCACTACATGCATTTTTATGATTCCCAACACTTCAAATGTAGCCTGACCGTAGCCATCCGTACGCTCCGCTCGATTATCATTTCCTGTATGCAACGCCTGGGTCTGGTCCCTGTGTTTCCAACCAATCAGCGATGGCAGGAGGCGGGTGTTGTAGTTAGTTGTGGGTGACGTCAAGAGTTTGCGTCGAACGGGCAGGTCGTAGTTTGGCAATGGCGAAAAATGCGATAGTAAAGTAATCCGGTCTGGCTCTATCAAGAAATTGAAGCCGGAGCAAGAGGAATGTTTAGAACAGTGGTTCTCAAACTTTTCACACCAAGTACCCCCTCAGAAAATACTTGCCTCTCCAAGTACCACCACAAATGACCACACCACACAGTAGCGTAGTAAGCCGAAGTATTCATCAATAACAAGGCAGAGGTTTCATTCCTAAAGAAGTATATTTAATGTAATATTTTACACAGTTTCAACAGTAAGACTGCGCTTAAATATAGGAAAAAAAAATGTTTTAAATGTTTCATTCATTGCGAACTGCAAAGCCTCACTGTGAGTGATATTCTGGAGTGGGATCTTTGTCCACAGAAGGTTTGGACACTGGTGCACTTTAGTTTCTAAGGCTTGCTCTGCTGCCCTCTTACATCTGTCGTTTACTCACAGAGACATGTTCTCATGGTTTGGATCAAATGATCGTTTGTTGCTCTCTGTTCCTTTTGCACAGAACTGGGAAAAAAAACTGCTCCTTCTACATGGAACGTGTTGCAAAAAGACTAGAAATGATCTGATCTTATTTCCTTGAATGCTTTTAGATCCAGATTGAGACATCTTCAGTGAAATGTAACTGTTTTTATAATCCGTAATTTTATGAAATTGTGTGTTACTGTTGTATAATCTTTATGTGACTATTTTATCATCTGTAATTTTATGTAATTTTTGTACACGAAAAAGAGGTTCTCATTGACTGCCAGCCATTTTTTGATGACTTCACTGATTTTTAAGACTCACAGAATATTGTGTGCTATGAAAAATATGAAACCAGAGTCTGAAAGACAGGACTGTCTACTTTCAGCAGCAAAAAGAAGTTTGTTCTTAGTTTGTTTCGTTCTCCTGTGATCTCCAGTCAAAAAGAGGAGAGTGTGACAAAAAGCACAAGTCTTAGACAAAAAAATTAGAAAATGAGGTTTTTGTGAAAACAGACGAACCTGCAGAAAAGTGATTGTAAAACTATTTAGTTTAACTTTAGCATCTCCTCAAACATGTCCAGGATCTTACATGTTAGAAAACAGCAACACGTTTTGAGAAAGTGTTTTTAATGTAAAATAATAAGTTTTATGGCACACACACATCCACAAAGTGTTGCTCAAAAATTTCAAAATGTACTCATCCAAAAAATGTCAAAATGTACATATTGAAAGTAGAGCCCATGACAAACTATGCCAGATAGAATGGCCAGTATTCATCCATTAGGTGGCACTATATTTATGTCAATAAGAGTAAATCAAAGAATAACAAAAAAATTACTATAGTAGTAGTAAGATAAGTAATCTTATTTAATACGCCTTTTCACTGCACACGGTCTCAAAGACATGACAATAAATCAAAGTGAATACTTATACTTATAGTATAAGTGCAACAGAATACTGCTGTGTGTCTTTGTGTGTTTGGGCGTGCATGTATGTGCGTTTATGCACGCGTTTGTGTGTTTTTGTGTGGTTACATCTACAGAGCGTCTGTTTAGTCCGGCGTGCGCTGTGACCATATCTGGACTTTGCTGCTGGCTCCTGGTGTGGACTCAGTGATAATTTTAGCAATAGTCCACTTTTCTGTGGCTTTTTTGAGGTGCTCCACTGGTCTGCTGTCCTGACCCTCCACATGGTCTGCTGCTAGGACCCTCCACATGGTCTCTGTCAGCTCTGGAGACACATTTACTGCTCAAACTGCCTCCAAATGTAGCCTGACCCTGACTATATTACTCCATGTCTGCTTCACCTCTGTCTCTCCTGCTCAGAGTGCTCAGAGTGATCTTTGACCAAACCAGGGAGTTCTGCTGCCACCTGCTGGCTTAATAAAATACTGTCTACAGCCAAACCCCAGACTGTATGATACAGGGGACACAGACTGACAGGAAAAGATTGAAAAACAATGTTGTCCTCAAATGACATCCATGGCTGTCAATGAGTTAATCTCAATGGGACTTTCCTGGTAAAATAAAAAAAAAAAAAAAAAATTCACAGATTTTTTTTTTTTTCACAGATTCTTTGGCGTACCCATAGAGGGCGCCCGCGTACCACTAGGGGTACCCCAGTTTGAGAAACCCTGGTTTAGAAAATGTAATCGCTGGCAGAAATTGTAGTGCTACTCCCCGCGGGCTCCGTTAGCGGCAAAGGAGATGGCTAAATGTTAAATGCTAACAACATACTCGGGCGCATTATATTCGTGACGGTAAACTCGGATGCAATCGTTTCAATCTACAAAAGGAGTTAACCCCCTCCCACCTGTAAACGGAGCTCAATGGAGTGAATCTAGACCTTAGTACGAAATGTAATTTGTACTATGGTGTGGTACGACCGGGCTAATGCAAATGTGACAATGAAAAAAACAAGATATTATAACAGCTATATCCACATCTGTACATTTACTACATTCTCACTCGCTCCGCATATGTACAATTTCCCAAACGCAAACATATTCCGCCTCCTCATTCACAACGTTATGCAAACTATCTTCAGACATACCTGTAGTTGCTTTATGTAAACGCTCGAAAAACAGCTTAACGATCGGAGAAAGTTGTATTAAAAAGTACTTTCAAAAGACAAATCATGTACATTTCCATGCCGACTTTGACACCTCAGATTCAAAACAACTTATTCTCCCTCATTTTCCCCATAACCTTTTGGTCACCCGATGGTAAGCATTTCCTTATGCAATATTCATAATCCTAGTCATCAAAGTGAAACTAAAGCTTAAGCAGCAGCATTATGTAAGAATGTTAGGATGTATGGGAGAGGATGGAGCTTTGAGTTTGAGTCCACACCTGAATAAATAAAACAAATGAATTCAGACAAGAGTTCTGTAGCCACTGGAAGTAGCGCCCATATATGGTGGCAACAGGATGAGATGATTTTGGTTTTGTTTTTTTGTCACGGGTGGAAAATGTTGTGACTCTTTGGGGGTTGATTGTCCCATTATATTTGATTAAGATAAGTTTCTCAGAAGCAGAAGTTCTGGAGCACCTGGAGGAATTACACTGTCGCAGGGAGAACATGCAAACTCCACACTTTGATGCCCGTTCTGTTGCTCAGCTTGGTCAATCAAATGTCACTCTAATCTAAATAAATGACCCCAAAATCATATTTCCTTATTTGCAGATCCTGTCACACTGCAAGACTGTCAAACTCATCTTGGTTGAGAGCAGAGTAGAAAATGGAAGGGCCAGTTTGGGGCCGTAAAAACAAAAGTGTTATTTTTTTATTTTTTTATTATTATAAATCTGTTTTACTTTATGAAGGTTTTTTGATGTATTCACATTGCACATTAGTTAGATTCAATAGTCTTATTTGATGGATTATTTTCTGAAAAAAATGAATCAAGTTAGTAATATTAGATGTAATAATATATATTTAACAATATAACTTGTTGGCTGAATTTTTTTTAATACATTTAATAATATGGTTGTCTCCTTCAGATACATTTAAAAAGGGGTAAAACATGGCATCGTAGTGTATGCTATAACTTAAAAAGGCATAGAGAAGGATTTTCCCAAATTTTAGGAAAAAAACCGCCCTCTCCACTTTTTGAACAAGACTTTGAAAACTCTGATGAGCACGTGTCATCAGGATGATTGACAATTGGGAGGACCAATAGTCTTGATGATCCACTCAGGAGTAGGAAATCCTCCCATATACCTCATAATAAGAATCTAAAATAATATCAGGGGTCTCTGAAAATAGTCTCGTGGGCCGGCTTTGGCCCCCGAGCCTCAGTTGGACATGACCTGCCCTGCTGTGTGTTCGTGACGTTCAAGGAATCCACAATTTTCTTCAAAGTTTAAGAAGAAATTTAAGTCACAGCTTCAATCATGTACTGGCAATCGACTAAAACTCATATTGCATCTAAACCTTGGTTCATTGGTTCATTGTGTGCGTTTATAATGACAAGAAAAATAGATTTACGACTAACTCCAGCGACAGAAACCCAAACCCGTCATTATTCTCCTTGAATATCCAAACATGCTCCAAACGCTCCACAATAGCCTCTCATTTTGACTGGCAGGAATCGTCCATTATATCACGCAAACCGGCAATCAGCATTTTCCCTGGAACACTGAGCCATTGTTTTTCTGAATTGCATTATTTTGCCTTTCATGGTCGTGCCCGCCTTTCCGTTTAGGTCCAATTTACCCACGCCAATTCACCGGGCAACGCACCAACCTCGCCACAGCACTGGGTCTGTGCAAAGTGGCATGTGACATTTCATCCCCATTGGCTCGGGGCGCAGGCTGTCTGAGTGGTTATCGCTTCATTTTGCACTTCACAAATGACCTTTTTATTTATATCAGAGGAGCGGCGAGCCAAGCACCTATAGGACGTCCAAAATGGCAGCAGGTTTGATAAAGATATAATTAACACAAAGTCGTCCACGTTATCGGTTCGTTCTCGAGTGTGTCCTTTCGCTTAAAACCGTGCTCAAGTTTTTTTTTCTTTTTTACACATGATTTGGGGTTTTGCGGAGCGCGACATCAAGCCGTCAGGAGAAATTAATTACTCGATCAAAAGCTAATGATGGAAGCTCGTTAATTTTTAGAAAAGCAAAGAAAATGACTGATTAATGAGTGATTGGATTCTTAAAATAGCGTGAGATGAATGTGTCGCTTGTCTTATGTCTGAAGGAGGACAGACACGTGATGCCGTTAAAAGACATTAAAAAAAATATCTGGAAATATGCCTAATTTGTTTTTTTTTGGTGTGTATTGTCACCATTCATCTAGCAATAGAAATCCAGTGATCTTAATACAAATAAAAAAAAAATGCTCGTTAAGATTGACATGGCAGAGTAATGCAAATTCTATAATATTATGTATTAAAAAATGCAAAAAAATCAGAAAAAACAGAAAAACTAGATTTAAAACATTGTTCACTTTTCTTTATTAGTTGTATTTTGTATTAATATTATCATTACTTTTAAGGCAAGGTATATGAATTAATTATATCACATTTTAAGGAAGTTTTAAATAATGACAGACATCTATTTTTAACGTTAGTTCTGAAATGGCCAAACATAATGTGTAAAATATTCTATTTAAAGCAACCAAAAATGTACTTGTAGAGTTTTTCTGACATGTTTTTACGATGTGCATTAAACCGTATTCATAAATTAGTCATTTATTTTACACATCAAACGCACATCCTCGAAATAAGAGTTTGATTTTGGCAACGGCTCGGTTCTCAAATGAAAGTGAGAAATTAATCCACAAACTTCTTTAGCTCCCGTTTAGATCTTCCACTTGTAGCCAGTCGTACTCACAGACGCGCTTATACATAATAAACACCAGGATCAGATAATTAAAATGCAACTTGTGATTAATCTTCACGCTCTTCCACGGCGGGTTTTTTGCTGACCCATTTCTCCACGCTCCCTTGCTCACGATTACGGCTTATAAATAGCAAAGGTGCGCTCAAAATTAATAACACTTTATTATGCATTTAAGTTAACACAATTAAAGCATCTTGCTATCATTATCTGTTAAATCATTCGGGAAAAATGCCGAGGGGATTTGCTAATTGGGAAGTGATTTAAACAAGGGCAATAGTAAGCAATGAGTGACAATGTTAAATGGCCACAATCTGTCCCAATGTTAGTCTGGGGGGAGGGGGAGGGGCTTTCAAGATGGCGGCTTTGACAGTTGTGACTTGTTCCATTGTCGGATTGCGTCTTGGTGTCGGGTGACTCAGTGTTCCGAGGGCTGTCGGCGTTCGGTTTTTGAAGGCCTGGGATGGGATTTGGGGAATAAATGCTACTCCGGATTAAGGATGGAGATGAGGATGACGAGCGGGTGACAAAAGCAGACGTCTGGGAGGGCCTTCGCTTAACACCAGAAAGGTCAAAACGTGTTCGAGGGAGCGACGGGGTAAAAGACTAAAGGTTGTGACTCAAAAAGTTTAAGATTGAACCGAAAAGTATACAGCTGGGGTATCTAAGTTAACCATGTTATGCAACTAGCTCTTTGCATACATGTGTTTTTGGCCTCTGTAGATCGACTTTTTTAGACATAAAAGTGAAATAAAAGGAGCATTCCCCACTCAACCAATCAGCTCCCAGCACAAGTATTAGTAGTTTCATTGTATAACACTGTTCTTACTAAGGAATTCAGGGCTGCGCAAAACATGATAGAAAGAATCACACACAAGGCATTAGAATGATAAATAATCTCACTACATTAAAAAGAGTAAAGAGACACAATCCCTCAGTTGTCGCACAGATAATCAAAACTGATTTTAACCTGGATTTGAATTTTGTCAGAGTAAAGGCCTGTCTCACATTTTCAGGAAGAAATAGTTTAGCTGCATACATCTGAACTGCAGTTTAGTTCTGACATTTACTGTAGTCCCTGTGCTCCTCAGAGTCCCAGCAAAAGGCCAGAGTTGGTTTATATGGAATTCACGTTTCTTGGAGGTGCTTTAGTGAGAGACAATGGAGAGGCGTTTTTGTTTATCTAATTTTGTCTCTCATGGTTGAGGTATATTTATAATGAAAATTCTGTGTTTTACGTGGGAGGACTTAAACAATTAGTGGCGGACTAAATGATGTTTTTCCCAAACCTAGACTCCACACATTAGGTCCTGACGGGACCAAATCTCCTCAGTCCTCCCCAAAACTTAGGACTTAAGAGTCCTCTCAAAACTCCTCCGTCCCCTCAAAACGCATCTTTCACCCTCAAAACTCCTCAGTCCCCTTCAAAACTCCTCTCCAAACTCCTCAGCCCCCCAAAGCTCCTCAGACCTGTCCAAACTCCTCAGTCCCCTTCAAAACTCCTCTCCAAACTCTCAGACCTCTCCAAACTCCTCAGCCCCCCAAAGCTCCTCAGACCTGTCCAAACTCCTCAGTCCACCCTCAAACTCCTCAGACCTCTATTTCGCCCGGCCTAGCTAGGGAGTAATGAACGCAACCAAAACTAAATTTAATAATAATGATAATGGGGCAACGGAACAAAGGGCAACAGAACAAAGGGCAATGGGAGCGTGATCTAGTGCGCATCTGGCATAATAGGTTGTTGCCCGTAACACATCTCCAAACTCCTTAGTCCCCCTCAAACTCCTCCCCTCAACTCCCCAGTCCCCTCAACTCCTCAGTCCCCATAGTGTAGAAAATAGACCCAGAGGAGCAGGTGGCAGGGGATTTCTACACAGCGACGCTTTAATAACACATTCAACATTTAAAATCCACTTCCAAACGACATCGTCTCAGCTCGATCTTCTGCCAGGTTCCAGAGCCTTATGTCATGCCACTGATACATTAACCACGCGCTGTGCAACACATGGTGGAACAATACTTAGTCAACAGAGTGGAATAAACCGCGTGGAGAAAGATGGAGGTGGAATAATCAGCCTTAATGCATTGTGTCGAGGTTCTTGCACTCAGAAAAGGGCCTGGTGCAACCTCTCTCCACGACGCTTTACATAACTGAACAACTCGGCTTTCGCTTTCATCCCGGGGATACCTCAAAAGAAAAATACATTGTTGGGCTTTGATATGCTCGGATATATATTGCGTGAGAGTCTGTTCACAAGCTGCTGCATTACATGAGGTTGTAATAGCAGTGACTTAGCCGTGTATGGGATTGGGGGAACGCTTCTACCAGAGGCTTGGGAAAAAAATCTAAATGTTTTGCCAGGTCGCATTAAAACATCCACTAAATATTTAAGTGCTATGATAAAAACAATATTGCAATAACATCGGCTGAACCCACGGTCACTCTGCTTCAGCTTTTTGATTGTTTTCCCGGGCTCGTCAATACGGATGGGTCTGTTTTATAAGGGCTTTGGTTTTTATTGGAAAAAGAAGCTAAATCGACTGATTTTGTATATACACAACATGTTTTAAATGTTGCAGATTCAGGTTTCAGATCATCCAAACATCAACTTTTGACTATTACTTTTGAGATTTTTTTTGTTTTTTCAATGAATGACCACAGATAATAATTTACTTCCTTAAAAAAACATCTGGAAGAAGCCGTTTTTTTTCCCTTTATACATGGCATGTCCAACTGTGGCCATACCTTGTTGTGAACCTTTCTGAATGAATTAATTTATTACCAATAGCAATTTTGTGATTTTGGCACAACATTTTTGTTCAAAGTGCTAATGTAGCAGTTGAGAATATAAATATTTGCCATTCAGTCAACCTGGACAAGACTGAACTAAATACCGTCCTATTAAAAAATAAAAAGTGTGTACACCCCTGTTTATACAAAGGCTGGATATAATACTGATTTTATAGATAAAAGGATGGAAATGGGAAAGACAATAGATGATAATTTTGTGTAAGCCCTCAGTCGTACAGGGATTAGTCAAAGCAAAGGAAGGTTTCTCACCCATCATCTGTACTTCTTAGATATAGATGATAATGTTACGAACCAACTCTGCTTTAGTGTGAAGGAGGTATCAAACCAAAATATTGAGTGGAAAGGACAGACTTGGACAACAAAAGCGAAGTGTGACAATAAAAATGAGACGGACCAAATAGATGCTAGAAGAACAAAGTCTCTTAAAGCCACATTCGCTCCAAATGGAAAAATATGAAGAATATTTACCTTTTTGAATTGTTTTCATAGTAGATCATAGTACTCTCCGTGTCAATGTGACATCTTGAAATACATACATTACAAAAAGGATGCAAGAATCACGGTTTGGTTTTACATGTGTCACTGATTTTGTGCTTCCACTGTGCACTCACAAGTGTGAAGTAGAAACCATGGAGGACCACACTAAAAGAACCATGGAGGACCACAGTTACAGTATATAAAAACCACCCGAACAACAATATTTTAGAAAAATAATTATGCAAAAGTCTAGAAACCAGCATCATAACAGCAAACTGTCAACATTGCAAACCACACGCACAGAAAAGCAGAGTTAAAAACAGCAGGAGGCACATTGTGTAGTTTGTACTCAACAGACTCACACATGAACAATACAACTCTTTCTTCACACCAACAATAATGAGAACAAGGCAGAAACTGCAACAGTCCAACTACTATGTCACAAGTTTCAACTTCAATTATTCAGGGTCAAGCCTCAAATAAAACACACGCAAAAATCAGCAGAATATCAACAGTGCAAGTGAATGTTCTGTTTTCTTACAGTGATGCGGAATCTCAGCTTTTTGCCGCAGTTCTGCCGCGGCTGCGTCCATGTCCGAGGCAATATCCTCCTGGCTTTTCAGATCATCAGGGTTTTAAGCTCCCACAGATTTCCCATTCCTATAGGCGTCTCTTCACTTCTCAACGCGTTTGTAAAACTATATATTATAAGAGATCCATGGTAAAGACCCTCTGTGCAGGACCAGAAGTACTGCTGAGTCCCCTTCGCTACACAGACTTCGTTTACAATCCACCTCCGCAGTGTACTTCAGTTATTGTCATGAGGACAAGACACATTTACACAAGAGGCCAAAATGGCACCATCCACACACAGGCTACAGCCCGAGCAGGTGTGGAGTGGGGCCTTGTGGAAGTGGGACTCCAGGTGAGGGCTGTGATTGGCCGGGTAGAGAGCCGCTCCTCCAATCAGCACCAGAGTCACGGACAACTGGGAGGTGGGAGGGCCAGTGGTTCTCCAATCACAGGTCAGGGATCTCGAAACAGGGGACAGGGGAGGGAACTGCCACGCACACTGACACACTCACACACACACACTCACACATACATACATGGGACACACAAGCGCACACACACTCATAGACACACACAAACACACAATCACAGACACGCAGAGAACACATGCAGGCACCCGCACACACAGGGGACACACGCACACTCTCTCACACACTCTAAAACACTAAACACTAAACACTAAACACAACAACAACAAAAAACACTAACAACACCTGGGGAAAACGCAACACATCAGGGAGGGGAAGCCACTCGAAGGGACAGGAAGTACAAAATACAAAACATTTAAAAAAAAACAAAAATGATATGACAAACCAACTATGTGCTATAATAAAACGGTATAAAATATGATGTGACTAGCACTTTATAAGGCCTAGAGGTTTAATTACAAAAATTGCCTTAGAGATAAGCGAGAAAATTCTGTGTCTACAAATCTTGATTAAATACACTGCAATAAAAACCATACATTGCCTCCACCTTTTGAATTAGAAACCTCTATTAGCATATTCATAGATGCAGATGATAAATGATATATCTTGGAATATGCATAACCTTTTTCCGATGAGAGTGGAAATTTGGATCCATGCCTCGTTCCATGTTCTCCTCATTGTCATGCGCGGCCACCATGCACGACTTATGTAATACTTGTATATAAATAGTCGGCTTGTTGTGGGAGTCGCTGCTTGGACTCTCTGCAATTTTCCCTTTTCTCCCATTATGCTAATTGAATAATACATTGTTCAAGGGGAGGGCTCAGTGGCCTTCATTACAGCTGCGGCAAACAACACGATCATTGGTCTTTTCGCGGCTTTCTTCTGACTCACAGAAGTAGAGGTGAACGCTGTCTATAGATCAGCAGAGAGTATAGTGCGTAGGAAGTGACGGAGGGTTTTAAGATGTATACAAAGAGAACAGTGTGTACCAATTCTCTCAATCAGGTAGCAGAAAAAGGGGGGAATCATATAAAGCACAGAAAATACTGTATCCCTCAGTCGTCAATAATCAGCTAGTTATTTCATTATTTAGTTAGGAGGTTAGCATGATGAGTTTGGTCTATGTTTAACTCTATTTCATAATGGGCTGTAAATGCAATCCACGCTCATGAAGATTTGTTGGTGTCCTTTTTACACCGTTTTGCTCGTATGAAAAGGACGTGTTTAATGTGTGTTAAAATGAATAATACAGTTGTTTCTTAATACATATTGATTTCTACTTGGATAACGACTACATGTTGTGGTCTGATTTGCTCAAAACATTTTCCCTTTTATTGGAACAAACAGAATATGTCATTTACGAAAGAAAACAGTATTTTTAGCCTAGCAAGCAACTCGTCCTCAAGTATATGGCAGCAGACCCCGGACACCAGCAGAGTAAAGAAGCAAAAGCAAAATGGTATAGAAGATCTAGAAGTTCACATGATATTGGCTCACCCAACGCCTGGTCAGGGAGGTCAGGACTTCAGGACTGACCCTCCCAGATCTCGACCTCTGCCTGGTAGGGAGACGAACCTGCCCATCACCCAGCTGGCATCCGGCGAGAGAGGACCTGCTCATAATCTGTAATCCTCCTCAAATACTTTTCATTGTTTCCATATATCTCTTTTTTTTGTCGGAGGCTCTTAATGCACATTGGAATAGTTGTATTCTTGTGTGGTATATGTTTTGATCAGCTGATTCTATAAGATTGTATTCTTGAATCCAGTTTCTTGTTTTTCCGTGTTTATCGTCGCATGTTCTGTTTTTCCTTGCAGCAAATCTATTGTCATTGTCAAAAATACGAAACAGAGACGCTATTATTGCAGCTGTGGTTGCCTACTTTGAATAAGGAAGAGAAGAGTGAGTTACTAAAAGTCTTTGGGAGGAGATCTGATTGGCTACTGCAGGGTTAATCCACCCTTTATTAACCACTGTGTGTGCAAAATCCCAATCAAAAGTTGTGCAAGTTGCCAAACATGTGAGTCTGTGAATACTAATGATGTGAGAGGAACGAGTCCGATGGATTTTAATAAGAACTTTTTACTTACTTTCACTCTTTCAGAATCACGTAACCCAGCTTTAATGAATGCGTTAATGGCGCGTAGGGAAACTTTTACATTGTTATTCAGAAACAGTGTCTGTTTCCTATGGATTTACCATCCAAAATAGGCAGCTAAAATGCATCCTGCAATGAAAATACCATAACTGGTGGTATTTACATCTTCCTTAGCTCTGGAATAGGAGGAAGAGAAATAAGCCCGGATTAACGCATGACCCTCGGGAGCCCAAAGGCGACACATTTACTGCATACCAATTATTCAAAACTTATTTCATGAATTTAAAATATGTTTTGGTGTAACTGTCTCCAGATAGATGTTGAGAAAGGATGATTTGCGCAAAGGGTAAAAATGGATATGTATTCAGAGCGGCCTCACAATTATTATAATGTTATTTGTTTTGTATTTTACATAAACACGAAAATACCGACAAGCGTTATGTGCTTCATCATCAACAGAAACAAAAGCAAAGACAATAGAGTGGGTACACCGAATACAACAAAGGGAAAGTTTGGCCATTGGTATCATGTCAAGGCAGAATGATTTAGCAAAACAAATAAAATCTCTGTCCTTTCAATGTTTAATTTTTGTTTAAAGTGGAAAAACAACATAAAACGCCATGATCACACATTTCAAAACATTTTCAAAGAGTTCTAACCTAAATTAAAACAACTGGTTTCTCATGCTGCAATATACTGTGCATGAATTCACTAGACATTAAACTACGGCTGAAGCCATTGTGAGTGACTGCCTCCAATCAATTACCAAAGTCCCAAAAAACACGCTAAAAAGATCCAAACAACATATTTCTACGTCCATATTAAAGTGTTACACCCGCGTTATGCCTTAGTACAAGTTTTAGTGCAAATATCTCCATCTATCCATTTTCTTCCCCTTAATCCATTTCTGGGTCGGGGGTGTCAGTCAGAGTTGCATCCAGTACACATAGTACCACCCCCTCACTGATTCTCCTGCAGGTGCTGAGTCCACAAGAGCCTGTAGCTGTCAGCGGGGGCTTCAGGCAAAGTGGGGTTAAGTGTCTTGCCCAAGGAGTCATGAGGAGGGTCTTGTCCTGAGGCTCTACCACCTGAGTCACTGTCGCTCCACTCAAATGTTCCCAATACCACACAGAATCACATGCACCAAAAGTAAGCGCTCCCATTAGACAATTAAACCGCGCAAAATAAGTAAAAGTGAAATGCAAAAAATTAAGCTTAAACGCAAATCCTGACTGGAAGACCAAAGAGACGTCATGTTGCCACACTGACTCCTCCCCCTCCCCAGCATCAGTCTCAGTAACAACCTGTGCTCATCACTTCATGTATTTAAACGCAGCCGCTCGGTTTTCTGCAGTTCAAGCTGGTGTTTGAGCCGCAACCCACCTCCTCCCCATCACCGCCTTTTCAGTAGATTATCATGTCAAGTCTTCTTCTCAGCTTCTTCCCCACCGGGTTCTAGGCCCTGGGGGTTGCAAGCTCATAATATCCACTAAACTCTCTTCTGCAGACGTCATGCAGTATTCCTCCCAGGGTCTAATTGTCAATCTCAATACATTAGTCTCAATCGAAGTCTGCTGGTTATTATGCATGAGTATCAACAATAACTATTCTAATGCAATCGTCGTCCTGAGTCTTTCCAGATTGAATCAAAGTGTTGAAATCTGGCAGAAGAAAAAAGATAAATAAGATGTTTACAGTGGCACAATTTGTGTAACTTTTCACACAGAATTGTATTAGTCAGTCTAGATAAGATGTGCTTTATTTATCTCACAGAGGATAAATGTATATGTCACATTTAGCATGGATAGAGACACTCAGATTGTGCAAAAGGAGGAAATGTGCAAACATGTTACATGCAGGATATATGTACAATAAAAGTGACAATAATTATGTACAACAAAAGTGACGAGTGTCAATTGGAAACAGTGTCAATAGTAGTGCAGGTTTTCACACAGTAATCATTTAAAGTGACTTATTGTACAGTCTGACAGCGGTGGGGATAAAGGCCCTGCGGTAGCGCTCCTTCCTACACTGAGGGTGTCTCAGTCTTCCACTGAAGGAGCTCCTCAGCTCCTCTACAGTCCTGTGCAGTGGGTGGGAGGTATTGTTCATGATGGAGGTGGCTTTGGCTAGCACCCTCCTGTCCCTCACCTCCTCCACAGAGTCCAGGGAGCAGCCCAGAGTGGAGCTGGCCCTCCTGACCAGCTTGTTCAGTCTGTTTCTGTCCCGCTCTGTGCTGCCCGGGGCCCAGCACACGGCAGCGTAGTAAATGGCAGAAGCTTCCACAGAGTCATAAAAAGTCCTGAGCAGAGGCCTGCTCACTCCGAAGGACCTCAGCCTCCTCAGAAGGAAGAGGCGACTTTGGCCCTTCTTGTGCAGGGCGTTTGTATTATGGGACCAGTCCAGTTTATTGTTAATGTGAACACCCAGGTACTTGAAGCTGTCCACCAGCTCAATGGTGGACAGGCTCCTTTTGCACAATCGGAGTGTCTCTATCCATGCCAAATGTGACATGTAAATTTCTCCTCTGTGAGATAAATAAAGCACATCTTATCTTATCTTAGAGTTGTGCCACATATTTTGATGGTTTTGACTTTAATTAAATGTGAAAAATATGCGGATATATGTTGTGCTGATTCCCATTTTTCCCCCACATACACGTCATGTCTTAGTTTATCACCAGTCCATGATTTCTCTACATACAACTTTCTGATAATTGCAGACAGAGAAAATTGTGCGTGCAATCGATGGAGCCGTTGATTGAAACGCAAAAGAAAAGAGTGGCGAACGACAAAAGAATTCCAAGCAGCGGCACCAGTTTTTTTTTTCGTGTAGCCCTTTTTTTGATATCGAATCCTCCCTTGTTGCAGCTTGAACAAATGAAAACAGCCGAAGAAAAATCCATTGAGGAGCCGTAGAGGGGCCCGCAGAGGGAGATTGTCCGATGAACAGGTTAGCGAACGGGGGAAGAACGTGCTAAACGTCTCAGTGTGTTTCGCTGAGGCTCCGGGGACGGGGGAGGATTAGGATCTGCTTCTTTTTTTTTTTTTTTTGGTCCGGCAAAACTGTCAGTGGTGATTCTGGCCTCCCAAAAAAAAAAAAAAACTGTGATAGCATCAGTTGTGGGCAGCCGGTTACGGGTTGTAAGGGAAGGATGTGAAGGTGGGAAGGATTTTAGAGATTGGAGCCGGGGAGCTGCGGGCGTTGTAAGCAAATGTGAGGTGTGAATGGAAAAGCAGCAGCTAAGTGAAAATGGTAGATAACACGTTGGAAGAAAGTATCCCCACAAAAAAAATATTAAAAAAGTGCTGATTTGACTGCGCTTTTCCTTTCTCTGTTTGACTGTCGAGGTAAAATATTCCTCTGCCTTGTCTGCATCATTTTTATTCTTTACCTAGCTGATATATTATACAAAAATGCATGACTAATTTTCAGGTGGAAAGATCGTTATTAGGAGGTCTCCATGAGCACTTATTGATTGAGTCAAAACTTATTAACTTAGTATTTTTTACTTATTATTTTTAAAGTTCTGTCCTTTAATTTTGTTGTCATTAAGGATACATATTTGTCTCAATAGAAAGACATATTCTGAACACAACATTATTTATTTTCTGTGTTTTTGTTTTTGTTTACTTCCTGTCCTGTGCCCCTCTGCTGTTTACTTGCCCCGCCCTCAAGTACCTTTGTCTCTGTGTCTACATGTACCTGTGTCTCTCTGTTTCTATATATACCTTTTTATTGTTTATCGGGGATCCCCATTAGCTTCCACCAATGTGGTTGCTAATCTTCCCGGGGTCCCAGTTAAGACGAGTGTATATTACAAATAAAAAATAAATTAATCAATACAATACATTAATCAGTGAAATACATACATTAATTCATAATATTATACATTTCCAAAACGAAAAACCATCCAATTACTTGCTCTGGGAGTTCAAATTAGTTTGTTCTGTTTACTTACTGTGAGTCTATTAGAACAAAGCAACTTCCAACTGCAGCTTTGAATAACTGGATTGTTTTGGATGCATTAATACGACTATCCACCCCATCCCTTTCCCGTGTCCCTGTCCTATGAATACTGTATGAAGAGAAAGAGGTTACGCCACATACAATTATAATGCTGCATTATTAAAATTGAGAATTCCCACTCACATGTTGTATCTGGATTGTAATGGGCCTCCAACCCCCACTCCCTCTGAAAACAAATTGCGTTGGTTTCTTTGTCGGGAGCTCGTCGGCAGCACTCCAACCGTCTCGGAGGCTTTCACTGACACTTCCAGCCAGAGAGTTACAAGGTGCAAGAGAAAAAAACTATACCTGGGCCTTGTTGGCAGGAAATAATACAGGTGGGAATGCAAAGATCACATGGCCTAGAACGGAGCCTTGGGGTATCCCTGCGGAGAGAAGAGGAGTGCTGACAACAAAGTTCCCCTGCACAAACGCTACTTAGAATGATAATGAAGCCAGCGTTCAATTTCAAAGGTGCAAAAGGGCTCTCATTGTTGGAATTCAAACAAAAGGTGGATTTGAGCAGGCTCTGGTAAGATTAGCTTGTCTCCGCAATGTTTTCTCCCGGCATTAATTCAGCGTGTGCACACTGTGGCAGCATGGAAGCATCTCCAGGCGCCAGGAGTATATTTTAGTCAAATATCTCTTCCCCCTATATGAAGGGAGCTGCAATTACTTTGTACTAATTTTGTACTTAAGCAGCACATTCCCATTGGCCTAGCCTGGAGACAAACTTTCATGTGTTTCCATGCGGTTGATAGAAAGTTTCTAAAACAGGATACCTGCAGCGGAGATGATGGTGTTCCCTGGCTTCAAAAGAACTCATATTTTCAAAGAAGTAGCACAAAATACAGACGGCCCCACATTGGGAGTTTTAGCAAGGTATTTTTTTGTTGTGTTGCTTTCGATGGCTGTGTAGTATGCTCCGGGATGGACTAATTATATACTATTAAACAAGTCCCCCACGGCTTATAGAAATGCATGTTATTGAAGTTCAATTCCCACAAGAGGCTGTCTACTTTTTTATTTATTTATTACTTCACACCGTCTCAGAGCGCGTCGACTTCAAAGCGCGGCTACATTCCTGGAATACCTGTGCTTTTGTCTAATTAGGGATTCCAAAGGTGCGTTTTCTGGCATTCCTAAACAATCAATAGTTTCTCCCCAAGAAAGAGGCGTTTTTTTACTCTGGACAGAAAAACTGGCGGAGATTAATTATAAAGAGTAAATGTTGGCAATAAGGGCGAGACTGAAATTGGCTTTGGAAATGTTAACGGAACACACGGCAAATGTGTTTTTAAATACAGAAAAATCACTGACGTTGAATAACTCGACAGTGAACAACATTTATGGACTTCATCAACATTTATGGACATTGGTCTCTGCTCCTCATGGACTAATGGCTCTAAGTGTTTTTTTATTGCAATTCTTGTGTTTTAACTGTTTGATTTTCAGATCTGGGTTGGTGAATGGACAGTTTGGTAAAGTCCTCCACTGCTGTGATTTGGGGATACACACAAATACCTTGCATTGAAGACGGGTGATGGCAGATTATTATTATTATTTATTTTCATTATTATTTAGATCCCCATTAGCTTCTGAAATACAGTAGCTATTCCTCCTGGGGTCTATATACTCATCATTGTCGGAAGAATGAAAGTACAATGGACAAATATGAATGTACAAACACTAAAAAGAAAATACACAGTAACCACACACACAGACACACACATTTCAACATTAATAGCATTGTAAAAACTTAAAAACAATCCCCATTTAAACATGTCTACATAAACTTTTAAGCATTTAAATATCCAAAATACGTAAATACAACTCAAAAAATACATGTGGACATTTCTACCAGTTTCCAAGTAACAAGTGCCATTGCAGTGCCACAGTGTTGAATGTGTGTGTGCGCGTGTGCGTGTGCGTGCGTGCGTGTGTGTGATGCACGATATATCGAAAAATTACCGTTATCGCGATATTGCTGTTTTTTTCCTTTATTAAAGACGATAAAACAGACACACATCAGAACAACAAACAAACAAACAAAAAAGTATAGAAATATGTGCATCTGAATTAATGTTGTGCTTATTTCTTTGTTATTTGTCTCTTGCATTTCAATGAAGATTGCAATTTTAGGTGAAAGACAAAAATATAACAGTCATACCGAATATAGCACTAATTCCCAATATTGTGCATCCCTAATATATATATAAAAATTGAGATAAAACTTTGTTATGCATGCCCCTATATCTATTCACCAAAGCAATTTCATCGGATGTGACTTCCTCCTAGCTACAATAAAAAAGCCAGTAATTAATATTCTAGATCTACATTGATGTACTATTTCCAAGAAATGACACTTGTTATGGCCATGAGTTTGAGGCCACATTCACAGAAACCGAAAGAATGGAAAATCATAATATGCTCCTTTCAGACGTCCATTATCAACATAATTAAAATGCTGCCTCATATGTGGACGTGCGAGTGGCTGAGTCAGAATACAGTTGAGAGTGAAAAGTTCAAGGCGTGATAATGCATGGGTGTTTCGGTCGACTTTGGTCATCGGCCCACAGCGAGAAAGCAGCAGCAGCAGCAGTAACAGCAACAGCAGCCACATCCACATGAGCTGGCACCAAAGGACTCACTTCCCCGCGTTGACTCACTTCTGAGACTTTAGGTACAATGGCAGCCTGCCCAGTGAGAGCTCGGCCAATGTAGACAGAGGCAGTCCGTTACATGCTATAGGTGTCCTTGAGAACGGAGGCGGGAGACAGGACAGCAGAATGTACTGTCTTTATGTAGCTAAAAGAAGGATTTGGTGTTAAACATAAACATTTAAGGATGGTGAGATTAGTGTTGGTTTATAGCGGTCAGTTCTTTGTCATGGCAGAATTCATATGAAGTCCCCATCCAACACTGAAGCATGTTAAAGGGCAAGTGATTAATATAAATTGTATTTCATTTTTAAAATAACGCAATTTTTCTGACAATGAGACAATTTACCAGTATTCACAGTTTACATTTTTCAACAATAATATAGTTTAAATAGTCCCTCCCCTTGGCTTAACTTTGATCAGTAAGATTTGCTGGAGGAGAATAGTTGAACCAATGACCACTGGCCTCATGGATTTGAAATAAATGCTGACCAATCAGGAGGCTGCTGGGGTGAGCATGGGCGGATCTAACCAGTCCTTGTTTTGAAAAGGATAATTCTTCGCAATTTGAAGAGTAAGTCATATCCACTTTAAATACAGTAAAAAAAAAACAATTTTGGTTTTAATGGTATGAATTTGTTTGTCTGCTCATATGTGATTCACCTGTGTCTCTGTCTAGCTGTACCTGTGCTCTTCCCATCTGTACCTGAGCTCTTCCCCTTTTGTTGCTGGTCCGTTATCTTCGTCTGTCCGTTTATTTTACCTTTGGCTTTTATTTATATAGTTTTTTGTTTGCATTCTTGTTCTATGGGTCCTCATTTTCTTTTTGAACTAATTGGACTGCACACACAAAAAAAAAAAAAAAATACAATAGGCACACACAAAAATACTATTTCAAACAGTCAATATTGAATAAATGAAGTAGATTTTTACTATAACATTTCTCCATCTAGGAAAGCCTTCTGTCACTTGCACACCTCCCACATTTCAGATGTGTTATAAACTAATTTTACCTTTTTTTTTTATTTCTATTTTGTTGTGGTCTGAGAAAGAGGTGCTCAAAATATGTTTATTTGTGGTCGTAAACAAACGAGGTGCAACCGTTCTTGTTTTATTAGTACTTTTGCAAGCCACTGTATAATAACTAATAACAATCGGACAAATACTAAAAACTAAAAATGAAATGATTTTTGTTCAAAGCTAAATTTGCTACTGGTTGGGGCATCCTGTTATAGTCAACTAGATAATGTAGCTGGTAATATATGATCTAGGACAATGCAAATCTTCAAAAATCACTTGATATTGACAATACATAAGATATAGCAACCATCGTGTCTATGTATTTGGCAAATACTGGAAGCATATTAGGCTCAATATTGTACTTCTCCTCCTGGTGCTGTTTCTCTATGCGTTAGGCCCCTTGCAAAAGCTCACCAAATATATCCACTATACTCCCAATTACTTCCAAATGACTCCGAAATAGCTTTATAATTTCTGCTACCGCATTTCCATCTACTCCTTAAAAGTCATTTGCATCGATTCATTCCACTTTTCTCATGGAGATGCATGGAAGTCATAGGCATTTCTGTACAAAGAGAATTATGCAGCCGGGAGAGAGGGAGGAAAAGTGGATAATATTAGGGGAGAATTGTCGCAGTGGTTGAGTCCGGGAGGTTGGCAGCAGCACATTGTTAAGGAGATTAGAGAAATAGTCAGAGTAGAGAATCCCCTTTACTTTAATCCCATATGAGTATAAACGGAGGGAGGAAGATGCAGCCAGAGCAGCCAAAAGCCAGGCAGCTGTCAGTTTGGGTGGCAAGAATTGATGGTAAGTTACTGCACAAATATTAGGATTTGAGGTGACTTTGTATGGGTCTGTATGGGTGCCAAGTTGCAGGTCCAATGTGTGGATTGGTGAAAGACTGGATGCAATTTTTGGTTCAGTTATCATGTTTTGAGAGTAATTCATGACATAGCAGGAGAGAAGACTCATGCACAAAAACAACATGGGCGCCCTTTGTTTTCAATTCAATCCTATGTATTTTTGTCTAGCCCTAAATCACAACAGTAGTTATCTCGGAAGACTGTACAAACTCGTTGATTCGCCAACACAGATCAAGGAATCAAACAGTTCAAACACAATGATAAAATAAAACAGAGTTGTAGGTGCAAAATAGGCAGATGACCAATGTCCATAAACTTGGATCCAACCCGTCTTGCGACTTTGTCTTCTTGCCGACAACATATAGCAGAAATTTACACAGTAATAAAACCAAATTGTTTAAAATCCTGTTGTTTTCATCCCGGTCAGGTGATTAAGGTTATCCCATAATTTCGATAATTTTATCATTTATCATGTTTTGAGAGTAATTCATGACATAGCAGGAGAGATAAGACTCATTAAACCTGCACAAAAACAACATGGGGCGCCCTTTCTTTTCAATAAAAAAAACCAAAAAAACAAAACGAGTCGTAGGGCCAGTTGACCAATGTCAATAAACTTGGATCAAGTCCATAAATGTCCTCCTGCATCAGCAAGAAACAAGTCTTTCCTTTCTGAACTACAGGGACTGGCGAGTCAAAATCATTCTGCGTCCAACCCGTCTTGCGACTTTGTCTTCTTGCCGATAACATATAGCAGAATTCACACAATAATAAAACCAAACTGTTTAAAATCCTGTTGTTTTCAAGCCGGTCAGGTGATTAAGGTTATACAATATTTTGCATGATCGGCTGCGGAGTGGTGCAAAGCCAATAACATCAACATTTTGAGTTTGTACATGCTGCTTTTCCCTTTATAAAGTTGTCCTAATCGAGAACATTTGCTTATAATTGCTTGCCCTTTTACATTTCAATAGGGATAGCCCACAAACATGGATGCGCCCATCTGTGACTTTAAAAGATTGATTTCAAAAGGTTGTTTGGAGCTTTTATATTTCGGACTTTCCCATTTTTTCCCGTTGTGTGGGGAAAGCCAACAGTCCAAATAACACGCCAACTTTATCTACTATTCTCACACTGTTTCAACACAAGAAAGCCTATAAGTGTTAAGTCATTTCCATTACTTCTTGATGTTTCTGTGAAGCCTGTGAATTGAACAGAGGAGAAAATGCCAAAGCTGACTCTTTTTAAACCTTGACTGAATAAAAGTGAAAGAAAAGTTATTACAACATTTTTTTTTTGTAGAATGTGTCGCCATTTTCTAGTACAAACGCACAGTGACACACACCACATTCCTTCGCGGTCTCTCAAAGGCATTGGTAATAATTGGCGTCATACCTGCAGAGTGACGCATAACACCGTCTGACTGGAGGTTTTTCATGTTTATATTGAAAAGGAACACTGCGGTACGGAGTCGAACAGTGACAATTTAAATATGCGGAAAAGTGGTGTGACCTTGGCGGGCTGCAACACAAAGGCTTAGTTCACAAAGTGCATATTCATTAAAGAAACAAATTAAAGGTTTGGCTCCGCAGGGACGTGGCTGCAGGACGCCGACGTCAGGGAGTTTAAAAGCTTTGTTTGACGAACACATCACTCACATTTATGTAAGTAAGTAAGTAAGTAAGTAAGTTTTTATTTATATACCGCCTTTTTCACTGCAGATCTGAGTCTCAAAGCGGTTTACAATTGTTAATTTTGGGCATTAGTCTGTCACTCCACACAGAGATGGGAGCGGGGTCGCCAGTACAGGAAGCGCATGCCAGAACTATTGGACATATTTTTTATGTAAAGCCAACAGTCAAACAGAAGGACATTGTTTGAAAAAAGGTAGATTATATGTTGTGCTTTAGCAAGATATGTTTCACACTGTAGGGCTGTAAGTTCATTGATTGATCACAACTAATTGAATATTGAACTATTCACCTAATTTAGTACTTTATTATCATAGACGTAAATATAATGAGAAGCACCCTTAACCTTCAGGCTCAAAGGCCAGTGCCCTGCCAGCTGAATGAATACTTGAATTCATTAATAGCTTTAGTTATTAATGGTGTTATTTTGTATTATTACACGGCTCCTCACAGCAGCAGTAAAACGCTCCATTGATTTGAATGTAATTTCAAAACGTTCTACCGGTCAGTATTTCCTGATAACTGACTTCTCAAAACAATAATCACCGCTGCCCTTTGGCAACGCACCCTCTGTTTGTAATTCAGATGTGTAGATCACTCCGCAAGTAGTTCCGGCCACTCCAGAGCTAGCCACGCTCAATAAACGCAAATACCAATCAATCAACACATTTAAATGTTAATGGGAGAATTCATTAAACATATACATTTTTTAACACACGTGCACAGAGGTTTTCAGAAGTATCTGTTAAGGTTTTCATGACAAAAATACTGTTTTAATGCAAGAAAAAGTGATCGTGAAAAACCCGGAAGTACATTACACTCCGGGACATTTTAGGAACATTTGCAGAGGATTGAATTATGGATTTAGGTTAAGTTTATGTTTGGGTCACTCACCGCTGATGTTCAGAATTCTTTGTTCAGTTTTCATGCCGTTCGAGAGAGTTCTAGTTGGAAGTTGCTAGCCTAAGTGTTGCTAGCATAGCCACGGGAAGACCGCTTCGTCCTGTTGGTACTTATTTTACGATAATGCATACTATACCCTATACTTATTGCTTTAATGGTTTCTCCAGTGGATTACGTAAGTCTCTATCTGTACTTGAAGCTTGGAACTGATATCTCCCTCTTTGGGGGCATCTCACTTGGCTTTGTATCACTGATTTTACATCAAAATGCATCTCAACCACTTGGTAATGTTTATGTATGTACTTGTCTTGTGCACACTGGGGATTTTTACAGATGTATTCCAATGTGGTTTTACTGTAGATGGCAAATAAAACAAATCTGATCTGAATCTGATCTGATCTGGTAAAGGCCTAGAATGAAAAAATATATATATCTATATATATATACGTCCCCCGTCCAGGAGGCAGAGGCTGAGGATGTTGGGGCGGATACTTCCATCTCCCTGGCCGAGGTCACCAAGGTGGTTGGCAGCCTCCATGGTGGCAAGGCGCCGGGAGTGGATGAGATCCGTCCTGACTATCTAAAGTCTCTGGATGTTGTAGGACTGTCTTGGCTGACACGTCTCTGCAACATCGCGTGGCGATCGGGGGCGGTGCCAATGGAGTGGCAGACCGGGGTGGTGGTCCCTCTCTACAAGAAGGGGGACCGGAGGGTGTGTTCCAATTATTGTGGGATCACACTCCTCAGCCTCCCCGGTAAGGTCTACTCCAAGGTACTGGAGAGGAGGCTACGTGCGATGGTCGAATCTCGGATTCAGGAGGAGCAGTGTGGTTTTCGTCCCGGTCGCGGAACACTGGACCAGCTCTATACTCTCCATCGGATACTCGAGGGTTCATGGGAGTTTGCCCAACCTGTCCACATGTGCTTTGTGGATTTGGAGAAGGCGTTCGACCGTGTTCCCCGGGGTGTCCTTTGGGGGGTCCTCCGGGAGTACGGGGTCCGGGGTCCTCTGCTGAGGGCTGTTCGGTCCCTGTATGACCGGAGCCAGAGCTGTGTTCGCATTGCCGGCAGTAAGTCAGACCTGTTCCCGGTGCATGTTGGCCTCCGCCAAGGCTGCCCTTTGTCACCGGTTCTGTTCACTGTATTTATGGACAGAATCTCTAGGCGCAGCCAGGGGTCGGAGGGGGTCCGGTTCGGGAACCACAGGATTTCATCTCTACTTTTTGCGGATGATGTCGTCCTGCTGGCTTCAACGAACCAGGACCTGCAACATGCACTGGGACGGTTTGCAGCCGAGTGTGAAGCGGCTGGGATGAGAATCAGCACCTCCAAATCCGAGGCCATGGTGCTCGCCTGGAAAAAGGTGCCTTGCCCTCTCCAGGTGGGTGGAGAGGTCCTTCCTCAAGTGGAGGAGTTCAAGTATCTCGGGGTCTTGTTCACGAGTGAGGGGAGGATGGAGCGTGAGATTGACAGGCGGATCGGTGCAGCGTGCGCAGTTATGCGGTCTCTGTATTGGACCGTTGTGGTAAAGAGGGAGCTGAGCCGAAAGGCAAAGCTCTCAATTTACCGGTCAATCTTCGTTCCCTCCCTCACCTATGGTCATGAGCTGTGGGTAATGACCGAAAGAACGAGATCGCGGATACAAGCGGTCGAAATGAGCTTCCTCCGCAGAGTGGCTGGGCGCTCCCCTAGAGATAGGGTGAGGAGCTCGGTCACACGGGAGGAGCTCGGAGTAGAGCCGCTGCTTCTCCACGTCGAGAGGAACCAGTTGAGGTGGCTCGGGCATCTGTTCAGGATGCCTCCTGGACGCCTCCCTGGGGAGGTGTTCCGGGCACGTCCCACCGGGAGGAGGCCCCGGGGAAGACCCAGGACACGCTGGAGAGACTATGTCTCTCAGCTGGCCTGGGAACGCCTAGGGGTCCCCCCGGACGAGCTGGAGGAGGTGTGTGTGGATAGGGAAGTCTGGGCGTCTCTGCTTAGACTGCTGCCCCCGCGACCCGGCAACGGATAAAGCGGAAGAAAATGGATGGATGGATGGATGGATATTTTTTTATTTTATTTTGTATTTTATAATATCTGGATGTATATTTTAAGTTGTATTATTCATCACCCGCAGTTGGATCTGAGGGAGCAAACCTGTGTGTGTTAAATGTATAAATGTTAATTGTTTGTATGTACTGTATTATATGTATTGTGTTTGTTTGTTTTATGTTCATGGGACCCTTTCGAAAATGAGATGCTGCATCTCGAGGGGTTTTCCCTTAATAAATCTAAATCTAAACATTGGGACATTACACTCCTTGATATCTGCTAAACTGCATCTCATTGCATTGTTCTGACTTTTTAATGACATTGTAATCTAATCTAATGTCTAAGTAGAGAAAACTATGTTAATTATATCTAGTCTCTGTAATAATGTATTTAAAAATCCTTTATTCAACAGATTAAAAAAATGAGTTTTAAAACATCCATGACAGACTTCTATTCTAATAATCTATAATTTGATGTGAATAACTTGGTCCCTCATCTCTCTTTTCACTTTTATGATATAATATATACTAGTTTTGCTTTCTGAAAGTTTGAGGTCACAGGACGGCTCTGCACAAACTCCAGAGTTGTAGAATAAGGGGAAAAAAAACAAAGTACCACTCTCAGCGTTGTCCTTATCACAGGAAGGTCAACGTTTGGTAATCATAACAGTACGTTTGAGAGTCCCAGGGTCGGATAACTCCATTATGCCAATGTCACTTTTGAGGCTCCCAAGTGCAACAAATCATGCACACACCCTCTTTTCAATACTTAATAGGCTGTTACGATGAAATGTGGTTTTATCAGTTTGAAATATTTATCCGGCCAAAAGGTATTTCCTGGTAAAAAGAGAGTAAATAAGAAAGAAACATTTATGTATATACAACATTTCACAGAGTTCCATGGCCTCGCACGAAATCTGAGACATGTTAGTGCCATATGAACCAACTGGGACTCTGTGGAGCACAGGGACTGGGCTCCTATAGGACTCTGAGGAGCACAGGGACTGGCCTCCTGCTGATGCCTTAAGTCAGAACTACCCATGTAGAAGCAGCCTTTCAGATGAATGCAGCTAAAATCTGGAAATGTCTTCCTGAAATTGTGAGGCAGGCTTCTTCTTCTCTGACAATGTTCAAATCCAGGTTAAAAAACAGTTGTTTATCTGTTTCTACAACCGAAAGAAAGGAACTAATCTTTACTCTCTGCATTGCTTTGTGATTATTTATGTCTTTGGCCTTATGTGATGCCTTGTTTTGTTGTTGTTGGAGTTGCCTTGTGTATGAACTATGCTATACAATTAAACTGGCGCAGACCATTACCATTTTGTTCACGCACTCTATACAATCAGCCCTATGGTTTTTGTGGAAGGAGAAACCAGAGCATGTGGAGCAAACCTTCACAGACACAGGGAAAACATGCAAACTCCACTCAGATAGGCCCCCGTCTGAAGATGGAATCAAATCCAGGTCTTGCTTTTGTCGTCAAGGAAACCTGGCAAAACAGTGACTCAGAGACAGAAAGCCTTCAACGCCAGCGACGGTGAGAATGTAAGGTCCAATCGCTCGAGCCTTCCATCACAAACGCCACAAACGCTGAATAGTTATCGGCGAGCACACTTTCTCCTTCTCTTTCCCTCGACTGGATTCACCTTGCTTGTTTACCTACTGGAATCTATGACTCTGCGATGACTGAGACCGGCATAAAGGCTCCCTGACAGTAAGCGTATTCAACCCGCGTCCGCTAGCGCCGCGTCAACAACTACCGCTTTGTTAGCATGCCTCCCCCCGTTCTCCTTTTTTCTTTCATATATTTTTTGGTCACCGGACTGGAAGCCTTCTCACCAGTTCCGCGAAAAGCCACAACTGACACGCGGCTGCTTACTATTGCAATGCGTTGTGACAAGGCTCCCAAAACAAGGCCCGCGGTGAGAGAGAGAGAGAGAGAGAGAGAGCGCGGCAGAGAAAGGGCTGTCCGAAAGCTCAATCTAAAACGTGCTGACAGGGTAAAGTGGCGGAGAGGTAGGAGGCTGTGCACAGACGCACGAGCCAAGAGCCGGTAAACCTCAAGTGAAATGCAAGCACTGGAAATGTCTGGGAAAAGGAGAGAGTCAATCGTTGCCAAGTGCCGTACGCTTAGGAACCTACTGGATTGTGAAGTCTATTGTGCGTCGTACTATGCTATTGACTGATTTATACTTACAAATCGTTTCATGAAAAGTGTACTGTGATTGTTTTCTATTGGCTGAAATGTCATTGCTTTGACTTAAAGGGATGAAACAAAATGAAACAAAAAATATTTGACCCCTTTATTAATCCATTTCTGGGTCAGGGGAGTGGCAATCAGAGCTGCACCCAACAAAACACCAGTCTCCCAGTCTTGCCCAGGAACACAATGACAGCAGATGACATAGATCATGGTGGGATTGGAACCCACGACCATTAGGTCCATAGACAAATGCTTTACCAACTGAGCCACTACGTTTCCCGATATTTTCATGGTGGCAAATACCAAAACCTAGTCTTGGGTGTGTTGTCAATGTAATATTTCTCATTGTGAACGTTCACACGGCTTTCTGAGGGGAGTTTGCATGTTCTCCTTGTGTCTGTGTAGGTTTCCTCTGGGTGCTCCTGTTTAACCTACCACTAAAAACATGCACAATAGGTATGAATGTAGATGAGAGAGTGAATGGATGGTGTTGATTGGAGCTGATGGTCCAGTGTGTTCTGGACTCGCTTCTGTCATCACCGTTTGTGGAACGATTGGAACAATATCTGACTCTGAGCATTGTAAAGCGCTTTAGGTGATCTGTAAAATGCGCTATATAAATAACCGATACTTATTTACTTACGGCACATCACCAGTTGAAACTGCTACAAAACTCAAACTGTGAAGCCTTCATTAAAATCACAAAGTCATTCTAATCAAAGTGTATTATGCAGAAAAATCAAACATACGCATAAGAGTCTTTCTAAATTTCTACATTTTTATCGTTTCACTTTATTTTGACCAAGTAGGTGGGATTGGATCATTCCCAAAGGCACACCAAACACCATCTCAAGGCACACCAACATGCCACGGCCCACTGGTTGAAAAACACTGTTGTATTATTATGTATTGGATATGATTTATGTTCATGGGACCCTCTTAAACATGAGATGCTGCATTTCAAGGGCTTTCGCAAAATCAAACCAAATCAAATCAAATACACTGGCTCAAGTTATTGCTGACATTTACACGGAACAGAAATATAAATATTACAAATTAATTTTCTTTGTTTGGGTAATTTTTTGGGTTGATAAGTAAATTATCAACCAATGGAAAATACTGTTTTACTTGAAGCAAGCGGGAATATCTTTGTAAATATGAAATCCTATGCATGACAGATTATTTTTGTTTGATTCTAATCCAATCTAAGTGCATTTGTAATTCAAGTCATTTTAGTTGATAGAGATGAGTTTTAACATGTTCTAAAACACACAAATACAACCAACCACTTTCCTTGTCGTTTTGCATTTTTGGTTTCTCTGGACCATTTTTTATTCATTTTTATTTCAATGAATTAGTCATTTTTAGCTGAAATGTTTTCACTGGCATATCCTTTATCCACTCCAGATGTGGAAGTGACTGGCAGCTACCACCCATGGCATGATTTGAATGACATTTAGAGGTTTTAGCAGGGGAAGCCGAAATGACAAAACACTCAAAAAAGTCTAAACTAATGGTAGAAAGTGCTCATTGAACTAAAGCAAAAGCCGTGACACGGTGGCAGAAAGGGCCTCTCCTGTTTGAGTAAGCCTCTGGACTCAAAGCCAAGCAGCTGCTCAGCCCGGTCGTTTGAAGCCTCCCCCACTGAGCCATCAAACAGCCCCAAAACATTTTAGCAGCTCCACGATCCTGGCACCGGCCCGCGCTCATCCTTCAAAGCCGGGCCAATGGATTATCTCCCCTTGTCTCCTTCAGGACAAACTTGTAAATTATTAGGCTTGGGATGTTTTTTTTTTTTTGCTTTGCTTTTTACTTTTTACTCAAAAACTTTGGATTAGGTTTAAGATAGGATGAGAGAAACTTTATGGATTTCACAATGGAGAAATGTATGTGTCACATTTGGCATTAGAATCACTCAGATTGTGCAAAACAGACAGAAATGTGCAGCATATAAAGGTTAAAAATATAGACTGTGCAGGATGTTATGTATAAAGAAAACAGTTCATTAAAGAAGACAAAAAAACCTATAAGATTTGATATAAATTATATAAATTATGGAATCTCTTGTATCTGACCAACTAAAAGAGTTTCTATACTCAAATTAACTTATCTCCACGTTACAATCAGGCTTCAGGAAAAAGCACAGTACCATCTCTGCGGCTACAAAAGTCATAAATGATATACTTGTTGCTCTTGACAAAAACAGTATTGTGCTTCACTTTTCATTGACCTGTCAAAAGCTTTTGACACGCTGGACCAGGCTTCTTTGTTTGGGACTGACGGATCACGTAGTCTCTTTGTTGACATATGATTTGAATGACTGCATTAAATGTGATGGTCAGTGCTCCGACTTTGTGACTGTCCACAAGGGGGTGCCACAGGGCTCAACATTAGGACCCCTCCTGTTGATAATGTATATTAATGAAATGGAACAAAATGCGTCAGATGCTAATTTAAATTTTTATGCTGATGACACAATTATTTACAGTTTCGGAATAAGTCCAGCCAAAGTTGTTGAATCTCTCTAGAAACCATTTGAAGTGGTTCAGCACACTCTGCTGCAGCTAAAATGTGTCCTCAACTAAAAAATGACCTCAATATGTTCCTGCGCTGTCCACACTAGAGGGAAATGTCATCTGTACAAATACCTTGGTATCGTGCTTGATGACACCCTCACGCTCAAACCCCATATTCAGAATCTTGCAAAGAAGCTCAAACTTAGATTGGGCTTCTTATTCAGAAATAAATGTTGTTTTTCTTTTAATGTGAAAAAGCGGCTTGTTACTGCAACATTGTTAACTATTTTAGATTATGGAGACCTTATATTTATATATATATTTATTTATATTATATATATATATATATATATATATATATATATATATTTATATATATATATATATGATACCTGATATTCAATATATATGAATGCCTCAACTCAAAGTCTCTGTCAGATTGACACTTTGTACCGTTCTTCTCTGAGGTTCATTACGAACTGTAAAGCCTTGACTCACTGTGAATGATATTCTGGAGTGGGATCTTTGTCCACAGAAGGTTTGGACACCGGTGCACTATTCTTTATAAGGCTTGGTCTGCTGCCCTCTTATATCTGCTAATTACTCACACAAAGAGATGTTGGTTCATATGGTTTGGATCAAATGATCTTTTGTTGCTCTCTCTTACTTTTGCACAGAACTGGAAAGAAAAGCTTTTGTATTTGCTGCTCCTTCTACATGGAACGTGTTCCAAAAAGACTGTAAATTATCTGAACTTATTTCATTGAATGTTTTTAGATCCAGATTGAGAGCACTTGAGACATCCTCATTGGAATGTTTTTTTTTTTTTATAATCCGTAATTTTATGAAATTGTATGTGACTATTTTAATAATACGTATGTACTGTAACTGTTTTATAATCTGTAATGTATGTAACTGTATGTAACTTTTGTCCAGGACTCCCTTGAAAAAGAGGTTCTTAATCTCAATGGGACTTTCCTGGTTAAATAAAGGTGAAATAAAAAAATAAATCAATAAATAGATATAAGCAATAGAACAGAACTTTTCTCTTGTATAGTCATCTAATTTTCCTCCTTATTTGAATGAACATGCTGTCCAGTGTTGTTGCCTGTTATGTTGAATAGCCCATTAAGATGAACGGGCAAACCCAGTGTGTAACCCCAGGAACATAAAAATCCATATTTATTTGTTACTCCAGAATGGTATCAGAATGCAAAGATGTCAGTCCTCTCCTTATCGTCGTGATTAGACAACCATCTGTGCCTCGATTGGTTGACGTGGGCAGAACTCCTTGACACTGAAAGAATGTCATCCAGGACCACATCCTCTCTGGAGGCCATTCTGAAGATCAATGTATCTAATATCTACCCAGGGGTCGGTAGCTTGGGAGCAACAGTAGCTCGCCAGCCCCTTTCAGGTAGCTCCCCAAAAGATTTAGAATTCAACACTTGATCTTGATTTATTTATTTATTTATTATTATTATTTTTTTTTTTATACTTTATTTTTGAGTTTTTGCCTTTACAACTTAAGGTGATTGTCATAAAAAACAAAAAACCTCCCAAGGCAACATTTATAGTGCAGAGAAAAAAAAAAAAATATATATATATATATATATATATATATATATATATATATATAAATAAAATAAATAATAATAATAATAATAATAATAAAAAAAAAATACAAAAAAATAAAAAAACCTAAAACAATACAAATTACATACAACTATTAATAATCATAATAATACTACACATAAAACAAAATAGTAATAATATAATAAAAAACAATAATAGTACAATAAAAAAAAATAAAAAATAAATAAATAAAAAAAAAGTCTGTTTTAAATATTTATATATACGCACTCATATGCACACTCATTTACATATATGTATGTATACACCTATATACACACATATACCCCCCAACACATATGCTCATACACATATACCTATATTCATGCATACATGCACTTCATTATATATCTCCTTCATGCACATGCATATTTATTTTTAGTCATAACACATCTATTACAAGTATAAATATAGGCTTATACAGTAATATCTGTCTCCATATTTCACATTTGTCCGCAAAAAGGAGTAGCTCTCTGCCTCTTATGTTGTATTAAAGTAGCTCTCCAATTGAAAAGGGTTGGAGACCTCTGATCTAGGCTATACAATTCATTCAATTTCATTCAGTTTTGCATAGGCCTAAATCACAAAAGTAATCTCAGAGGGCGGTACAAAACCCAGATCAGAGAATAAATATATTCAAAAGCAAGAAATGCAATGATAAAAGACACTTAGAGCCATTGATCCATAAAGGGGCAGAGACCAATGTCCATAAATGTCGTTGAATTTCGAGTAACCTGGATCATCACCGCTGATTAGTGTACTGACTTGGACCCCCCTGATCTCCTCAGACTTCCCATACCATCAGCAGAACCAGTTTTTGTTGCAAATCCAGTCTACTATTGTGGATCATCATACCGCGTCAATGTCATAAGCCTATCTCTATGTGCGACTGTTTAATGCTGTAGACAAGAGCTCTGCGTAGACCCTAGCTTGTGCCTATTTCCTGTGGGATCTCCAGGTAGAGTGGAGAGCTCGTTTCCTGCCCATACCCCAGAGAACCCCATTTGTGAAACTCTCCCCAAAGCACGGCCGCACGATCCGCCTTGTTTCCTTCCAAGCTCCATCCCCGAGACGAACAGACACCAAACAAGACTTCCCTATCTGCCGTGACTGACTGAAGGCCTGGCGGAAAAACTGACAGGGAGAATATATAACAACAGCGCTTGCACTTGCACCGGCGAGATAGCGGCGGATGGTGGGTGGGCTCGCTCCACTCCGGGCTTTTGATTTCATCACCTCAGTCGATCCAGCGGAGGGAGACAGCCCTTGTAGCCCAGGATCGCTAATGAATTACACCCCGCTTCGCTCCAGGTAGTCGGGGGATCGAGACAATGACTTACTGAGTGTGTGTGCGGGAGGCAGTGAGTGAGGAGGCAGTGGGAGTCTGCTCGCCCCTGTCTCATTACTCTCTTTGCTTGTGATCACACGTATAAGGGTACCGGGAGTTCAAGACGCAATAAAGGAGAAGACGAGAAAGCAAGGCGAGTTATGAAGTAAAATAGATGAGGAATATGCATTAAAAGGAGACATGACGTAAGGAAATGACTTTCTACAGCTTTTGATCATGGTGTACTTGTGTTTCGCTTGTAATTCACACGCTCAGTGTTAGTTATAGAGATATTATTGAATGTTGGAGTTTAGGGGAGAGATAGAATACTGTGCATGTATGAAGGATTCTGTAATTACAATACTATTCCTGGATCTACAGCCTGTTCATCCAAGCTTTCTCCTTTATCTCACACTGGGATTTTAGATTTTGCTTTCCCTTGCTGATGCAGGAGGGTCAATGGACAGTGGTGGTGATCCAGGACACTCCACATTCTACATTTATCAACATTTATCAACATTTATCAACAGTTATGGACATTTACGGACATTGGTCTTAGCCCCATAAGGACCAAAGGCTCTATGTATTTTTTATCGTTGCATTTCTTGTGTTTTAGCTGTTTGTTAGTGTTTAATTAACAGCCCTACTGTTTACTATTACTAACTAACTCATATTTTGATTAAGGACTATACAAAACTGACTTTTTTGAGTCGGTGAAACTAGCTTTGTCTTCTTTGCAGCAGAAATGGCACCCCATCAAGCAGAGACATATCCTCTACATACAGTTATGTTAAGACTCTAGTCTAATGCTACATTTTGAGTGTGATATTCTCAAATAAAATCAAATTGAGTTTCATATAAATCGACGGGCGAATATGCGCGGTCAACATTCCCATTCAGCACGTCTCGAATCTCCGTATTGCCACTCCAGTCCTTTGTACCGCCGCCTCCCCTGGCTGTCTCTCTGAAGTCCCTGCAGAAAGCCTGAGTCAGCAGCGCTCTGGCAGACTATAAGGTGAGCGCCAATGTCAACGCCAACCTTGACAAGACTTATAGTGAGAACGCCTGACGTGCGGCATGCAAATAAATTAAACCCGCCCCTGCTCGGCGGCAGACGGTGACTACAAATATTCCGCCGTGGCCGCTCTGCTGACTGAGCTTGCAAAGGCACAAGCTTCCCCACACCATACCGCTAATTGCTTGCGTTTTCAAATTGATGATCTCATAATTTCACATGAAAAGCAGAGTAGTCTATTTACATTATATATCTTACATTATTAGTCTATTGTGTGCGAATGTTTCAGTGGTTTTGGAAGACGAAACAAAATTCTTGAGCTTAAGGCATTTGCTGAAAAGGAATCTTACGACTGTTATTCCAAAAGTGGACATTTGAGTCTGGACACTGTCATACTTATATAACCTGAAGTAATTTAAATACCATAGCTACTTATATAATCTGAAGTAATTAAAATACCATAGCAACCAAAGAGTTTCTGATGTGATCTCAAAGGAGAGTGCTGGATGAGACATACATTTTTCTTTAGCTTTAGACAGATTCTTTGTGTATATTTAATAACAGGAAGTGCTAACTTCAAACCTCAAATAAATTAACCACACAATGTAATTAAATCAAACTACTTCCTCGCTCTAAAACACTTTGGCTCTGGCCTCTGACGCATGTTCAGATCAGCTTTTTCAGAGATAAAAGTGAAAAAGACACAGGTCTGCTTAAAGTGTCAACTTGTGACTCACTAGGCTTTTTCTTCCATGTGTTGTTGTTTTGTTGGGACAAAAAAAGAATTGTCACATACATAAAGATACTCCAGCTTTAAATAACAAAAGTGAAGAGTTAATTACTTGTGTCACTTCAGTTACAAATTGTGAACATAGCGTGTCAATCGTTAAATGTTCCCTGCTCTTTTTTAGTTTGTTTAATGTCTGTTTTACTTATACACTTGTCTTGTGCAGACTGAGGACCTTTGCAAATGTATTCCAATGTGGTTTTACTGCAAATGGCAAATATATTTAATCTGACTCAAAATCATCTGTGAGAAACGTTTTTAAGACAAGCAGCAGTGAGACGATCTAAATAAGTCCTTGATAGAAGCCGAGACCCCTCACCAGTGTTCTGACTTTTCTCATTCAGCAAATCTTACTGGTGATTCTTATTCCTATGGGAGGGACTGTTTTAAATACATGTACGATGGGAAATACTTAAAATAGACTCCAAAACTGAAGTTATACACTGCATTATCTTAATTTGAGCACATTCTGACATCAAGATTTGCCAATGGGACAAAGCCATTTAGACTTATTTCAAGTTTGACTTTTTTTCTCATTCTACGGGAGACCGTTTCTTGTAAATTTTTTAAAACAAGATAATTTTGCTTCCATTGTAGAATCTTATTTTAAGCCAGTCAAAATCTCTTTTTTGTAGTATAGACATCACCTTTAAACCATGGCACCATCGCATAAATTAGAACAGGCATGTCCAAACTCAGGCCCAGGGGCCATGAGCGGCCCTCAGTGTCATTTTATGTGGCCCTCTGCCTTGCTAGCTCAAAGTGGTCAATGAGATCGTATACACAAGCTCACTTTGTCATCCATCCAACTTCAGCTCAGTCAATATAGACGTTGTTGTAAAGCCCAGTACATGATTGACTTTAATTGCACATACTTTACGGACGTGGTTTTTAATTGTGTCACTTCCGTTATTGGTGCTAATGTAGCTGGTGAGATAGTAAACATGTGTCATTCAGCCAACTCCAGCTCTGTTTTAGATCATTTTTAAGCTTAGAACAGCCCAATGCCAGTCAAGACAGTTTTTCAGTCCGTGATGTTGGCCCCTGGACTAGACTGGGGAACTAAAGTGGCCCTCTTATAAAAAGTTTGTATTAAAACATGGAAACAACACATGCATAGTTTTAGCGTATATTTATATGGTAAATTATCATATTCTTCCGTTCTTGCCGGATAACGACGCAGCAACAGCTCTGCGCCAAACCCTCGCAGCAGGTGGGGTGAAAAATGATTTGGGCACGAGATGATTGAGGAGCTCGCCGTCGGGATGATAAGTTATGCGCCCACACCTGCTGTTTCCCACTTCTTGCCTATTTATGAGACAGTGTCCACGCCGCTCGGAAAAAGTCAAAAGATCAAAAGGCTGGAATCAAAGGGGGTTCGCTCTGAATGGAGAGGGAGGCCGAGATCCAAGACCCATGTTACTAACTATGGTGCTCCACCTCGTCCATTCAATCACACTGGGCCTGGTACAATCCCTTCGTTCTCAGTCTCTCTCATGATTTTTGATGGTTATGGTAATGTCGTATAAAGCAGAGAGTTTGATCAGGGCTGAGTAAATAAGAGTCGAGTGTTTGCGTCTCGGGACTTATGGAGTGGATAAAGCCAATTTGGAGAAAGCCAGGCCTGCGTTTTCAGATGTCTGATGCTTTCATGGATTAATGGGAGTAAATGAGAAAAGAGCCGATTCGTGCTTGTTTGATCAAAGATGTCGACTTTGTTAAAAATACAGTAAACGCTAAGCTGATGTTAGCATGAAAAGGATTTTTGCTCTTAAACTTTTTACTTTGTATTTCACCTGTATTTCAATGTACTTTTTACTTGTTATGTGAGGTGGCTTTGAGTATCCATTGTCTCTGCATTTTCTCTGCATTACTCTTAAAGGGACAGTGTGCTATATATTCATTTAAAATTACTTCAACAGTACAAATCATATCGTCTCTGAAGAGAAGTTTAAACTGGAGTTATGTTTAAAGCTTCCAAGCAGATTACCTCATCAATGGGAAATATCACTGTTCTTTGTATCATCCAATCACTCATTCAAATGTGACCAATTCAAGGAGCAGTGTGTAAAATGTAGCTTAAAGTGGTACTACAACTTCTCTCACTCTCCCTGACTCAGGTTGCCAGATATGCAGACGAATCCATCTGGGACCATAACAGCTGAAGAGTTTTGTCAACAACAAATCTATCACCAACACCTTTTTCACAGAGATAGAATTCTCGGTTTTATTCCTGGATTTGTTGTTAATTATTTGAGAATCATAACAAGACCTTTTTTTAGTTCTGGGCCACATGGTACTTTACCAGTGAGATTAGCTCGATGCTGTGAGTTCTGGCAACCGGGATCACGTTCCTTTTGATTGGTAAAATGATGGAGGGCGGGACATCGAAATGAAAACAAAAACATGATTTAGGGGCTGGAAAACTAATTTAGAAATCTCTGAACTACTGTTTTCAGTTAAAGAAGTGTTGGAAAAGAGCATGTTTTATTAATGCCTTTTGACAGTTTAGGGCCCTTTAATGATGACTTGACATGAAAATCTTACATATTGCTACTTTATGCACCCCCACAAAACCGTTTTATATCTGCCTCGTTCCGATCTCACCATGTGCACAACAACAGGCTCAAAACAGCAGATTGCAGTGTTTCAACTTTACTCCCAAAATGCAATGATGGAGAATCCACGGCCCGCCTGTCATGCCGAAGACATTTCCCGGCACTTTGGAATCCACTTTTGTATCCTGCAGCCAAAAGTGCGAAACAGCAGCCATATATCTCCAAACGGTTAGAAAGAGAGGGCACAATAGAAGGCAGCCGGAAAAAAAACAAGATCTACGCCACAATTAGAGGCTGGGCTTTTCGCTTCACTGGAGGCGACACTTTTATTACTCCAGGTTTGTGAGTGAAATGTCGGTGTTGCTGTATGCAGATGATGAGAAGAAATGAACCCAGTTACGAATCGATACAAGAGCATATTTTTTCACGACCAATGAAAGTCTGTGCAGTTAAAATTATGTTACTAAAATCCATACCAAAGACTTGATTGGATGAATGACCGTTGGGGTGAGATTTAGGGCTGTCCAGAATTAATCCATGTGCTTTCTCGGCTATGTTACTTGTTAAATGGAATTGCTCAATCCAAGCTAACTATAAGTGGGTGTAGGTTTCCTCCAGGTGCTCCAGTAAAAAAAACATGTGCGTGTGAAAGCCAGTTCCCGTCAGACCTCTGAAGATTCTGCAATCTCAGTGGGACTTTCCCGGTATAAAAATAAATAGATAGAAAAAGTCTGGTCAAATGACATTAATTATTGATTGTTTTTTTATTGCCTTGTTGTATGTGTTTTACAGTGTGATTTAAATGTGTTTAAATTCCCATTTCAAGCACTTTGGGTTGCGTTGTGTATGAACTATGCAATAGCAATACATTGAGATTTATTCTTAACAACCCGTGGCTTGGAAAAAAAAGGATAACACAAAAATGCGGGACGGGTAAAAAAAAAAAATTCTAATACAAGGAAATGCAAAATGGGACAAAGACATAAACTCGAAGAGACGGGGAAACAGGAAGAGAAGGACTAGAGAGTTGTAATAGAGAATAACTAAGGCCCAGTCCCAATACTCGCACTTCCACCCTCATGCGTCCCCGATGGTGGGTGCGAGTGCGTAGGGTGTCCCAATTCTCCAGGGAGGTCTTTGGCCCCGCCCCGTTTGCGCTCCTGATCCACACTTTGCCGTAGCCTGCATCCAAGCGGACTCTGGTGATGGATATTGCCCATAATTCTTTGCGGTAAACACCAAAACGTCGGGAAAATGCATTTAAGTGTAAGTTTTGAAATCTATATGCTGTATGTGTGTAAATAAGTTTTACTATGTTAGTACATACATGTCTAATTGAAGAATTACGGACATTGTATTTTTAACATTTTAAAAACTTTTTAACGCATGCATTCATATAACATTCAATTTAAACTTTACACTTAGTACAATAAAGTTAGGATGTATAAAAACTGACCAGATAATAGTTAGTTACCTACATTTAACTTAAAATTATACAGCTATCTCATATTACGAATAACCAATATATTTTTATTTTAACGTGTGTGGAGCAACTCATTTTGTTTCCCACAGGGTCTGACAAAATGACCTTTAATTTTTATAAAGTTTAGGTCTGAAAATGACCATCTCTTGACGAGTTGATGACGTCACCTGCACTGTCCCGATTCTGCTTTTTTTGCTTGTAACCTGCGCACTCAAACCCCTGCGTGCACTTCAAACAAATGCACACTTTGTAGAGGAGTGTAGGGTGCAGTGTGGGTGTTGGGATAGGGCCCATGATAGAGGGTTATGCAGGTAAGCGCACAACAGGAAGTAACACAAAATTAAGCAGAACAAAAAGACACAGGGGTTGCCGAGTTACAGAACAAAAACAGGAAATTATATCTGAGACCCTGCATTATGAGAACAAATGACTTGTGTCTGTCTTGGCCAATAGGTCTGAACTGGATTTACAAAGACACGGCAGAGTGATGAAAAGGTTGAAGCATTTGCCCGACTAACTCTCCAAATATGCATATCTGACGCTGACATGTTTCCAAAGCTTTACTGAGCTCACACCAGCGAGTCGTTCTAACAGGCCCCGGAATCCCACGTTTGTTTGTCTCTGTGATCATCTGCCATTTTGCCCAGAACTGTAGCTCATCTGCTACTTTCAGAAATAGTTGTTGTTCTCTTTGCTGGTCAAACAGCTGTTGCTATGCCGTATCCGGGCTGAAAACCGCCAGAAAGCATTTGCAGAACTCAGATGCTTTTTTATACTGAGTGACGAGGCGGGATTTTCTGAGCTGCTGAAGGACTTAAAGTGGCAAGTTGTGGCCATACTTGCAGTTGAAAGCTAGATCCTGTCAGACCTCTGAAGGTAAGTAGGATAGGGCCTGGTTAGTACTGTGATGGGAGACCTATAAGAACCACTGTGGCTCTGTCCTGATGTGCATTCATTAATTACATTGTTTGTTGTTCATCAGATTAATGTTAACTGGGTTTTCAATTAAGCTAAAACCTGTAATAAGAGACAGAATACTACAGAGTGAGCCCCCCCAAAAAAGAGTGTGTGGACATTCTGTTTAAGACAATAAATCAGCATATTTGTGGGCGAGGGAAAGATTTACAGAGCGCTAAGAGGAGCGCTCTCAGAGAAAATAAATGTGTGAATGGAACTTTTTGGTCTTCCTTCCTGGTCAAATTTGAATTATGCAACAGTCCTTAGGCAAGACACTTCACCCACACTAATGGGTCTGGTGCGTGTGTGTGAATGGGTGCAGGTGGTGGTGGGAGGAGCTGATGGCACATACTGGTTGCCTTGCTTCTGTCACTGTGCCCCAAGGCAGCAGTGGCTACAGTAGTAGTTTATTGCCACTGTTTATGGGGTGAATGGATAATAACACCTTTGAGAGTCCAACAAAGCACTTTATTTAAAAAAATGTAATGTAATGTAAATTTGAACATTGTTGTAAAAATAGTCAGTAGGAATGAGGAGGCAAGGCAAGGCAAGTTTATTTGTATAGCACAATTCATACACAAGGCAACTCACAGTGCTGAACAAGATGCATTAAAATCATAAATAATTACAGAACATTAAAACGAAAGATAAAAATATGAAATCCCTCAGTTGTATGCACAGCTAAACAGCACCGTTTTTAACCTGGTTTTAAACATCGTCAGAGAGGAGGCCTGTCTCACATCTTCAGGAAGATTGTTCCAGATTTTAGCAGCATGAATCTGAAAAGCAGCCTCCCCATGTTTAGTCCTGACTCTGGGCACTAACAGGAGTCCAGTCCCTGTGCTCCTCAGAGTCCGGGCTGGTTCATATGGGACTAACATGTCACTAATATATTTTGGTGCGAGGCCATGGAGAGACTTGTAACAAGCAGAGCTGTTTTAAAGTCTATTCTCTGAGCCACAGGAAGCCAGTGCAGGGACCTGAGGACTGGACTAATGTGGTCGTACTTCCTGGTTCTAGTCAGGACTCGAGCTGCAGCACACGGCACAAGATAAGTGAACATTAACTCTATATTAAAATAGATAATAGCTCTAACTGTAGCTCTAACTGTAGCATACAGTAATATAGAAGCATAAACTACTGCATATACAGTGCAACATACATAATACATTATTTTGGTAGCCGTTACCATAGTTCAAGTGGCAGTATTCAAATAAAAAAATCCATCTCCAATGACAATACAGAAAAAAAAAACTGTAAATTGTATTCAGTGTTTTTTTCGTTGTGCTATTGTGTTGGTGGCTTTGTCTTCCATCTCTTTTTCCGTGCTCAAAATCCAATTAACAAGTCAGTTTAAGCAGACAAGTCCATCCACCCATGGGTCCATTTGGCTTTTATGACGTCCTTTCCCGCCTTTTGTCTATAAATGTTTGGATTCAAGGCTTTCCACAGAACTCGACAGGACTAATTCTCTCTTTTGTTCCACTTTGTTTCAGCTCGGTGCCAGAACAGATGGGGACGAGCCGGAGTCGCCGTCAGAAGGGGACGTCACATGCACATAAAAACTCTGCAAAAACAATATGAGAATGTTTGTTCCCGCACCAGGTTTTTGTGTGTACCTTAACTAACGTTTGATTAGCTGCTTTGGTCGCATGGGTTGCCGACGGTGATTGGTTGCGATGCGAGGAGGGAAAGCATCGCCGGTGTGGAGAAAGAATCAGCGAATGGAGTTGACAGTCCGCCAGCTGTGCCAACCGAGTACAAACCGCTGCTCACAACAAAACACCCACCAAGTTTTGCCGACTTCGTTCCGTGCGGAGAGAGAACACAAATGTTCACAGCTGCTGCCAGAGATTAAAGCGACAGTTAGAGGTATAGGCAAGGCAAGGGAAGTTTATCTGTATAGCACGGTTCATACACAAGGCGAGTCAGAGTCCTCCACAAAACAAGGCAAGAAACCAAGGCGTTACAATTACAGGTAATCATGAAACAGGACTGGATTTGAACCTAGATTGAAAATGTTTTGGAGTTTTTAAGATTGTTCCAATGTTGGTCACTTATCCACAACACAACTCCTATTGCTTTTGATGCACAAATACACATGAGCTCCTCCCAAACCCTTTTCAAACTATGTATTTCTCTGCTTTTTGTACGTACTGTTTTGTGTTGAATGTGTTGCTAAGGTTGAACAATATGGGGAGGAAATATATTTGACACAATGCATAACAATATTTACAATACCAATAGAAAAATCTAATCTTCCCAATGCTATTAACCTGGACATTGTGTGTAGCCATTAACATAAAATGTAATTAAAAAATTGTATAGCAGCACATAATAATAAAATAAAAGTATGCTTAATACTTGTACTAAATGTTTATATGGTAGATTGTAAAGAGAGATTTCTGGGTTTGATTCAGGGGCTCTCTCTGTGGAGTTTGCAAGTATTTGTGTCTGGGTGGGTTTCCTCCGTGCGCTCCCGATTCTTAATCCACCCAAAACATGCACCACAGGTAAAATCCTCTTGCTCTGGTAGTTCTGACCAAGCCAAACATCCATCCATCCATCCATCCATCTATCAATCCTCACATTACTACTTACTTGTTCTGATGTGTTTTTTTCCACACACAGGAATTTGCAGAAAGGAAGAATGCCAAATACATAACAATTTGTTTTCCATGCCCCAAATGTGGAATAAGAGTAATCCATCTGATAGTTGGCTATAGATAGAACGGAATAAATGTGGCCCAATTCTACACCCCATTTCTCTCTTCATGCATTTGGGGAGACATGGACCAGGTACTTTTGTTACAAATGGCTCTGCTTACATTTGTTAAATTACCACAAATCCAAAATGCGACTTGTTTGAATTCCCCTTCCGCCTCTTTTTGTCAAACTCGACATCCAAGACTCCGCCGAGATGTTTGTCGAGAGTAATTTCCATAATAGCCAAACATTTGACCACAATCCCATGTCTCCAATTCTCTCTAAAAACACAATGTCTTAGATCTTTCAAAACGTTGAAAAAAAGAAAACTCGCGACAGAAAGATTAAAAGCTAATTATTGAAGAAAAACGCTGTAATCATATTGTCTTCTCTTGGGAAAAGCAGAGACAAACACTTCTCCACAGTTGAGCCTGCTTTTCCCCCGAGGTAAGACTGTTATTGGCAGATTTTATTCTTCAGCAAGAGCCAAAAAACAGCAGCATTAATGTCGCCCTTCTGTGGATCCATGTAAAAGGTGGATTTGAACACATGGCACTGACCTCGCTTCGCACGCATCCCAATGCCAACTTTTTCTGACGATTTCAAAGCTACCGTTTTATCTTGATAAAAGTAATTGTATCTTTGATCATGTCTGAGGGTTTTGATTCAAGTCCAATGTCGTCTACCAGGCCTTATGGAACGGCTGTTTTGAAAAGCCCACGTGGAATATTCTGTGTGATGTAGTATAGTATGGTACAGTATATAGTACAGTATTTTTTTGTAGTTTATGGCTTTTGTAGTCAAATAATGATGAGGCGTCCTTCGTATTGTCAGTATGTTTTGACTGTGCTTAAACATGATGGTAGTTTCACTTCAATTCAATGCATTTTTATAACCCTAAATCAGTATTTATCTTGGAGGACTTAACAGACTTCATCAGCACAAATCAGAGAATCAAACGCAAGAAATTTAATGATGAAAACACATTAAAATAAGCTCTTTTTTAATAAATGCAATTAAAATTATAGGTGTAAAATTGTCAACAAAGATTTGGGCCCAACTGAAAAAAAAAAACAACCAAGAATTAAGGATGGGATTGAAAACAGGAAAGGCAAATAACAGTAACACCAAAGGGGGAAATGCTAAACAGAAGTAAAATTACAGTGGCATATCTTACCCCTGCTCTGAGCCCTTGGAACCGATGGACTCGCCCTCAACATAAAATGGCCTCCAGCCCCTTAGTCTCATTCATCGACTGACCTGACAAAAAAAAAAAATCATTGTGAAGAAAAGGACAAGGCGTTCTGGGGTTGTGTGGCAGACAGAAGACGTGTTTTATTGCGGACGGTAGAGACAAGACACGGACAAAGTTTAACACAATGCGTGGGATACTACACAGAAAGAATCACAGACAGTCCAATCAGACCAACGGCCTTCGGATAAGCCAAACATAGAGTGAATAGTGTTGATGACAAGCTTAGGTATATCCGAAATAGCTTCAGACGTGTCATGAAATATGCAAAATAGACAGATAGATAGATAGATACTTTATAAATGTAGGGGAAATTCAGGTATCCAGCCGCAGAAACACATCTATCCCAAAAAAAAAAAATACATCATTCTTAAAGCTACAGGCCACAGCAGCAGACGTGGAATCATCACAGCTGAATCTCCCCTCCCTACAGACGACATTCTGTATACTTCCAGCCTGATCCACTGCCATCTCTCTTCCCCCGTTCGTCTTCTCGTGACGTCGATCAGATTCCCCCCTGTTTGAAAACCCGTGGCTCGGTGTGAAGAGCGTCTTGCCCACTGGAGCGGCTGATTTTATTGATCCGCTCTGCAGTGCAAACAGCCAGAGCCTCAGCGCAGCGACATGAAGCACCTGCCTTAATAGGACACATTTCATAATAACTGTAGATATTCAGGGGGCAGCGTCACCCGGCTGTCTGCGAGACAGTGTGTAAAGCCGGGGATCTAACTCTCAAGCTAAAATACGTTGAACTATTTGAGTGAATTATATGAATCCCAAGCTCTTAACACTAGAACTTCCGGATTTCACTGCGACCATTTTGACAGCTAATATCAGTGAAATTCTGAAAAATGCCCTCCCCCAAAAAAATATCAATGAAAGTAGTAAGAAACCAAAACTAAACAGTTTTTTTTTTACCATTAATACATGCTAAAACTACGTGCTGCTAGTACACAGTAGGTTGCTACGGTAACTAGCACTTGCTCTGAACCAGTCCCAAGACCAACCTAGGGTCGAGATACTGTAGTTGCATAAACATAATTACTTTTGAATTAAAGGACATTTAGATACAGTAAAGTCACAAAGTTATGAAGACCAAATATGTTTCTGTTGGAAATAAGACGGCATACATTTTGCGGATGAGAAAAGGTCCGGGGGACACATAAAAACGTGAATCGGGCCATATGTGGCTCCTGGGCCGCACTTTGCCAGGTCTGAACTAAATCATATAAATTAACAATATCTTTTATTAGTCGCACAAAGGTTGAATTTCATATGTTACATAAACAAATACAAACGTGAAGTGCTGTTGAATTTTATTATTATTATTACTATTGTTAGATTTTTAGAATGATCAATTTAGTTGTTTTGTTTGTAAAGATGGATGTGTTTTTAATAGGGCTGGGACTTGATTAAAAAAAAAAAAAATAATTAGAGGCTTTGCAATTAATTAATCACATTTTAATCACATATAAATATTTGACCTGAAAACAGTGAGAAGTATTTTTTTTCACATGGTTTTTTAGTTTACTATTGAATAATGACTGAATACATAAGCTTAAGCAACAAAAATATTGTTTATTTTTGTACAAGTCCAACAGACCAGTGCAATTTTTGCTATACTTAGAAACATACTGTAGCTGATGTTACTGTGAAACTTTGCGTTCACATCAGCGTCTTTGTTCATGTTCACTGTGCGACAAACCAGTGCAGAAACCATAGCGAAGCGAGTGCAGCTGCAGCAGCGTGTGAGTGTTGTACCAACCACAAACTTTAGACACTTTGCACAGAGACAGCAGTGGGAACAGTGTTTCTCTGAGTCAGTTCTGTCATCGGGAGGTTCGGAGACAGGTTAGATTTGCAGAGAACAAGCCTGGAAGTCGTGCGGTGCTCCAGTACAATCGGTCCGTCTGAAACCCATCCAGTGAGAAACGTTCCGCGGTGCAAAAAGGGAGATGACAATTCAAATGCATAAATTTTTTTAACGCGCTAATTTTTGTGTAATTAATGAATCTTAACTAATGCGTTAAAGTCCCTGCCCTAGTTTTTGCTGTTACTGGACACCTGAATTTTTCCTACGGGGATTAATAAAGTATCTATCTATCCATCTACGAGCATAGATGGCGCCGTGGCAAGAGCTCTTCAGTGACAATGATGAATCCTCTTATAGAGCAGAGATACAAAATGTGGTTCAGTGAAGTCAAACTAACAACCTCCAGTTGAACGCATCCAAAACATGTGAACTGGTCTACGACTTCAGTCGTAACAGTTCTCACACTCCTGTTGTTATTGACAACTCCTAGAGGAGTCGTAGAGGACTCGTAGAGGAGTGCAAGTTTCTGGGTTTAACTCTGTCTAACGACCTGAAATGGGACAAAAATACTAACCGGGTCGTTAAGAAAGCTCGTCAGCGGCTCTTCTTTTTGCGGAAACTTAGAGAATTTACCACTAACTCTAAGATTCTGCTTAACTTTTATCGCTGCACCATTGAGAGTTTACTTGTTGGTTCTGTGTCTGTGTGGTTTGGAAACATCACAGATAAAGAAAAGAGAGCTTTAAACAAGGTGCTCCGCTCTGCAAAGAGGACCGTGGGCTGTGAGCTTCCTGTTCCGGAGGTTCTTTATAAATCCAGACTTTTAAACCGAGCTCTTAAAATCATCAATGACTCTTCTGGCCACCCTGGGAAAGCCATGTTCCAGCTTCTTCCCTCTGGCAAAAGATATCGGTTGCTGAGATGCAAGACATCTCGCTATGCTAACAGCTTCTTTCCACAGGCTGTTAGGTGTCTAAACAGAGCACTTTAATTCCTGCTTTTACCCCTTGTATCGTTTTTGTTGATCGGTGCCAAAGTGTCAGCTGTTTTTTTATTCTTTTATTTTCAGTGTATGTGTATTTTATATACATTGTATTATGCTCTTAATTCTGTCGGTGCACACAGAGTACCTTTTTTGCAAATGTATTCCAATGTATTTTTTATACTGCACATGGCTAATAAAATGAATCTGAATCTGCAAGAGAAACAGACGAACACTGCCTAACATAGCTGCTTATATCACTAAATGTTATATTTGCATAATTATTTCTCATAACTAGTCTTTACGGAGCAATTTTCCGCACAAAACGCCCACCTTTTGTCTGCATCTAAATCCCTCCATTGCTCTGCTCCCAATTCTATCCACCGACTCCTGCCTGGGGCCATTCATCTATCCAAACATACAGCCTCCTTCACACTGGGTGGCAAGGCTCACTGCACAATTGTGTTTTATTCATTCCATATTTTATTTAAACTACAAAACCGCTCTGACCTGACCGCCGTGATCACCGCAGCAAGCCCCATTGACTCTTACCTCTTGCTTTTCGCTATTCCTCGCGTATGTATATGTCAGGCGTGTGCATTATGTTGTCCCGATGACATTTCGCCTCCGGAGTGGTGGGATCTGCCTCATAAGCGTGACATATACCGACAGAGCGATGTATTCTCCGTTGCTCGCGCTATTTATGTGTCGAAGTGACGGGCCGCTGCTGGTCCGCCTGTCGTGCATTATAAAGATGTTGCCAAGACGCTGAAAAGTTGGCCCCCGTTGACTTGAAATGGCAACTTAAAGCAGGCGGAATGAATGAAGGAATGCCGGCACTGAAATAACAGAATGGGAGGTTAGTGAATACATGATGAGGATATGCTGTGTGAGAATATGAAAGGGATTGTCTGCTGGGGTTATACTTAAATCCGAGTTGACGAGAAGACTTACCAGCTCTGTGGATTTGAAGGCAGCCAGCTGTAGGGGCCAGGGACAAGGGCGCTTACATGGCAACCCGAAATCGTGAGGCCCGGAACAAAGACATTTTTGCCTCCACCGACACATAGAGTTTGAATCTCTAGTAAAACTATTAGTCAAGAGTTTTACTAGAGATTCAAACAGTTCAGATACAGAAAATGCAATCATAGAAAACACATTGGTCCATAAGGGGGTGATCCATCTGTTTTGTTTTTATTAGCACTGTCCATAAATGCTAATAAAAAAAAATAAAAAAAAACAGGTGTAAAATAGTCAAAGGTTTGGGCCCAAATCAAGTCCAAACAATTTAACGAAAGAAAGAAAAAACAGGAGAAAAAGCTAAAAAAACACAAATAGCCCACATCAAAGGAGCACTATGTAAACATCTGGCCAAAAGTGTCACTGCACTCTCCCTGACTCCCTGAGATATGCAGACAAATCCAGCTGGGACCATAATGTCTTCATAAAAAAAACTAAAACTTTTTTATAAGAATAGAAATCCTGGTTTTAATCTTTGTTTTATCATTGATGATTTGAGAATCATGGCAAGACTTTTTTTTCTGCGGCCAAATGGTACTTTACCAGTGAGCTTAGCTCAATGTTGTTAGTTCTGGCAAACGGGATCAAAGACTTTCTGATTGGTGAAACGGTGGAGGGCGAGACAGCAAAATAAAACAATAACAAGATTTAGGCGCTGTAAAGGTCATTTTGAAATTTAAATATCTCTAGACTACTGTTATCAGAGTATTGTAAAAAGAGCATGGTTTAATAATGCCTTTTGAAATAATAGGGCCCTTTAATGATGACTTGACATGAAAATCTTACATATTGCTACTTTAACTCCAACGAGAGAAATGCCAAACTGAACTAAAAGTGTACTGTACAGTGGTGCAAAAGAACATAATTAAATATACTGCAAGCTGCGGGGACACAAGAGGCTCAGGAACGATTTTTTGGTAATCGTAAACTATTTACCAAAAAAACACAAAATGACATTAATTCTTCTTCTTTAGTTCCCATCCTGGTCCCCTGGGTTGTTTGTCTGTCCCCCCCTCATGTATTTCACCTGTGTCTTTGTTTCTATCTGTATGAAATTTACACACCATGAGACAAATACAAGTTCTCTTACATTATCTCATCTTATGTACCATGTGCTCTTTCCATTTGCTGGTCCATTGTAAATTTAAATAATAATAAGGTATTGGTTTTATACAGCGCTTTTTTGGACACTCAAAGACGCTTCACATTCATTCTCTCCAAACACAGTGGTGATAAACTACTACTGTAGCCACAGCTGCCCTGGGGCACACTGCCAGAAGCGAGGCCACCAGTCTGTGCCATCGGCCCCTCCAACCACCACCAACCATTCACACACACACCAGACTCATTCTAGGCAATGGGGGTGAAGTGTCTTGCCTAAGGACACGGCGGCAGTTTGGCACTTTACAGCCGCAGCCGCCCCAGTCTTGCATCTGGTGTTCCCAGAGGTTAAGTGTGTTGCCCAAGGACACAACGACAGCAGACAGAGCGAGTCGATGGTTAAAGTCTTTAGGTGGGCTCGAACCCAAAGGCCAATGCTCTACCAACTGAGCTACTGTCGCCCCCAAATATCTCGACCTTGATTCTCCCATCCCGGATAATTGAACACTTTCGTTTTCTATCATAGTATTTAACAATTCTGTATTTTGGATCCATGCTTCGTTTCCCCCAATGACACTAGCAATGATTTAGAGTCTAAAAACAGCAAAGAAGATCTAATAAACAGCAACACACGTACAGTATACATAACTTTATAATTAAATAATACCACAACAAAACATACCAACCAGCTTGAACACATTCTTTTTCAGTTATGGGTAAATTAACAGCTGTTTTTTCCCCTCAATTTTCATTCCAGACGGTGAAAAGAACCTGCGAAGTAGAGACACATTCGCATTGGCATGTTTTCTGAGGCCCAGGGAGAGACGATAGATGTGGAAGATCACTGCAACGAGCCTGGATTACGCTCCGTACAATCCAAGGTATCGTTTTTGATGATTTCTTTGCGATCTGCGATGCTGAGTGAACATCAATGATTGTTTTGATTTATAATTGAGTCGCGAAGCTGCTCCCCTGTGTTTTGTCATGAAATATAGAAACGACATATGCAACAAGAGTGAATTTTTGCTTGGGTTGGAAGATGAAGATGATGGGTTTAAAAGAAAAAAGTACAAAAATGTTGTGAAATCAGACATGCTGTGTTATTCTTAAGACACCTAAGAAAACCTGGTATATTTTGATTTTAGCAAGAAAGAGCCCTGTGTGTCACTATTTGATTAGCCTGGTCTTACGATCGTACTCATTTAATTTCGTAATAAGGTCTGGATTTGCTCCACCGTTAACAGGTGGGAGGGGTTAACGATTGAAACGATTGGATCTTAGTTTTCCATGACTGATGAAATGCACCCAAGTGAGTGAGGCATTAAGCATTTGGCCTCGCTTTAGCCATCTCCTTTGCCACTAACGGAGCCCGTGAGGAGTAGAGCCACAATATTTTTGCAGCAATGACATTTACTAAACATTTCTCTTGCTCCGGCTTCAATTTCTTAATATTTGGATTGAACCAGAACAGATCGTTTTACTATCACCATTGCCAAACTGCAACCTGCAAATTTGGCTCAATCCTTTGACGTCACCAACAAACTCTTGACGTCACCAACAAACTCTTGACGTCACCAACACTTACCCACAACACCCGCCTCCCCCACTCACTGATCGAGGCGCAAGGATTCAACTAGGACCAGACCCAGACATACATGTAGGAAATGATGGACCAGAGTTTACGGATGGCTATTTGATCAGTTGGGCTGAAATCTGACTGACTTGGTGCCATGTTGTGGACTTTATTATTGTATGGGTCCCTGTGTGTGTTTAGACCCCATGTTTTTACTTTTGGATTTATTTTCTTGTGCCATTTATTGAATTATATGATCTGCTTTTGGGTCTTTGGGTCCGTTTATCCGTGACTTGGCTGTTACTACGGCGACCGCTGCTGTTGACTGACGCACCCAGTGACATCAGGACGGGTCAAAGGCAGAAGATGAATTGCTCTATGGGGATAAATTAAGTGCACATTTACCTTTACCTTGACTCCCACCTGTTTAATATATAGAGTAGATATGTGTTTGTTTACTCTGGTCTATTTAATGTAGTATTTTCCTCATTCAGGGCTGGGTCCAGAGCAGCAGATGACATGGTCCCTTTGCCATTGTATATGTCTCATTTAGTAATGTATATTTACACACTTTGATTGTTTTAGAGTTAATTGTTGTTGTTCTCGACTTGTGCAGAAATGTGTTATACCTTTACATTTACATTTGTATCTGCTTCTTGTGACAGAATTGTGTAATGCATTACCATCGCTTTAGTTTTCTTTCTCTTTCTCAGAAGTGTTCTAATACTAAAAAAATAAAATAAAAAATCTTTCAAATCTTAAAAAAGGAAACATAAGTAACAGGTTAAACAGAGTAAATTTAAATAAATAAATACATATGGATCAATACTTTTATTATTAGCATTATCAAGTACGTTGCTACCCTTTTGCTCAGACTCATACTTTGTGTTTTTGTGTTTTTGAACATTTTAGACACCCCAGCTTTAAACTAAAACATATATATGTGCATGGTCCAAGGTTGTCCCTGTCTTCTGTCAATTCCCTAAACCAAACACACGCTCAGTCAGTCGCGACATCGTGCCAAGTAAAGTCATGTGAATAAATTAATGTGAGGGAAAAATGGAAAGAAAACAGACAACGCCAGTTTTTTTTTCTTATGTTGTCCCAGGAGAATATGAATAATGCTCTATATTTGGACAGTCACAACGCTGCTCCTGTGACTCATATAAATACATATACAAACTGTGCCTCGCAGCCTTTGACATTGCATCCAAGAAAAAATGACGCAGCAAATGTATGTAGTCATCGCATGTGAAGGCAGATGTGTGTGTGCAGAAAAAATCCAAACAAATCTCATGCATGGGGTGGTGATCATAACTAATAATCAATGTCCATAAACAATAAATACACATTACACAACACTACACTTATCCATCAAAGTAACTATCTACACATACAACTAGATGACTGTGGTCGCCGTATGTCATGTTTGATGTTGAAGCAAATGAAATCAGTAGTTTTTATATTGTTATTTTTGATCTCTTCTATATAAAAACACAGGCAGTTCAGAAAGAAGTGATATGTGACAATGTGTGGCCGTTGTGGAATAGAAATGGACAGTTTCAAATAAAAAATGTCTGTTGTAGAAAACGGCACGATTGGGTTTGCTGCATGTTGTGTTTAATATTGGTGAAAATAATAATAATAATATTTCGGATTCTAAATTTTAAGGGCCAACATACATTTTTAGTGGCAAAAAAGACATGTTTTTTTATGTTTATTTTTTTCACAAAATAGACAGTGAAATGTTGTATGCTCGCCTTATATATACATGTTTTTTTCTATTGTTAGCTACTTTTGGTATTATGTATTAATTTGATTTGTTTGAATGGATGGGCTTCTGTTGCTACTGGACACCTGAATGTATTTTTTATTTTTTTTTATTCATCTATTTATGTCTGTCTGTATATTTGTACTTGTGTAACTTGGTTGGACCATGAGCCAAAGCAAATTCCTTCTTTGTGTTTTCCTGACGCTTACACCGGCAAAACACATAACTCAGATTCTCACTTAAACCGGGAAAAGGCAGGATTGAACACAGATTCTGCCTCCACACCTTAGAGATCAGCTGCTGCTGCCAAGTACCACTGCTTTGAGGCTCTTTATGAAAATGGCAGCGAGACTGAGGGAATTATTAAACTTGCAATGCAGATGGCGAGGAAGACACGGAAATTATATGAAAAACGGCAGATGAGAGGCGAAGCTGCGGGGAGAAAAAACAAGGTAAAAAAAAGGAGTGCATCAAAGATCACGCTCAACAAAAGATGTTCACCTCCTACTTTAACTTTGAGAAGCACTGGGGGGGAACGGTCGTGTCCCCTGTTAGTTAATTAGTGCAGGAATGCCCTTGAGCAAGGCGGTGAAGCGGCGTGGAGTTGGTGGACGTCCAGGAGCTCAAGGCAAGGCTAGAGTTGGGAAAATCCCAGGTGAATGCAGAAAAAAAAAAATGATGAGAGAAAGCAGTCCGTAGACGGCAACAGTTATATTAATATATTATAATATTTCTACAGAAGGATGCCCCAAGTTCAATGCAAGATGACAAACAAGTACCTTTTTAGTTTGTACTGTAGAAATCTTCACATGTGGATGGTGGGAATAAACAGAACTGGAGAGGCAGCGTTTGGGGGTGGCAATCAGAGTTGCTACCCAAGTCTCACAGCACCAGTGCCTCTGATCCTCCTGCAGGTGGTGGGTCCACAGGATGATGCTTCTCTGTGATCAATGAGATGGCCTTGGTCTTTTAGCGGGGGCTTCGGGCAATGTGGGGTTAAGTGTCTTGCCCAGGGACACAACGACAGCAGACATCAGTGGGAGCAGATGACATAGGTCGCCGTGGGATCGAACCCACAACCAACTGAGCTTGTGTCGCCCCCGGAATAGTCTTTCTGAAAATGTGAGACAGGCTGACAATGTTTAAATCCATGTTAAGGCCAGTTCTGTTTAGCTGTGAAACAACTGAAGGATTTTAGTTTCATTCTTTTTAGTTTTCCCCAAATCCCAAACCTTCACTGCTATTATGTATTTATTGTTTCCTGACTTGTTAAAAACTGAAAACACTGTGAAAAATCTTGGGCATATCCTGAAAGATCGCCTGTCAGACAATGAGGATATGTATGGATAATGCCGTATGCTGTATGCCCAGGCTTTGTTTCGGGCGTATACTGCACCCCGCTTTACACCGCTCATCTATGGGTGAACTATAAAAAAATCCAGCCTACAGAAACTGAAAGTGGCCTACAACAATGCCTTCACACGGTTAGTAAAAAGGCCCTGATGGAGCAGCGCCTCTGAACTATCTGTGTCCTTTCGAGTGAACACACTGCAGGCCAACATGAGGAACATAATGTACAAGTTTTTGTTTTTGTTCTGGACTACAAGTCTGTAATAAAGCTATCTATCTATTTATGATGTTAAGGCCTTGTATTGTGTCTTGTTTTGCTGAGACCTTTGAGTTGCCTTTGTCACGTGGTTGCATGAAGAAAAAGGGAACCCAAAATGCAGGACTGAAAATCAAATGTAATTTAATAAAAATCGAAATCCAGAGAGACAAAGGCACAAAAATCCAGAACTGAAAAACTAGACAAGACAAACTTGGTAGAGACAATGGACGGACAACAAGTTGGGAAAAGCACAGGGTATATATACACACAGGAGACACAGGTGGATCACATTAGGGCGGGGCTAACAATCAACAGGACACACAGGAATCAGGAAAACTCAAAATACAAGAGAACTAATAAAGTAAATAAAACCAGGTTAAAATAATCCAAAAAGTCCACACCATGACAGCCTTCTGTATGAACTGTGCGATACAACTAAACTTGTCTTGCCTTTAATAGATTCCTTACATTACAATTGGTTTGTACAACATATCTCCTGTTTTAAACCTATTCAAACTTTACAATATGTTCCAAATCCTACTCTCTCTCCTCAAAGTGTTCAAACCTACACATATATATGTATACAATGAACATATTATTTCATTTTGGCAGACTCACTGCTGTCGGATGCATGCAAATTTGCGATTGGAACCCATTTTGACATGCGTGAGAGCATTTCTTCTGATCCAGACTGATGCGTTTAAATGATACCAGTTTGACATCTACAAGGAGACTGCCTTTAAAACAAGAATCACCCTTTTTGGTCATAAACTAGTCAGAGGAAAGAATGAAAAACACTCCCTCATTGTCTTTCACCGTAATGAAGTCATCCATCAAATGTGTCTGATGGCGGGGAACAATCCAGGCTACCGACTCCAGGGAGACTAGACAGTAGGAAGACCGTCCTCCCCACGATTCCCAACGCCACGCCATTAAACTCTAAACAAACCTTCAGAAATGCCGTTAGCGCAGATAAAAATCCCTCTAATGTATTTGCTTTCTTTGCGTTTTGTGGAGGATGACATACTAATCAAAGCAGAGAAGATCAGACGGGAGGAAAATTGCTTGAACCAGGCTGTGAAAGGGTTTCTTGTGTCACTCAAAGCTTTCGTGTTTGGGCGTTCCTGCTGCGATTGTGGCGTGCAGTGCAGTGAGCAGAAGAAGAGAAAAGTACCACAAGGAAATCAAAGATCGGTAAACGCCAATTGACATTTCTGGAGTTCGATATGTTGTCTTGGGTTACGTTGAGCCGTAAGCAGGTCAAAGAGATGCTACAACAAATATGGCTCAGTCTGTTTGTTTAGACAGTCGCACTTGGCCTTGCTGTCTTTGAATGTATTGTTGGACTCTAGCGTGGGATTAAATAAGGGAGATTGATAAATGCATGAACAAATACGGCTATTGATCATTCTACTGGCACCTCTGGTATAGGTCAGGACGTACACATATTGTACCTTGGGAGGATTACCCGTAAGAAGTCTGGCTGGATAATGCATAGTAGAAAATGTATACATGCAGAAGAGAATTGAGAAACTCTTGACCACGTTGAGAAATATTGGATCGATCAATATTGTTGGCAAAAATGCACAGTGACTAGCCCATTTATTTGGGTATTATATATGTTACGATATCCATAAAGAGACGCGAGCAGCCAGCGTTCTAGTTGAGGAATCAATCACTTTATTAAAGCAAAACAGGTGCCATTTATTGAGCTACATGACGTCAGTAGGGGTCCTCGTAGGAACCACATTGCCTGCTAATAAATAAATCATAATAAATGAGACTATATTGTTGAGCATGATGGGAAATACATATATATTTTTTAAGAAGGTCCATATTGTCGTATTAGTAGATCAAGTTATTTGGTTCTTCTATACCGGAGAATTATCCATCCATCCATCTTCTTCCCCTCAATCTATTCGAGGGGTCGGGGGGTGGCAGTCAGAGCTGCACCCAACTCACAGAGCACCAGCCCCTCACTGATCCTCCTGCAGGTGGTGAGTCCAAAGGAGGATGGCTGCTCTTTTCTGAGCTGCCTTGATCTTTCAGCGGGGGCTTCAGGCTAATTGGGATTAAGTGTCTTGCCCAAGGACACAACGGCAGCAGACATCAGTGGGAGTCAGTGGAGGTCTTGTGGTGGGCTCGAACCTATAACCTTCTGGCTCAAAGGCCAAAGCTCTACCAACTGAGCCACTGTCGACCCAGATAATCACTATGTTACAATTGTCTGAAGATAGAAGAACCAAATTACATAATTTTTTTTAAAAAAAATCATTCGTAGCACACTGGACTTTTGTTATTTACATACATTGTTTCTTTTTGAATGAATAGCTATTCCCATCCCTCCAGTTTCATCGCCGATAACAATTACAATGTCCTCATATGATACTGAGAACAAGAACTGTGGGATCGCCAACGCCAGGGCGCACACGCTGAGACTGAGTCAGCGATAAGATACTATACATTGATCTCACAATGGAGAAATGTACATGTCACACCTGGCATAGATAGAATCTCTCAGATCTACTCACAATTGACCAAGATATGACCGAGGTTACCGTGACTTTAATATTCATGACATCAAGTCCTTATCTCATGCATTTGTCCCAAGTCCAATTCATGGAAACTACAAAAAATAAAAAAAAATGCAATCAGTATCAAGGCACCATAACAACTCAAAAATAACTCATGTGTTTGTCTTGAATGGCCAAGATCAACCCATGTCATCCGAGCTCCACACAACAGGCCCGATCGAATCAAAGATGGTGTATTTGTCTTTCCCTGTGGGCTTCAAACCCTCCTACCTGCACAACTGGCTGCGGCGTCTGTCACCCATCCGATCAAAGAACAAAATTTAGCTCTGGAATGGTGGTGTCTCCTCCCTCTGTAGACTTGTCACTCTCTATTAATAGACCTTTGGATGGGAGATGGAGGCAGACACTTCGCAGCGGGGAGGCCGATAAGTAGGTTGACATTAAAGGTTAACGCCGTGTTTGTGTGTCGCCGTACGTCTTATGCCAAATATTATTTTTTTTTCTGTGATAGCTACGTCAACGTCTGAGTGCAATGATTATGTGGATTTCACACTGTGAGTCTGTCATTTAGACAAAGCGTTTGAGTATCACTTAGTGGCATTGGCAGCCGAGTCAGTGTAGCTGCAACTCGGATGATAACGGGGAAAGAAGAGATATTTGTTTTGTTTGTACATCCTCAGTCAAAGATACTATTCTAGATAGATACTTTATTGATTCCCGTAGGAGAAAATCAGGTGTCCAGCCGCAAAAACACATCCATCCATACAAACAAATGCAAACATAGGGCAAAAGTTGCTATCACGTGTAATGTATGCGGTGACAATTATCAGTATGTTTGACTATATCAGTCAAACATAACCACTTTAGTCCAGGGCAGAGCTTTGTTCATTAAAAATCATTGATTGTCTGTAGATTGTTTCTCCAACTTAGTCTTGTGGCATCATCTGCTTGATTTTGTGGAGTGATTGTGACTGGTGATTGCCTCCTATTCTAAGGATAACAACGGGTCATTCATTGAAACTACTGTCGATACACCTTTCCATCAACAGGGAATTTAGTTAATTTAAAAAAAGAAAGTGTTGCGCATAAGTTAGTATTGTGAGTAAATGAAACTGCAAAATGCTGTACTGAGAGTATTAGAAAACATCTCAGAGTTTATAGAGTCACTCTTTGATGAACTTGGCTGAGAGCTGATTGGCTGAATGAGTGAGAACCGGTCCTCAGATCAAAATGCATGAGAAAACAAGTGAAAGAATTGGACTGTGAGGAACTTAGTAGATTGATCTCCAAAACCAAATGAAAGCTCGCAAGTCCAGTTTATGGACCTTCTAGAGCAGAGGTGAGAAAATATTTTCTCCAGGCGGCCATTTTGGAAAATCTGTATATTGCGGAGGGCCGGACTCATTTTCACGTGCATACCATTTGATTTACTTTGAAACAACACAACTGAAGATAACCAATGTTCTCTTTGGGTTTGTATTTCTATATTTTCGTTTATTTTATATGAGAGGTACTTTGAAGAAATTATTATTCAATTACGTATGGATTACATTTTAGTTTGGTTTAGATTTTAAATATGAAGTAGGCCAAGTATTGTGGAAATGGTGGGAAAAGGTCGTAGGGACGGATACAAAAAGTGAATCAGGCCGTACGTGGCTCCTGGACTGTACTTTGCCGGGACTGTACTATAGAGTGATAATACTGGTATAATTACTATACATTTTTTACAGTTGCCTTTGCCTGGCGGGTCATGGTTTGTTGAGATTAGGAACCTATTTTTCAAGGGAGTCCTGGATAAAAAGCAGCAAAAGTTATACACAGTTGCATACAATTACATATTGTGAAAACACTTTAATGTCAATGAAGTTTTAAATGCTCTCAATCTTGACTCAGACGCATTCAATGAAATAAGTTAACTCATTTACTGCCAGCCGTTTTTGATTATTTCACTGATTCTCAAGACCCATAGAATGTTATGTGCAAAGACTATGTGTGATATGAAACCAGATTCTGAAAGACTGGATTGTCTACTTTCATCGGAAAAAATATTTTTTTTTCTAGCTATTTTTGTTGTCCTGTAATCCGCAGTCAAAAAGAGGGTCTCAGACAAATACGTCAATGGCAGTCATTGAGTTAATTTCCAGTCTTTTTTGCAACACGTTCTAAAAATATAGCCCTCATATACATTATTTGCTTGACAAAACTCAAAGTTCAAAACCTGAAATCTATTCCCAGTAAAAGGCCGAGCAGGTTTTGGCTTCTATTCCTGCATGATTTCCCAGTGGAGTCCGTGCATATGTCTGTGCAGGTTTACCGCTGCATTATAATACATACCCTCGTCTATCCTTCCCATTTTTGAGCATCGGCGCCGACGGGATGATCCGGAACGCACACTCATGTAGCCGCTGATCCAGAAAGAGTTTGCAAAGCAGGAGAAAAGAAGGAGAGAACATGGGAAGAGGCCAAAGATCACGTGTTGTGGTAGTTTTCGAACAGACTGCATCGCTGAAGCAGAGCACGTAGCCGGGATCTCTCTCTTTCTCTCCGACTTTGGAAACATTGCAGATTGGGGAAAACCTTTGTCGTTATTCAAAGATCAGAAGGTATTAAATGGATTTATCTGAGCGAATTGTAAATTACTCCGAGTGTGATGAGAGATTTGGGTGTTTGAGTAAGCTTCTCCGGCAGAGAGAGGTGATTTTGGAAATGTTTTGTGGAACTGAAATATCGCATAATATATATATGTAAAATGGGGTGAGTTGGATGGTAGAAAAAAAGTTTTGAGATTCCTGCTAAAGTTTAAAGGATGTAATAATGGGTTGAGCTCAAAGTTGTACTCTTTTTTTAATGTTCTGTTATTAATTCTTATTATTGTATTGCTTTGTGGGACTGTCTCCATCTTATTTTTGTTTGTATAAATTGTGCCATACACAAAAACTTGCTTTGCCTTCACACATTATTTAACACCATACTTTTTGTTTTGGAAGTGCAATTACTCATTTGTGATTTTTTTATGTTTCTATGTGTAGTTTATTTCTACGCCATTGTTATAAAATTATGAAGGGTGATGGAGCCTTCTCTGTCCGGGCTCCTCGGCTTTGGAACCACCTGCCCAAGGTGATAAGGCTAGCACCATTGGTCTCCTCTTTTAACTCATTGACTGCCATTGACGGATTTGTCTGAGACTGGTGATTTCTGCCAAACTTCCCTCTATTTCACTGGGGATCACAGGAGAATAAAAATAGCTAGAAAAAAACGTATTCTTGCTGCTAAAAGTAGACAATCCAGTCTTTCAGAATCTGCTTTCATACTTCACATAGACATAGCACATAATATTCTGCAAGTCTTGAGAATCACTGAAATTATCAAAAACGCCTGGCAGTCAATTACTTCTAAAAACCCACTTTTATCAAACAGCTTTTAACTGTTAGTTTTAAACTTCTCATGTTATATTTTACTGTCTGCTTTGGGTTTGTTTTGTCTTTCATCTTGTGTTTCCTCCGTTTGCTTTTTCTTCCTGTTTCTTCCATTCTATCTCATTATTTTGACTTAGTATTTCATGACTGTATTTAGTGTTCATTATACTGCTATGACGTTGCAGCGCTTCGTAAACATTGTTTTTGAAAAGTGCTGTACAAATAAAGATGTGTTATTATTTTTATAGATTCATAGAAAGGATATTGAATCATGAGCTCTGTAATGAGTGCAGTAGCTCTGGTATTAAAAACAGCCATATTGTGTAGTGACATTCAGATAACCACGCTCCGTTAGCTTCAAAATGGCCACAAGAAAAAAGCCCAAACGATCTGTATTTCCTGTCGGCTTTGACCTTCCCTCCCAAAGACCGTGCTACTCCGGCGAACTAAATGCTCGGCTGCATAAAAGGGGTCAGACAGGGTTTCGGGATGTACCTTGCTCCGTGGCCGGCTTCTCCGACTTCCGTGACATTTGTGTCGCTTCAAATGAAAATCTCGGCTAAATCGCTCGGACCTTGCCATTCCGTCCGCGAGTCCAGATGCCAACAAGACGGCGGCTGCCATTTTGAATGACGGCGGGCGAGATTAAACGTGACTCGGACTGATTTGCATTCGCTAATGGGAGGTGCGAGGGACTTTACATTGTGCTAAACACCACTCGGGGTTATTTCCTTCGTCGGATATCACAGCCTGAAGGACGTTTTGGTGCTTATTTCAAAAGCTGCCATCATCATTTTGATCTCGTTTGTTTCCTAATTATGAATCTATCTGATTGAAACGAGACAATTATGATTTAATAAAGCGGTGTAGCCGACACTCATACAAATGAACACAAAGCACTTGTGGTAATTGCTTGGGTTAAATTATCTCTTTTACTGTCTGTCGCATTGGATTTGTTTGTTTTTTTTAAAAAGAGGTCCTCATCAATAACAGTTTGATTTCAAAAGATTTGCTTTAAATTGCAAATTGGGTTTCTGACGCACATTATGCACGGTGTGACATTTTAGCTCCAGACGGTCTCACATCACTCACATTAAGACATCATGGATATCACAGTCCCATGCCCAAAAGTATAGAATGTATGCATTTGTTTATATATTGCTAGTATGTTTCCTAAACCCTAACTGTAGACACAATTTGATTTAACCTACTTTGGAGTGTTGACTATTGTGTTGTGAGTTAATGGTTCAGCAGTTTGTCCACGATTTGGGGTGTCTTGTGAAACTGCCATGTCCAACAAATAGTTCATGTATAGCATTACCTATTTTGGGCTAGTCCGTGTGCGAGGGTGTGTGATCTGCTTTTAAACAAAACCCTATGTTCAAAGCATCAGGAAAGTGATGGGAATGGTCCGGAGCTGGGCAGGGAAGACCTGCTCTGGCTGCAGCAAGACTGAGAGAATGCGAGAAGGAGTGGGTGGGTGACGGAGGCAGAGAGACTGAGATACTGAGTGGCTGAAAGGCTGCGAGATTAAGACTGAGGGACTGAGAGATTGAGACTGAGAGGCTGAGGCTGAGAGATTGAGACTGAGAGGCTGAGGCTATGAGACTGACAGACTGACGGACTGAGAGGCTGAGAGACTGACACTGAGATTCAGAGTGAGAGACTGAGACTAAGAGATTGAGACTAAGAGACTGAGGCTGAGACTAAGAGACCTAGACTGAGAGACGTAGGCTGAAACTGAGGCTAATGTGCACAGAACCCAGACGTGTGCGTTGCGTTCTGGCAGAATAATAAATGTGTTGCATATTCTCGATTAGGAGCCAAAATACACACAAATACAAAAGCAGACACATTAGTTCTTGCTTTTTTTTAAACTTATTTTGTGGCTTTACACTGTCTCCTAATTGTGTCCAGTTGGTCATTAACTTGGGCACAACAAAAGAGTCATTTACATGTGTTTTGCTTGTCTCCTCTGGCAGCTGCAGAGACCCATTCCCAGTTTAATCATTCAGCTGGCTCTCCATTCAAACAAAGCAAGTTCCAACAATTACTGCGTCCGCTCTTATCTGCCCAGTGCGACTTCTCCACTGGAAGCATCGCCTCTACGCAGACAAGAGCCACGCAAATCATTAGCAAAGTTCTTACAACACTAGTTCACCCCCCCGTCCTCCATCCTCCCCCGTCCTCTATCCTCCTCTTCCTTTCCCCTCATTGATAATCTTCAAAAAACAAATGAGAAAAATGGTGGGTTTGTATTTGAGGTGTGACTTCGTTCGGGGCAGCTCTTGATGAATCCTGGACGGGGAAGATTCTACATCAACGAGATTCGACGACCGCCATCTTAATGAGAGTACGGCAATGGCACGCTATACATTATTTTAAAGCATTTTTGTTTCATTCTACACAGTGAATCATAAAAGTATACCAAATGAGAGTATTAATTTTAAAAAGGCGGTGGGAGACCTTCTAGAGTTGAAACTAGAGCGGTAATACTGGGAAAATTTCTGTACGTTTTTCTATTCACTCATTTTACACCAGACAATACAAAGTTCTAGTTACCATAGCAACACGCTGTTTACCGTCAGAAGAAGACTGTCAGATTTAGAATTTGTTGAAAGTGAGTAAAAGTAGGAAAAAATTGATTACTTTTTTTAAGAGAGCTGGACCCCTGAATTGTAACTAGAAAATATTTCCGGTTTCAAATCTTGATGGAACCTCAGTCCATCTCTCACTTTGCAAGTCAGTAGGACGCCTTAATCGTAATTGGAAAACAGAATTAAGTTCAAACGTCCAGCGTTTGTGTTTTGATTTTTGTAGGCAGATAACTGAAAAAATGTGGTTCCATGGTGTAATGGTTAGCACTCTGGACTTTGAATCCAGTGATCCGAGTTCAAATCTCGGTGGAACCTGAGTCTCAATTGCGTACATTTACAGTTCAGGGGTGCAGCTTTCTTGTAACTAGAAAACCTTTCTGAGTCAAAATCTCGGTGGAACCTCAGTCTACCTTTAAGAAAGCTGGACCCCTGAATTGTAACCAGAAAATATTTGTAGGTACAACTGTCCAACGCTAATCTACTTTATTCCTTTTAATTTGTAAGCAAATAAAAGTTCTCTGGTTAGTACTCTGAATCCAGCCATTGGATCTTGGCGGAACCTCAGTCTGCCTTTGATAACAATCCTCAACTCATAAGACAGCTGCACAACTGATCAAGCTGGCACTAGAATGCATTGTTCATCAGTGTCAAATCTATGACTGTGTAAACGTCGAGCACATTATGTATTGTATTTCTTTTGAATCACTAGAGAAAAATGCAGGTTGACTCTTCCGATGATATTAGTCTGATTTCCATTTTGTTTAATACTCCTACACATCCCTGGGTTCCATGGTGTAATGGTTAGCATTAATCCAGTGATCCGAGTTCAAATCTCAGTGGAACCTCAGTCTACCTTTGATGACAGCTCTCACTTTGAAAGACAGTTGGACCCCTTAACCACAACTGGAAAACATTATTATTATTATTATTAGATCCAAACGTCCAGCGTTTGTGTTTCATTTTTTGTAGGTAGACACTTGAAAAATGGTTCCATGGTGTAATGGTTAGCACTCTGGACTTTGAATCCAATGATCTGCAGTTCAAATCACGGTAGAACCTCAGTCTCACTTGTCTTCCTTTAATGAACCTGATGAAAAATAAAAATTTTTTTGGTGGAATATCTTAGAATGTTGTTGCTTTAAATGGGACGAGTCAAAATTATGGGTCTGGCAGTCATTGTGACAAATTAAGATTGTAGCTAACAAAATAAAACTCCTCCCCCCTCTCCACATCCTCCTCCTCTTCCTTCTCCATAATCTTCAAAAAACAAATTATATAAATGGTGGATTTCTCTCGTTTAGTCCAGTTTTAGTTAAATCTAAAAAGGAAAATAAACCGGAAAATAATAATGAAATATCGGTGGAACCTCAGTCTACCTTTAAGAAAGATTGACCCCTGAATTGTAACCATAAAATATTTGTAGGTACAACTGTCCAAAGCTAATCTTCTGTATTCCATTTATGTTGTAAGCAAATACAAGGTTTTAGTATGTTCTCTGGTGTAATGTTAGTAATCTGAATCCAGCCATTGGATCTTGGTTGAAACTCAGTCTGCCGTTGATAACAATCCTCAACTCATAAAACAGCTGCACAACTGATCAAGCTGCAGGTTGCCTCTTCCGATGAGATTGGTCTGATTTCCATTTTCCTTAGTACTGCATGACTTCCCTGGGTTCCATGGTGTAATGGTTAGCACTCTGGACTCTGAATCCAACGATCTGAGTTCAAATCTCGGTGGAACCTCAGCGGAACCCTAAACTTTCATCTTTACAAGAGAGCTGGACCCCTGAACTGTAACTAAAAAATATTTCCGAGTTCTTATCTCGGTGGAACCTCAGTCTACCTTTGATGACAGCTCGCACTTTGTTGGAACTCTCAATCACAACTGGAAAACATTATCAGGTCCAAATGTCCAACGTTTGTATTTGATTTTTTTGTAGGCAGATACTTGAACAATGTGGTTCCATGGTGTAATGGTTACCACTCTGAACTTTGAATCCAGTGATCCGAGTTCAAATCTCAGTGGAACCTCAGACTAACTAGGAAGTATTTGTAGGTACAATGCTAATCTTCTGTATTCCTTATATTTTGTAAGCAAATAAAAGTTTTTAGTATGTTCTCTGGTGTAATGGTTAGTACTCTGGATTTGAATCCAGCCATTGGATCTTGGCGGAACCTCAGTTTGCCTTTGATAACAATCCTCAACTCATAAGACAGCTGCACAACTGATCAAGCTGGCACTAGAATGCTTTGTTCATCAGTATAAAATCTATGACTGTGTAAACGTCAAGCACATTATGTATTTTATTTCTTTTGAATCTCGACTAGAGAAAAATATGGGTTGACTCTTCCGATGATATTGGTCTGATTTCCATTTTCCTTAGTACCACCTACAGTAACATCCTTGGGTTCCATGGTGTAATGGTTAGCACTCTGGGCTCTGAATCCTGTGATCTGAGTTGGAGAGAGCTGGACCCCTGAACAGTAACTTGAAAATATTTCCGAGTTCTAATCTCGGTGGAACCTCAGTCTACAGCTCTCACTTTGCAAGACAGTAGGACCCCTTAATCACAACTGGAAAACATTAGGTCCAGCGTTTGTGTTTGGTTTTTTGTAGGCAGACACTTGAAAAATGTGGTTCCATGGTGTAATGGTTAGCACTCTGGACTTTGAATCCAGTGATCCGAGTTCAAATCTCGTTGGAACCGCAGTCAAATTATGGCTCTGGAAGTCATTTGTGACAAAATTAAGATTGTAGCTAACAAAATAAAACTCCTCCCCCCTCTCCACGTCCTCCTCCTCTTCCTTCTCCATAATCTTCAAAAAACAAATGAGATAAATGGTGGATTTCTCTCGTTTAGTCCAGTTTTAGTTGAATCTAAAAAGGAAAATAAACCGGAAAATAATAATGAAATATTGGTGGAACCTCAGTCTACCTTTAAGAAAGCTTGACCCCTGAATTGTAACCATAAAATATTTGTAGGTACAACTGTCCAAAGCTAATCTTCTGTATTCCATTTATTTTGTAAGCAAATACAAGGTTTTAGTATGTTCTCTGGTGTAATGTTAGTAATCTGAATCCAGCCATTGGATCTTGGTTGAACCTCAGTCTGCCTTTGATAACAATCCTCAACTCATAAAACAGCAGCACAACTGATCAAGCTGCAGGTTGCCTCTTCCGATGAGATCGGTCTGTTTTCCCTTTTCCTTAGTACTGCATGACTTCCCTGGGTTCCATGGTGTAATGGTTAGCACTCTGGACTCTGAATCAAACGATCTGTGTTCAAATCTCGGTGGAACCTCAATGTCACTAATGTACCTTCACTTTCATGTTTACAAGTGAGCTGGACCCTTGAACTGTGACTAGAAAATATTTCCGATTTCAAATCTCAGTGGAACCTCAGTCTACCTTTGATGACAGCTCTCATTTTGCCAAACCCCTTAATCGCAACTGAAAAACATCAGGTCCAAACGTTTGTGTTTGGTTTTTTGTAGGCAGCTTCTTAAGAAATGTGGTTCCATGGTGTAATGGTTAGCACTCTGGACTTTGAATCCAGTGATCCTAGTTCAAATCTGGTGGAACCTCAGTCTCACTTGTCTACCTATAAGAAAGCTGGACCCCTGAATTGTAACCAGAAAATATTTGTAGGTACAACTGTCCAATGCTAATTTTCTGTATACCTTTGATGACAGCTCTCACTTTGAAAGACAGTTGGACCCCTTAATCACAACTGGAAAACATTATCAGGTCCAAATGTCCAACGTTTGTGTTTGGTTTTTTGTGGGCAGACACATTAGAAATGTGGTTCCATGGTGTAATGGTTAGCACTCTGGACTTTGAATCCAGTGATCCGAGTTCAAATCTCGGTGGAACCTCAGTCTCACTTTTCTATCTTTAAGAAAGCTGGACCCCTGAATTGTAATTGTTAGTTACCTATTGTAACTGTAGTTCTACGAATAGTGCGTAGCCCCTTAGGCTCGCTTTGGGTATGACTCCAGAAGCACCAGCTTCCCGCCAGAGAGAACTCAATGCTCCAATCACTGTGCAGAACCTCCTATAAATAGCCCACAGCAGTCCATGCTCTTCACTTTGAACTCGCCAAAGCCAGGTTGGACTGATGGGCCCGTAGCTAAGGGGCTACGCACTATTCGTAGAACTACAGTTACAATAGGTAACTAACTATTCTACTTCATAGTGCTACGCCCCTTAGGCTCGCTTTGGGTAACGAAGCGTAGCCTAAGAGTATGTACTCCCATCAGGCCAGCTAGCAGTGATTGGAGCCCTGCCGAGTAGGCCCTAACACCTCCAAGGTGTGGGAACTCAAGACAGACAGGGAATGAGCAGTGATGGGGCCGCTCCTATCAAGGACGCCCAAGGATAAGCTCAAAGGTGAAGCAGTGGTAGGGCCGCTCCTATCAAGGACGCCCGAAGCACAAACAGAATCGAATAGGGAGGCCGTTCCAGGAACAGCCAAGTCTCTGACCAAACGCCCAAGGGCGAAGGTCACTTCCCAGGACGCCTCTATCAAGAGCTCCTGAGGAACACCGCGCGCGCCCCCGTAGGGGAACAAGGAACAGTCCCAGGCCGCCTCTACCAAGAGCACCTGAGGACTGCACAAAGCCGCGAAGGAAGAAGGAGAAGGCTGAGCCCAGGACGCCTCTATCAAGAGCTCCAGGAGGGGCCGGCCGCTCCAGACAACATAGACCGCAGAAGCCTCAGAGAGAGCCAGACACGGTCGCATCAGTCCCAGAGCTCAGGATGGAGTGAGCAAGAGACCGCTCTGAAACATCCACCAGGTAAGACAGAGCAAAGGTGGAAGACGAAGCCCAGGACGCAGCCTGGCATACCTCCTCCACCGAGGCCCCTCGTAGCAGAGCTGTGGAGGCCGCCACGCCCCGAGTGGAGTGCACTCGGAACCCCACCGGGGGCACCATCCCCTGGGCCTGATACGCCGAGCGAATCGCCCGGGACACCCAGTGGGCCAGCCGCTGGGAGGATAACGGGGCGCCTCTGTTTTTAGGCCCCAAGCACACGAACAGCTGATCCGTGCGCCTAAAAGAGGACGTGACCTCCAGATAATGCCTCAGCATCCTGATAGGGCACAACAGGTGTCTTTGCTCATCCTCCTGCGAGGCGTGAGGCGGAGGGTGAAAAGGTCTGATCCGTATGACCCTGGACCTGAAGGTTGAGGAAACGACCTTGGGGAGAAAGGCCGGGTTGGGCCACAACTCCACCAACCCATCCCCCGGACCAAAGGACAGGCAGGCCGGGCTGATGGAAAGAGCGCATAGTTCTCCCGCCCTCTTGGTTGATACCAGAGCCAATAAGAGTGCGGTCTTGAAGGCCACGCATTCTGGGCTGGCACGGGTCAGGGGTTCGAAAGGAGGCCCTGACAGCCCTTTCAAAACCACCTTGAGGTCCCAGATCGGAGGTGTTTGTCTAAGGACCGGCCTCTTCCTGTAGGCCCCCCGAAGGAAGCGTTTGATTAACGGGTGGGAGCGGGCTGAAAACCCCCCGAACCCTTCGTGACCAGAGGCAATGGCCGAAGCGGACACAGCCAAGGTACTAGCGGCCCTGCCCTTATCCAAAAGGTCCTGCAGGAATCCCAGGACGCCCTCTAGAGGGCAAGACCTGGGGTCCCACGAGTGGGCCGCGCACCAGTCTTTGAAAAGCTTCCACCGGCACCCGTAAGCCCTCACGGTGGAAGGTGCCCTCGCCCCTTGGATGGTATCCACCACCGCCCGGGGGAGGCCTAGTCGGACTAGGTTCTGCCTCTCAGCTTCCAAACCCAGAGCCTGTGGCCCAGGACTGGGCGGGAGCGAAGCGTCCCCCCTCCCTGGACCAGGCCCCCTGGCACGTCCGGGAGAGGCCACGGGTCCATCACAGACATGTTGGTCAGGAACGGGAACCAACGGGCCTGTGGTCGGTCTGGGGCGACCAGGATTACCTCCCGCTCTTCCTGCTCGATCCTCCTCAGTAGGATCGGTAGGAGAGACGAGGGGGGGGGAAGGCGTACAACAGGCCCCCTGGCCAAGGCATCCACCCCTAGAGGCGGATTGTCCGTGGGTCTCAGTGCGAACCAGAGCGGGCATTGCGCGTTGTCTGCACTGGCGAACAGGTCGACCACAGGCCGACCAAACCTCTGCCAGACCTCCGCTGCCATCTGCGGGTCGAGGCCCCACTCGTCCTCGAGAGGGCCTCCCCGTGACATTATGTCCGCCCCTGTGTTCCTGTCTCCCGGAACATGACGCGCTCTCAGAGACTGCAGATGCCCTGCAGCCCAGATCAGAATGGTCGCTGCCAGTCGGTGGAGGGCTGGGGACCTCGTGCCCCCCTGCCGGTTCAGATACGCCACCACTGTGGTGTTGTCTGAGCGCACCATCACGTGTCTCCCCGCTAGTTGTGGAGCGAAATGCAGAAGCACCCTGTGAACCGCCTCCATCTCCAGCAGATTGATGTGACGAAGAGGGCCTGACCAGGCGCCCCCCACAGAGCTCTGGTGCAGAACCCCCCCCCATCCCTCTAGAGACGCGTCCGTGAACACCTCCACGTGTGCCACGGCACCTACCAGGGGAACTCCTTCCAGCATCAGACCGGGCGTGAGCCAGTAGCTCAGGTCCTCGGCCACTCCTGGAGGAACAATGAGCCTTCTGCCCCCGTCTCTTGTGGGATGTAGTCGGAGACGGGAGAACCACCTCTGGAAACGTCTCAAGTGAAGGAGACCTAGCCGCACCACTGCATGAGCTGATGCCATCATCCCCAATAGAGACCGTATTCGTCGGGCGGTCACTGTGGGGGAGGTCAGCGCTTCCTGAGCTAGACGCGTGATGCTCGAGCGTCTGTCCTGGGAGAGCGCTGCCCGAAACTCCACCGAGTCTAGCTGTAGACCTAGATAGACTAAGCGCTGTGCGGGTTGCAGATTGCTCTTTTCCCTGTTCACCACAAAGCCTAGGCGCTGCACGTGTGACAGGACCCAGTGCGTGTGAATGGTGGCCTGCTCCAGAGACGGGGCCAGAATCAGCCAGTCGTCTATATATGTCAGGATTCTGATCCCTGCGCGTCTGAGTGGTTCCAGCGCCGCCTCCACGCACTTGGAGAAGGTGCGTGGGGCCAGAGCGTAACCGAAGGGGAGGCGACAGTACTCGTAACACTTCCCTCCCACGGTGAAGCGCAGGAAGCGTCTGTGCTCCGGTACTATGGCAACGTGGAAGTAAGCGTCCGTCAGGTCTATGGTTGACATCCAGTCCCCGGGCCTGACGCACTCTAACAGATGTTTTGTGGAAAGCATCCGAAAGGGCCGTTTGGAAATGCACTGGTTCAGAGTGCGCAGATCCAATATAGGGCGCACCCCCCCTGATTTCTTGGGGACCAGGAAATACGGGGAGTACAGGCCTCTGGAGGCGTCCCGAGGGTCCACCAGGACCGCGGCGCCTCTGCGTAACAGGGAGGCGAGCTCCATTTGGAGCGCCTCTTCTGTCTCCCGATCTGTAGGGCGCACCGCACGAATGCCCTGGAACGGCGGTGGTCTCCGTGCGAACTGCAGAGCGTAGCCCCTGCGCATCGTTTTCTTTAACCAGGGGTCTGACAGTAGACCGAGCTCTTCCCAGACCCGAAACTGCTCTGTGAGGGGAAGGAGAGGACCCGGAGCACCTGGTGTAATAGCCCCCCACTCTCCCTGCGCTCCCAGCGGAGAGGGGGGGGCATCGAAAGGGCCGAAACACCTCATGAGATGTGCTGTGTGAGGAGGTTGGGACCAGGCCCCCTGACTCACTTATAGACAGCGGTAATCTGCGTTTCACTCCCCGCCCAGAGGATGAAATGACAGCAGCCTGAGCTGAAGGGCAGACGTGTGTGGGAGTGTCCTGCTCTGTATGCGTAACACCACTAACAGAGGGAACCCCGGAGACGGAGGGAAAAACCTGACCTAGACTTTCATTACCACCCCTGGGGAATGAAGTGCTGGATTTACCCCGGAGACGCTGAGAAAAGGGAGAGAGGCTCGCAAAACCTGGTCCTGACCCAGCAGACACTACACTGGCCGCTGTGGGAAGTGGTATGGAGGGATGCGGCCGCTGTGGACTCAACGTAACCAAAGGTGATAGACCTGTGTGTGATGCAATGCTGCCCTCTACCTGAGATGACAAACCATGCATGGCAAAAAGATGACGCTCAGACCGAGAATACGGTACACCTTGTCGTTTATTGAAAAACTTTTTCCCCCCCCGAACTCCCCGACTGTAGGGAGGGCGGCGGTGGGAGCGTTGGTCACGGAAACCACCGGAGTAAGGCTCTGAACCCCGTGGTCTCTGCGGAGTGTAGCGGCCCGGGCAAGGAGCAGGAGGGGGCGGAGCTGAGCGTCGCCGAGGTGACCGGTCTCTCACTCTCTCTCTGCCGCGATAAGGCTGCTGCTGTTGTTGCTGCTGCTGCTGTTGCTGCTGCTGCTGTGACACACGGCGAGGGAGCAGATGAGGAGCCAGCATGGCGGAGTCTTTGGCAGCAGCGTCCAGTCTCGCGACGAGCCCCTTCATGTCTGGACCGAAGAGGGAATCCATGGAGATAGGGAGGTCCAGGAGCTGCCTCTTCTCCGTCTCCTTGATGTCCGCGAGCCCCAGCCACAGATGGCGAGCACCGACCTGTGCGGACGCCATGGATCGCCCACCGTCAATAGCCAGCGCCTGGATCATACGGAGTATGGCCGCCGTGGTGGTTTTGGCCCGGTCCAGGTCCTCGTCGGTGAGAGCTTGACCCGTGGATAGAGACCTATCGAGGGCCCCGGTGAGAAGAGCCATATTGCTAGCTAACGCAACGACCTGTGCTGCGTTAGCGTAGCATCTATCCAGAACAGCCATGCTCATCCTATCCCGCTCCGAGGGAAGGAGAGGTCTGCTGCCGGGCCACACCGAGGACTGCGGGAGTAGTGCGAGCCGGACAGCGTCCTCCACTTCCGGGACCCCTTTGGACCAGGACCAGTCTTGGACCGAGCAATAGGCGCCGTACCCCAGAGCAGGCTTCTTAGCTGCTAGGGGTTTGGCCCAATCACGTGCCGCGTAATGGAAAACCCGGATCCATCCGCGGACACAGTGTTGGAGCTCGTCTCTTCCTCCCTGGAAGCGATGAACCCACCGACGTGAAGTCGCTCTCTCTCTGGGTGGGTTGCGGAGGCAGAGGGGTCTCCATGGTGGCCGCTGCCATGGCGAAGAGGCGGGGCATGTGGTCCAGAGGGAAGCGGTCTTGTTCCTCGCACAAGGAAATAGCCTCGTCGAGAGTGACGTAGGAACCCCCGGTCCTCGTCAAACTCTCCCTCCACAACACAGTCTCCCCACTCCCTGGGTGCAGGAGGCAGGTCGAGCGGGACATACTCAACCTCAGGTTCCTCCTCCTGGGAGGGACCCGGGCGAGCCTCCGCGGAGGTGGCATAAGCAGCGCGGCGCTCTCTCTCCTCCCCGGGGAGAGAAAGGCACGCCGCACACGTCGCCGCTTCCCGGTGGTGGTGAACTCCCAGGCAGAGGAAGCAGAACTCGTGCCGGTCTTTGCGGTGGAGCTTGGTCCGGCAGCCACCGCACCGTCTTCGTCCGACGCCGGATGGCGAGGAGTTCTCGGACGAGGAGGAGTAGACATCGCGATCTTCAATGGTGAGTAGAACTTCTCTCAATGGCGCCAGAGTTCAAAGTGGAGAGCATGGACTGCTGTGGGCTATTTATAGGAGGGTTCTGCACAGTGATTGGAGCATTGAGTTCTCTCTGGCGGGAAGCTGGTGCTTCTGGAGTCAATACCCAGGGGGGTGGGGAGGGGGCGGGGGGGGGGGTGCGGAAAGCGAGTGTGGGTGGCTGGGGTTGTGACGGGGGGGGGGGGCGGGGGGCGTTGAGAGCAGACAATTAGTACGGGGGGGGGGCTGCGGAGGGGGGGGGGCGGATGCCGGGGGGACTGGGGGGGCCGCGGGTGTGGGGGTGGGGGGAGAGTGCGTGGGGGGGGGAGGGGGTGGAGGTGGGGGGGAGGGAGGTGGGGGGGTGTGGGGGGGGGGGGGGGGTGGGGGGGGGGAGGGGGATTGCTGGGGGGTGTGGGGAGGGTGGGAGGGGGGGTGGGCGGCGACTGTTGAGGGGGATTGACGGAGGATGTGGGGTGGGGGGGGGGGGTGGGGGAGGATGGGGTGAGGGGGGGGGTGGGAGGGGGGGGGAGGGGGCGCTTGGGGGCGTGGGAGGGGGGGGGGGTGGCGGGGTGGGGGAGGCGGGGGGGTGTGGGGGGGGGGGGGGGGGGGGGGAGTGGGTGGGAGTGGGGGTGGGTGGGGTGGGTGGGGTGGGGGGGGGGGAGGGGGGCGGGGTGCGGGGGTCGGGGATGGGCTGGTGGATTGGGTTGGGGGGGGGGGGGGAGGCGGGGCGGGCGGGGGGTGGGGGTTGCGCGGGGGTGAGGGAGAGGTGGGGGTGGGGGGGTGGGGTGTGGAGGGGGGGGGGGGGGGATGTGGGGGGGGGGGGTGGGGGGATGGTTGAGGGCGGGGGGGGGGGTGGCGGGAGGAGGGGTGGGGTGGGGGGGGGGGGGGGGGGCGGGTGGTGGGGGGAGTGCGTTGGGGAGGGGGGGGGCCGGGCGGGGGGACGTGCGTGGGGGGGGGGGGGGGGGGGGGGTGTGGGGGGTGGTGGGCCGGGGGGGGATGGGGCGGGTGTGGGGGTGGGGGGGGTGGTATAACTGTGGTGGAGTGGGGGTGTGGGGGGTGGGGGGGGTGTGTGTGTGGGGTGGGGTGTTTGGGGGTTGGGGGGGAGGGGTAGGGGGGTTGGGGGGTGGCGTGGGGGAGGGGGGGGCGGAGAGAGTCGTATGGGGTGGGGGAGGGGGGGGGGCGGTTGGCGGGAGGGGGGGTAAGGGTGTGCGGGCGGTGAGGCGAGCGTGGTCTGAAATGGGGTCATGGGTTGGGCGGGGTGGGGGGGGGCCGTTGGTGGGGGGGGGGTGGGGGGGTTGTTTTTTGGGGGGGGGTGGCGTGCGGGGGGGGGGCGGGGGGGGGGGAGGGGGCGGGGGGCGGGTGGGCGGGGGGGTATGGTGGCAGGGTTGAGGGGATCGGGGGGAGGGGATCGGGGGGGGGTGGTGGGGAGTGTGGGGTGGGGGAGGGGAGGGGGGTAAAATGGGGAATGGGGGGGGTGGGGGGGGGGGAGGGGAGGTGTGGTGAGGTGGGGGGGCGGGGAGTGGAGGTGAGGGTGGGGGGGTTGGGTGTGGATGCTCGGGGGGGGGTGGGGGGGGGGGGGGGTTTGGGGGGGGGGGGGGGGGGGGGGGGGGGAGGTGGGGGTGGTTGGTGGGGGTGAGGGTGGGGGGTGGGTAGGGAGGGGGGGGGGGGGGGTAATGGGTGTAGGGGGGGCAGGGTTGGAGGACTAGAAGGGGGGGGGGGGGGGGGGGGGGAGGGGGGGCAGGGGAGGGGGTTGGAGAATGGGTAGGGGGGGGGGAGAAGGGGGGGAGGGGGGTGGGATTCATGGGGAAGGGGGGAGGGGGGGGGGGGGGGGGAAGGTGCGGCTGGGAAAAGGAGGGCGGGGGGGTTTGTCCAAGTGGTGGGGGGGGGGGAGGGGTGGAGGGGGGGGGGGTTGGGGGGAGTGAGTGTAGCTGGGGAAGGGGGGGGGGGGCGAGGGGGGGTGGGGGGGGGCAGGGGGGGGGGGGGGGAGCGCGGGAGGTGGATGGGGGGGGGCGGTCAACAGGGGGGGGAGGGGGAGGAGGGGGTGAGGGGGGGGAGTGAGAGGGTGGGGTGGGGGGAGTGGGGAGAAAAAGGGGGGGTCGTTGGGGTTTGGGCGGGCGGGGGGTGGGGGGGGAGGGGGCGGGGGGGGGGGTGGGGGGTGGGGGGGGGGGGGAAGGGGGGTGCCAGCGGGAGGTTATGGGGAGGGGGGGAGGGGGAAGGTAGGGGGTGGGCGGGGGGGGGGGTTGGGGGGGGGTATGGGTAAGGGGGTGGGGGTGTGGGTGGTGCGACGGGTGGAGGTTGTGGGGGGGGAAAATATTGGGGAGGTTGGGGGTTGGGTGGGGTGGGTGGGCGGGGAGGGGGGGGGGGCTGGTGTGGGGGGTGGAGGGGGGCGGGGGGTGGGGGGGGGGGGTGTAGGAGGGGACGGATGTGGGGGGGGTGGGGGGGGTGGGCGGGGGGGGGTGGAGGGGTGCGAAAAGGCGGGGGGGGGAGGTGGGGGGTGGGGGGTGTGGAGGGTATTTGCGGGGGTGGGCGAGGGGGTGGGGTGGTGAGGGGGGGGGTAGGAGAGGTGCGGGGGGGGGTGGGGGGGGAAGGGGGGGGGGGGGAGTGGTTGGGTGGGGGGGGGGGGGGGTGGGGGGGGGGTGGGTGGGGGTGGTCAGGACAGCGATGTGGGGGTAGGGGGAGGTAAGGGGTGGTGGTTGCGTGAAAAAGGGCGTGGTGGGGGGGGGGGTGGTAGAGTGGGGGGGTGAGGGATGTGGGCGGGGGTGGGTGGGGGGCGAAGGGGGGAGGGGGGGGGTGGGGGGGGGGAGGGGGGGGGGGGGGGGGGGGCTGGGGGGGGCTGGGGGGTGGGCGGGGGGGGGCTGGTTGGGGGGGTTGGGGGTTGCGGGGGGTGTGTGGTGAGGGGGTGGGGGGAAGGGGAGGTGGGGGGTGGTGATGTGGGTGCGGGGGGGGGGGAGAGGGGGGGGGGTGGCGGACGGAGAGACAGGCTGGGGGGCTGTGGGGGGGTGGGTGGGGGGAGGGGGGTGTGAGGGTGGGGAAGGGGGGGGGAGGGAGGGGGTGAGGGGGGGGAGCGGTGGGCGGGGGGGGGGTGGGGGGGGAGGTTCGAGGGGGAGGGGAGTGGGGGGTGGGGGGTGGGGGGGGGCGTCGTGGGTTGGGGGGTGGGGGGGGAGTGGGGAGGGGGAGGGTGGGTGGGGGGGTGGGGGGGGGGGCGGGAGGGGAAGTGTCCTTGGGGGGGGGAGGGAATGTTGTGCGGGGGGGAGGGGGGGGGGGGGAGGGGGGTGGGGGGGGGGGGCGTGGTGGGGAAATAGCGGGGGTAGGGGGGGGGGGGGATGGGGAAAGGTGAGGGCAGGGGGGGTGGGGGGGGGGGGGGTGGTGGGGGGGGTGGGCAGCAGGGGGGGGGGGGGGGTTGGGGGGGGGGGAGAGGGGGAGGGAATGTGGGTTGTGGGGGGGAGGCGCTGAGGGAGGCTGGGGGAGGGGGGGGGGGGGGTGGTGGGGGGAGGGGGGGGGGGTGGGTGAGGGGGGGGTGGGAGAGGGGGGGGGGGGGGGGGTGGGGGGGGTGAGAGATTGGGGGGGGAGCGGGAAGGGGGTGGATGGGCGGGGGGGGGGGGGGGTGTTGATGGTTGAGGTAGGTGGGAGGTGGGGAGGGGGGGTGTGTGGGAGGCGGGGCTGGTTGGGTTGGTAGGGGGGGGGGGGGGGGGGGTTGGGGGGGGGGGTTTTGGTAGGGTGTGGAGCGGGGGGGTTGGGGGGGGGGGGGGGGGTGGAGGGGGGGGGGGGGGGGGTTGGGGGGGGGGGGGGGTGGGGTACGAGGGGGAGGGTGGAGCGGGGGTGGGGCGTGGGGGGGGGGGATGGGGGGGTGGGGGTGATAGGGGTGGGGGCGTGGGGGGGGGGGTGGGGGGGACAGGGGTGATGGGGGTGGGGGGGGGTGTGGGGGGGGGCGGGAGGGTGGGGGGTGGGTGGGGTGGGGGGGGGGTTGCGGGGGGGGTGGAGGGAGGGGGGGGGGCGGGGGGGGAGGGGGGGGGATTTGGGGGGTGGGGGGGAGTGGTGGGTGGGAGGGGTGGGGAGGGGGGGGGGGTTGGGTGGGTGGATGGGGAGGGGTGTGGAAGTGCGTGGGGGGGTGAGGGGGGGAGGGGTGGAGGAGGGGGAGTGGGATGGGTGAGGGTTGGTGGGGTGGGTGGGATGGGCATGGGGAGGGGGGGGTGTGATGGGTTTTGGGAGGGGGAGTGTGGGTGGTGGGTTGGGGGGGGGGGTGGGGTGGGGAGGGAGTGGGGCGGGGGGGGGGGGTGGGGGGTGGGTGGTGGGGGGTGGAAGGAGGGTGGAAGGTGGGGGGGGGGTGTGGGGGGGGGGGTGGTCGGGGGGGGCTGGGGGGGGGGGGGGGGGGGGGCGGGTGAGTGAGTGTGTCGGGGAGGGGGGTGGGGGGGGGTTTGGGTGGGGGGGGCGGGGGGGGTTCGGGGCGGGGGTTGGGGGGGGTGGGGGAGGTGGGGTGGGTGGGGGGTGGGGATGGGGGGGGGGGGGGGGGTGGGTGTTGGGGTGGGGGGTGAGTCGGGAGTGGGGGTAGGGGGTGGGGGGGGGGGGGTGGGGGGGGGGGGGAGAGGGTGGGGGGCTAGGGGGAGGTTTGTGGGGGGTTGGGGGGGGGTGGTGTGTGGGAGGGTGGAGTGCGGGGGGGTGATTGGGGTGGTCTGTGGCGTTGGGGTTGGGGGGTGGGGGGGGGTTGGTGGGTACGAGATGGAGGGAGGGTAGGGGGGGGGTGGGGGGGGGGGGTGGGGGTTTATGGAAGGGTGGGGAGGGGGAGGGGGGGGGAGGGGGGGGAGGGTGGGTGATGCGCTGCGGGGGGTGGGGGGGGGGGCGTAATTTGGGGGGGGGGGGGAGGGGGGGAGGGCCGCTGGATGCGGTGAGGAGTGGGTGTTGGGGTGGGGGGGATTGGGGGAGGGGAGGCGGGGTTGAGGGGGGGGGGGGGGGGGGGGTGGTGGGGGGGGGGGGGGGGTGGTGTGGAACGTTGGGGGGGAGGCGGGGTGGGGGAAGCGGGGGGGGTTGTGGGGGTGGGGGGGGGGGGTGGGGGGGGGTGGGGCGGCGGGGTGGGGTGGGGGGGGGGTGGGGGGATGGCGGGGGTGGGGGGGTGGGGGGGGGAGGTAGGTGGAGAGGGGGGCTATGCGGGGGGAGGGGTGGGGGTGGGGGTGTGGGGGGGGCAGAGTGGGCGGGGCGGTGGTGGGTGGGGCCGGGGAGGTCGGGGGGGGGCGGGGTAGGTTGGGGGGGGGGGTGTGGGTGGGGGGGGGTGGGGGGGGTGGGGGGGGGGGGTTGGGTGGGTGGGGTGTGAGGGGGGGGGGGGGTGTGGGGGGTGGGTTGCGTGAGGAGGAGCTGTATGCGGCGAGGGGGGGGGGGAGGATCGTGGACGTTGGGGGGAGAGGCTGGAGGTGGGGGGGGGAGGGGGGGGGGGGAGGGGGGGAGGGGGGAGCGTAGGGTGGAGGGTATGGGGGGGGGGAGGAGGGGTTGGGTGGTAGCTGGGTGGGAGGAGGGGGGGGTTGGGGGGAGGGGGGGGGGGGGGGAGGGGTGGGGGGATGGGGGGGAGTGGGGGCGTGGAGGATTGGGGGGGATGGAGGGATGGGGGTGGGCTGGGAGGGGGCGGTGGGGCGGGGAGCATGGGTGGGGTGGGGGGGGGGCGTGGGTGGGTGTGGGGGGGGGGGGGTGATGGGGAGAGGGCGTGGGGTAACAGGGGGGGGGGGGGGGGGGGGGGGGAGGGGGGGGGTCGGGGGGGGGGGGTGGGCAGGGAGGGTTGTGGGGGGGGGGGTAGGGGGGGGTGGGGGGGGGGGGGGTGGGGGGGGGGGGGGTGTGTGGGGAGGTCCCTTGGGGTGTGGGGGGGGTTGAGTGGGGGGGCGAAAACACGGGGTGGGGGAGGGGGTTTGAGTGTTGAGGGGGTTGGGGGTGTGGGGGAGAGGGGGGGGGGGGGGGGGGGGGTGGGAATGGGGAGTGGGGGAGGGGGGAGCATGGGTTTGGGGGCGGGTGGGGGGGGGTGTCGAGGGAGGGGGTTGGGGGGGGGGGGGGGGGGGGGTGGGCGGGAGGTAGGGGTGGTGGCGGGTGGGGGGGGGGGGGGTGGGGCGGGGTGGGAGGGTTGGTGGGGGGGGTGGGGGGGGGGCACTGGTGGGGTCTGGATTGCGGGGGGGGGAGCCCGGGGAGGGTCGAGGTGGCGGGATTGCGGGTGAGGAACAGTCGCGGTGGGCGGGTTGGGGGGGCGCGGGCCGGGGGGGGATGGGGGTCGGGGGATGGTGGGGGGGGAGGGGGGGGGGGGGGATGGGGTGGGTGTGGGGGTGGGGGGTTGGCGGGGGGGGGGTGATGGGGGGGGGGGGGGTGGGGGACTGGTGGAGGAGCGGGTTGGCGGTTGGCGGGGGGGGGGGTGGGGGTCATGGTGTGGGGGGGGTGGTTGGGGGAGGGGGGGGGGGTGCGGGAGGGGGAAAGGGGGATGTGTGTTGGGGTTGGGGGGTGGGGGGGGTTGGTGGTGGGGGTGGGTGGGGGGGGGGGGGGGGGGGTGGGGGGGGGGCGTGGGGGGGGGGGGGCATTGGGGTCGGTGTTGGGGTCGATGCCCGCACAAAGCCAAAACCGGCCCGCCGCGCCCACGCGAGACGCGCGAGCTACCGCCCCGCCCCAAGCCGACGAGCATGGGGTTGGTCACACCCTAAGCTCCGCGCGAGGTGGTGGGGGGGTATCGGGGGGGGGTTGGGGGGTTGTGCATGTGCGGCGGGGATGGTTGCCGGCGGGCCCTCGATGTGTGAAGGAGAGGTTCCGCAGGTCTTTCCTTCCTGCTGCTGTCAGACTGTACAACAAACAATAAGGACCAATAAGGACTAATGAACACTGCCAACTTGATTCCAGTGTCATTCTCGCATCGTTGCAATATCCTTATACCAGAATGTGCAATACACAGCTGCCAATATACAGTTGTAAACATACTGCTGATAATCTACAGTTGTAAACATACTGCTGATAATCTACAGTTGTAAACATACTGCTGATAATCTACAGTTGTAAACATACTGCTGATAATCTACAGTTGTAAACATACTGCTGATAATCTACAGTTGTAAACATACTGCTGATAATCTACAGTTGTAAACATACTGCTGATAATATACAGTTGTAAACATACGGCTGCTAATGTACAGTTGTAAACATACGGCTGCTAATGTACAGATGTAAACATACTGCTGCTAATGTACAGATGTAAACATACTGCTGCTAATGTACAGATGCTAACAAATAACTACACTTTACTTGCACTAGATTACACAGTACTTTATACTTGCCTCTTATTTAGTCAATTTTAAATATTTACATCTATTATATTTTCAAGATAGAGATTTTATACTTGTTATTGATGCTAGAGTTAGATTGTTTGGTATAGCTATTTTTTCACTTAACGTGTGCTGTGTGCTCCACTTTCCTACTGTCCTATAACCTGTGATGCAACACCGAAATTTCCCCACTGTGGGACAAATAAAGGATCTCTTAATCTTAATCTTAAATGGTGTAGGAATACCTATCATTACACAATTTTCATAGAATAAAGTAAAAACTCAGAATATGTGCAGATAATTGGTTCAATATTTTTACTTTTCAAAGTACTCTTGTCTATCGGTCAATGGACAAGGGGAAAAAAATTGATCAGCTCAGAACCAGTCGTAAGCCAGTCCAGAACCAGTCCAGAACCAGTCATAAACCAGTACAGTCCAGGAAATGTCCAAAACTAATACCTTGAGAAAAGGGGTTTTACCTGCCACAGAATATTGGTTTTTCGATTAAATGTAATGTTATGATAATTGTTTTAGTTCTGTACCTTTAACCTTGTTTTATTCATGTACTTGTCATGTGCACACTGGGGACTTTTGCAAATGTATTCCAATATGGTTTTGCTGCACATTGCAAATTAATAAATTTGAATTACAACCAGTGAAAGTCTGTCTCCGGGAGAGGTCCTTCCTCAGCTGGAGAAGGTCTTCTTCTCAGTGTGAGATCGACAGATGGATTGGTGCTACACAAAAGTACATGTAATTGAATTGAATTGACCCTCCCCCAACACCTATTCGTTCACACTTCCTGGATTAGGCTCCTCAAATGATCCTCAAAGGAATAGCGGAATTACAGTGACAGATTTTAATTGCATGTGGTGTCTTCCCCAAGTGACCACCTCGACCACTTAGATGAAAGATGAGAGAAGCTATCGTCTGCTACAGCACCTCCCAACTTTAGATTTCAATGTGATATGGATTTATTCATTGTTGTGAAACATAAACAATGATGGAGATGGACATACACAGCTTATGTGGACAGAGTATGGACTATTTGCTACTTTTGGTATTTTTTTGTGACATGTCTTTTTGATTTTGCATAAAGTTTAATATTTTGTACAGCCATCATTTCAATTAATCACACTAAAACAAGGCTTCTCTGATATCCATTTCAATTACGTATAAATTGTAATGTGGTGAAATGTAAAAGGAACCCAAAATGCAGGACTGAATTTAAAGTGTAATTTAATCAAATAAATTCAAGGTAAGTAAGTAAGTAATGTTTATTTATATAGCGCATTTTACAGATCAAGATCACCCAAAGCGCTTTACAATGTTCAGAGTTCGGACAGTTTTCCATTCTCTCCACACACGATGTTGACGAAAGTGAGACGCTGAACAAACTCCATGCAAACTCCACTCAGAAAAGCCCTGTTCCGATCGGGATTCAAACCCAGGACCTTCTTGCTGAGAAGTGAGAGTGCTGTCCACTCAGCCCAAGCATGGTATCAACGATGGACGGACAACAAGTGGGGAGAAGCACGGGGAATAAATACACATAGGGTCAAGTGGGGAGAAGCACGGGGAATAAATACACATAGGGACAAGTGGGGTAAAGCACAGGGAATAAATGCACATAGGGACAAGTGGGGTAAAGCACAGAGAATAAAGATACACAGGAACAAGTGGGGTGAAGCACAGGGAATAAATGCACATAGGGACAAGTGGGGTAAAGCACAGAGAATAAAGATACACAGGGACAAGTGGGGTAAAGCACAGGGAATAAATGCACATAGGGACAAGTGGGGTAAAGCACAGAGAATAAAGATACACAGGGACAAGTGGGGTAAAGCACAGGGATTAAATACACATACAGTATAGGGAGACACAAGTGAAACACATCAGGGCAAACCATAAACAGGAGGCAGGAAGCAAACTCCAACTACAAGAAAACAAATATAATAAAATTAAACTAGGTCAAATTAATCCAAAAGTCCACTCAATGATATACAATTCCCCCTGCAATGTCCGGTTATAAGCAGCACACATACACGCATGGACTTTAGGGAAGCCTTGCTGTACCTAAAGGAGAGTATATGCTATAGCTGCATTGACTACTGTATCAGGCTATAGCAGCGTGTGTATTCCCATGTTCCCTCCTGCTCTGTTCTCTTCTCTCCCATTAAAATGTCACCTCATTCTCACAGACAGCACCGTGACCTGGAACATTGGAACCTTATGCAATAGATTTTTTTTTTTTTTTTTTTTAAAGAGCTTCATGTTTCAAGAGCATTTTGCAGGTTTGACTGAAGCTCGGTTTATTTTCATGGACACTCGTCAGAAGCCACTAATCCCCAATGAGACATGACATTTAGCCGATCACTACAGAACCATGCTGGGTTTTGGAGCAGGTTTTCAAACTGTGGTGCAATACTGACAACTTTAAGTAGTTTTTTAAACGTGTGGGATAAATATAAGGTGAATCAGTTAGGCTGCATCATGGTCACTTTTACATTTATACACATGTTACAGAGCAGTTTTGCAGCAGAAAGACTGAGCAAGAAAGTGTCCGGAGGTGATGAAAAAGTGAACTAGTGTTTCTGGAGCGATGTTTAGTTGAATCATTTCCTCGACCATTTTCTATTTCTTTTTGATAAATGTAATGATTCTCACACAAAAAGGAGTTTTTGCTAAATATTAATTAACTTTTTCTGTACCAGACATATAGTTGTTCCTGTCCAATAAACATTTTGAAGTGAGTAAAGAAAGTAGACATTTTTAAATTATTAATATTTTAAAAAGGCAAATAGAATTTATTTATATATATATATCTGGGAACACCAGCCACAGTGGGGCGGCTGCGGCTGTAAAGTGCCAAACTGCTGTTGTGCCCTTAGGCAAGACACTTCACCCCCATTGCCTAGAATGAGTCTGGTGTGTGAGTGAATGGTTGGTGGTGGTCGGAGGGGCCGATGGCGCATACTGGTTGCCTCGCTTCTGTCAGTGTGCCCCAGGGCAGCTGTGGCTACAGTAGTAGTTTATCACCACCGTGTTTGGAGTGAAAGAATAATGACATGTAAAGCGTCTTTGAGTGTCCAGAAAAGTGCTATATAAAACCAATGCATTATTATTATTATTATTATTATAAATGTATATGTATAACATCATTAGAAAAAATCTTGAATGCTTTCTTTTGGTAAAGGTCTGGTCACATGATGCAGAGCTATTGTATCAGATGTATTTCACCAAAGAAAATGGCAATTGGGAAAAATTGGATGATTTGCTGAATGTCTTTGAGTTAACACAAGGCTTGTTTTTATTAACAGATGTTTCTCCACTTATTGCTCCAATGGTTGCATTTCAAAAATATTCATACAGTTTAATGCTATAAATCACAAACTAATTAATGCTATAAATCACAAACTAATTAAATAAAAAAAATCCCATGATATATATATATATATATATATATATATATATATATATATATATATATATATATATATATATATATATATATATATTTACCACCATATATATATATTTACCACTGACAAAGAAAAAACTAAAGTGAATGTTTGAACATGTTTTTGTTTTCTCCAAAAGACGCAGCTTCCTGGAAATAGAGGTCAAGGTCAGGTCCTCCTTTGACAGGTCTCAGGCTTGAGGCCAAAGCAAAGATAAGACATGCAAAAGCCTGGACAAAAATACAGAGCAACAACAAAACTATTCCGATTGTTGTCCATTGACATTTAAAGCCCTCTGTGGTTTTTAAAATCGCATCTGAGTCTGACCACTGCTTTTGTTATTGAAGGCTATACAAATAAAAAATAATATCCATTTAATTAATAAACAAAATACAACATTGTGACGCCAGTGAGCAATGATTTTCAAAACAAGAGGCTACACATAAATATATGTATTCAAATTGACATGAACCTGTATACAAATAATTGAATTATATAAATACTGTATCAAGTCATATTTCTAACACAAAATATGAAATTCAGTTTAACATTTTGAAAGAATAAATAAGTTATTGTTTTATTTTGAAACCAACAGAGCGGAAGTTGGCTCTCACACTATTCCGTCCATGGATGAAGTAGATTAGGCTAACATGTCAATGTTCGCTAGTTTTAACACTCTTTTTACACACTGATGCATGTATTTTATTATCAGCTGACCGGTTCTGTTCGTGGGATGTCATTTGTGGTTATATTTGTTGTTATATAAGTGTATTTCCTTGAGATTATCCGTCCCAGGGGTGAAGGATCCCGTTAGCACCGCAGCAGGACAGACTGTGCAGGAGGAAGAGCCATGTGGGTCTTTGGTTACGGGTCGCTCATCTGGAAAGTCGATTTTCCTTATGAAGAAAAGAAAATTGGTTTTATTAAAGGTTTCAGTCGGAGGTTTTGGCAAGGCAGCACGGATCACAGAGGAGTTCCTGGAAAAGTGAGTAATAACTTTAAACCTATGCAAAGCCCGAGTCATTTTTTTAAATATTAAATTTCAAAACTGCATTTGTTGGAGATAGCAATAAACATTACGTTAAAATAGTTCTTAATACATTGTAATCATAGCTTTCTATGAGTCGATCTTAAACTTTAGACATTTTACCTGTAGTTATGTCAGTCAATATTACATCATCATTATCGATAATTTGTATTGTCCATTTGTCACATAAAAAAATGTCACTTAATATTGAGTTTTATTATAGTAATAATTTAAAGTAACATTTCGATTCTGATTATTATCTAGTCCTGGTTTAGTCCCTGTTTTAATATTTCATCATACACAATTATCAGAGGATCATGGTCAAACTGGGACAAAACTAAAATGTATTCAGAGCCACAAATGAACCAGAGCATGTGTTAAAATCACTCTAAATGTTGTGTATAGTAATGTAATTTTTTATTTAATATGAATCATTTGGATTGTCATGGTGATTCAGCTAAATTTTCACATGACTGATATAGTATTCATGACCAATTAAACTACCCGAATACATTGGTAATAATATATTATGAATTCAACAGTACAAAACCAGGACTAGCTTTTGTTTTATTATATTTATTTATGTTTTGCAAATTATTAGAACTTCAAAACAAAAACTGTGTTCAAAGGCATTGTATGAACGCAGCCTTTTGTAGCAGGGACATTTTGTATACAAATTCAGTGCTGCTAAAGCTAGGGTACCTTTTTTGTCTCAACAGAAAGAGTTTTGTAAAAGTACAATCTTGTGAAAGAATCAGACCACACCATGCTGGCTTTATCTCAGAAAACATATTAAGAATCCTGTGAAACACTCCTCAGTTTGAACGCTCACTTAAAGATTTAAAAGAGCCCAAAAATGCCATTAATGTGAAAACTAGTGATAGAACTAAACAGTTATGAGACTGAGGAGCTAGTTCAACTCAATTTCAATTCAATAATTTTCTGTGTAGCTGAAACAACAGCAATTGTCTTGTAGGACTTTACAAAGTTGTTGATTCACCAACAACAGGTCAGAGAATGAAACGGTTTGAACGCAAGAAATGCAATAATAACAAACACATAGGAGTCGCTGGTCCATTGGGAGTGTGATGACCGCTGTCCAGAAATGTCCAGAAATGTCCTTGTATGTCCCGGATCATGTCCCTCCTGTATCTGCAAGGTACGAATCAAAAACCCAGAGACCTCAGAGGCCCACACAGAGATAAACCCACACGGATGGACAGGCTAAAGATCCAGGACTCAGGCTGTTAAACCAGGACTGAGGCTGTGCGGTTCTGGACTATTTACATGGATTTTTGTTTCATACTCAAATATTGGTGTTTTTGAAACTCAGGCACCTCAGCTTAAAATGTATGGAACCCAATGAAGTTTAAGAAAGGTGTGTTGTATATTTCATTCATGTTGTTTTTCCTTTGCGACAGCCCGGGCGAGTGGTGACGCTGGTGGAAGATCCAGAGGTAAGATTGTCTGTTATGTAATCCTCCCCTCGCTGCTGCGTCGCTGTTTGTTTTTGTTCTCCTCAAAAGGCGTTGAACCCTCCGACAGGTGGTTGTCAAATGAATCATGCTCAAACCATGAAGAAAACAGGTGCATGCCTTTGTACAGGGAGGCCCAACGCAGTGTTTCTCAACCAGGGGTGCGGTTATGTGCAAGAACTTGAAGCATGGGAATACAAAAAAAGGTTGAATTGAATTGTATTTCATCTTATTGGACCCCAAAACGCTTTTTTAATTGTTAACTTGCATGCATGGTAAATATTTAAAGAACAACTCACCCTCAAATCCACTTTTTTTTCCTGATAAACTGTATAAATGAGTGTCCAATAGTGTTGTCTACATGTCCTTATCATTATTTTGACATTTTAGTGCAAACTTGTTCAAAATCCAATTTTTGTGTACAAAACCGTCTGTTCAGCGCCTCTCACGTTTGAACAGCACTTACTACATTTGAATTTAGTGGTTGGCAGAGGAGGTACCATCATACGTCACCAAGTCTGCCGCTGTGGTATAAAAGCTGACCCCTCCCCTAGAGGCTCTCGTAGAGTGTTGGAGTTGGAGTTGGATCAGAGCGAGCGAGTTTTTTCACAGCGATTATCAGGTTTGCGTTATTAGTTCAATACTTAGCCAGTTAGATTAGTTACATTTAATATAGTTTTATCCCTAGTAGTAGGCCTAGTTGTTTTATAGCGTTAGTTAGTCTTTAGCTTTATTGTTAGTGTTAGAATAGTTTCCGTTTAGCATAGCCGTTAGCATTGAGCTTTAGTTGTATTGTTTATGTAGTATTAGTGTAGTGTTTTGTGTAGTGTATTGTATAGTTAATAGTAAGTATGGGGAGGAAGTGTATTGTAGTGGGCTGTAGTAGTTCTACTGGTTTACATGGTATTCCAGTAGACTTAGAAATTAGGCGCCAGTGGTTGCGCGCAATTGGCAAGGGCGAAGGTGAACTCCCTTTGCGTCCCGGAGTTTGTGACAAACATTTTTCGCGGGATTCCTACTCCAACGCATTAGCGCTTGAAATGGGCTTCTCCAAGCAGCCGTGTTTGAAGAGAGAGGCAGTCCCCACCCTGGCTCTCCCCACCCTGGCTCTCCAACAGCCATGGCTACCGGGAACGGCATTCACACTGCAGGTAAAAGTGCAAAAATAAAGCTCGCTATGTTGTGTCAACATATTTGATTACAGCTTTGATTTGGGGATTGAAAAGTAAAATATAATAATTTCTATGTGTGTGTTTTTTTTAATTGTTATATTTGTTACTGCATCGAGCAGTTAGCATCCTCCTGTAGTAATACTTGTTAGTTACCTATTGTAACTGTAGTTCTACGAATAGTGCGTAGCCCCTTAGGCTCGCTTTGGGTATGACTCCAGAAGCACCAGCTTCCCGCCAGAGAGAACTCAATGCTCCAATCACTGTGCAGAACCTCCTATAAATAGCCCACAGCAGTCCATGCTCTTCACTTTGAACTCGCCAAAGCCAGGTTGGACTGATGGGCCCGTAGCTAAGGGGCTACGCACTATTCGTAGAACTACAGTTACAATAGGTAACTAACAATTCTACTTCATAGTGCTACGCCCCTTAGGCTCGCTTTGGGTAACGAAGCGTAGCCTAAGAGTATGTACTCCCATCAGGCCAGCTAGCAGTGATTGGAGCCCTGCCGAGTAGGCCCTAACACCTCCAAGGTGTGGGAACTCAAGACAGACAGGGAATGAGCAGTGATGGGGCCGCTCCTATCAAGGACGCCCAAGGATAAGCTCAAAGGTGAAGCAGTGGTAGGGCCGCTCCTATCAAGGACGCCCGAAGCACTAACAGAATCCAAGAGGGAGGCCGTTCCAGGAACAGCCAAGTCTCTGACCAAACGCCCAAGGGCGAAGGTCTGATCCGTATAACCCTGGACCTGAAGGTTGAGGAAACGACCTTGGGGAGAAAGGCCGGGTTGGGCCACAACTCCACCAACCCATCCCCCGGACCAAAGGACAGGCAGGCCGGGCTGATGGAAAGAGCGCACAGTTCTCCCGCCCTCTTGGTTGATACCAGAGCCAATAAGAGTGCGGTCTTGAAGGCCACGCATTCTGGGCTGGCACGGGTCAGGGGTTCGAAAGGAGGCCCTGACAGCCCTTTCAAAACCACCTTGAGGTCCCAGATCGGAGGTGTTCGTCTAAGGACCGGCCTCTTCCTGTAGGCCCCCCGAAGGAAGCGTTTGATTAACGGGTGGGAGCGGGCTGAAAACCCCCCGAACCCTTCGTGACCAGAGGCAATGGCCGAAGCGGACACAGCCAAGGTACTAGCGGCCCTGCCCTTATCCAAAAGGTCCTGCAGGAATCCCAGGACGCCCTCTAGAGGGCAAGACCTGGGGTCCCACGAGTGGGCCGCGCACCAGTCTTTGAAAAGCTTCCACCGGCACCCGTAAGCCCTCACGGTGGAAGGTGCCCTCGCCCCTTGGATGGTATCCACCACCGCCCGGGGGAGGCCTAGTCGGACTAGGTTCTGCCTCTCAGCTTCCAAACCCAGAGCCTGTGGCCCAGGACTGGGCGGGAGCGAAGCGTCCCCCCTCCCTGGACCAGGCCCCCTGGCACGTCCGGGAGAGGCCACGGGTCCATCACAGACATGTTGGTCAGGAACGGGAACCAACGGGCCTGTGGTCGGTCTGGGGCGACCAGGATTACCTCCCGCTCTTCCTGCTCGATCCTCCTCAGTAGGATCGGTAGGAGACGAGGGGGGGGGAAGGCGTACAACAGGCCCCCTGGCCACGGATAATGAGCCAAGGCATCCACCCCTAGAGGCGGATTGTCCGTGGGTCTCAGTGCGAACCAGAGCGGGCATTGCGCGTTGTCTGCACTGGCGAACAGGTCGACCACAGGCCGACCAAACCTCTGCCAGACCTCCGCTGCCATCTGCGGGTCGAGGCCCCACTCGTCCTCGAGAGGGCCTCCCCGTGACATTATGTCCGCCCCTGTGTTCCTGTCTCCCGGAACATGACGCGCTCTCAGAGACTGCAGATGCCCTGCAGCCCAGATCAGAATGGTCGCTGCCAGTCGGTGGAGGGCTGGGGACCTCGTGCCCCCCTGCCGGTTCAGATACGCCACCACTGTGGTGTTGTCTGAGCGCACCATCACGTGTCTCCCCGCTAGTTGTGGAGCGAAATGCAGAAGCACCCTGTGAACCGCCTCCATCTCCAGCAGATTGATGTGACGAAGAGGGCCTGACCAGGCGCCCCCCACAGAGCTCTGGTGCAGAACCCCCCCCCATCCCTCCAGAGACGCGTCCGTGAACACCTCCACGTGTGCCACGGCACCTACCAGGGGAACTCCTTCCAGCATCAGACCGGGCGTGAGCCAGTAGCTCAGGTCCTCGGCCACTCCTGGAGGAACAATGAGCCTTCTGCCCCCGTCTCTTGTGGGATGTAGTCGGAGACGGGAGAACCACCTCTGGAAACGTCTCAAGTGAAGGAGACCTAGCCGCACCACTGCATGAGCTGATGCCATCATCCCCAATAGAGACCGTATTCGTCGGGCGGTCACTGTGGGAGAGGTCAGCGCTTCCTGAGCTAGACGCGTGATGCTCGAGCGTCTGTCCTGGGAGAGCGCTGCCCGAAACTCCACCGAGTCTAGCTGTAGACCTAGATAGACTAAGCGCTGTGCGGGTTGCAGATTGCTCTTTTCCCTGTTCACCACAAAGCCTAGGCGCTGCACGTGTGACAGGACCCAGTGCGTGTGAATGGTGGCCTGCTCCAGAGACGGGGCCAGAATCAGCCAGTCGTCTATATATGTCAGGATTCTGATCCCTGCGCGTCTGAGTGGTTCCAGCGCCGCCTCCACGCACTTGGAGAAGGTGCGTGGGGCCAGAGCGTAACCGAAGGGGAGGCGAGCAGTACTCGTAACACTTCCCTCCCACGGTGAAGCGCAGGAAGCGTCTGTGCTCCGGTACTATGGCAACGTGGAAGTAAGCGTCCGTCAGGTCTATGGTTGACATCCAGTCCCCGGGCCTGACGCACTCTAACAGATGTTTTGTGGAAAGCATCCGAAAGGGCCGTTTGGAAATGCACTGGTTCAGAGTGCGCAGATCCAATATAGGGCGCACCCCCCCTGATTTCTTGGGGACCAGGAAATACGGGGAGTACAGGCCTCTGGAGGCGTCCCGAGGGTCCACCAGGACCGCGGCGCCTCTGCGTAACAGGGAGGCGACCTCCATTTGGAGCGCCTCTTCTGTCTCCCGATCTGTAGGGCGCACCGCACGAATGCCCTGGAACGGCGGTGGTCTCCGTGCGAACTGCAGAGCGTAGCCCCTGCGCATCGTTTTCTTTAACCAGGGGTCTGACAGTAGACCGAGCTCTTCCCAGACCCGAAACTGCTCTGTGAGGGGAAGGAGAGGACCCGGAGCACCTGGTGTAATAGCCCCCCACTCTCCCTGCGCTCCCAGCGGAGAGGGGGGGGCATCGAAAGGGCCGAAACACCTCATGAGATGTGCTGTGTGAGGAGGTTGGGACCAGGCCCCCTGACTCACTTATAGACAGCGGTAATCTGCGTTTCACTCCCCGCCCAGAGGATGAAATGACAGCAGCCTGAGCTGAAGGGCAGACGTGTGTGGGAGCGTCCTGCTCTGTATGCGTAACACCACTAACAGAGGGAACCCCGGAGACGGAGGGAAAAACCTGACCTAGACTTTCATTACCACCCCTGGGGAATGAAGTGCTGGATTTACCCCGGAGACGCTGAGAAAAAGGGAGAGAGGCTCGCAAAACCTGGTCCTGACCCAGCAGACACTACACTGGCCGCTGTGGGAAGTGGTATGGAGGGATGCGGCCGCTGTGGACTCAACGTAACCAAAGGTGATAGACCTGTGTGTGATGCAATGCTGCCCTCTACCTGAGATGACAAACCATGCATGGCAAAAAGATGACGCTCAGACCGAGAATACGGTACACCTTGTCGTTTATTGAAAAACTTTTCCCCCCCCCGAACTCCCCGACTGTAGGGAGGGCGGCGGTGGGAGCGTTGGTCACGGAAACCACCGGAGTAAGGCTCTGAACCCCGTGGTCTCTGCGGAGTGTAGCGGCCCGGGCAAGGAGCAGGAGGGGGCGGAGCTGAGCGTCGCCGAGGTGACCGGTCTCTCACTCTCTCTCTGCCGCGATAAGGCTGCTGCTGTTGTTGCTGCTGCTGCTGTTGCTGCTGCTGCTGTGACACACGGCGAGGGAGCAGATGAGGAGCCAGCATGGCGGAGTCTTTGGCAGCAGCGTCCAGTCTCGCGACGAGCCCCTTCATGTCTGGACCGAAGAGGGAATCCATGGAGATAGGGAGGTCCAGGAGCTGCCTCTTCTCCGTCTCCTTGATGTCCGCGAGCCCCAGCCACAGATGGCGAGCACCGACCTGTGCGGACGCCATGGATCGCCCACCGTCAATAGCCAGCGCCTGGATCATACGGAGTATGGCCGCCGTGGTGTTTCTGGCCCGGTCCAGGTCCTCGTCGGTGAGAGCTTGACCCGTGGATAGAGACCTAACGAGGGCCCCGGTGAGAAGAGCCATATTGCTAGCTAACGCAACGACCTGTGCTGCGTTAGCGTAGCATCTATCCAGAACAGCCATGCTCATCCTATCCCGCTCCGAGGGAAGGAGAGGTCTGCTGCCGGGCCACACCGAGGACTGCGGGAGTAGTGCGAGCCGGACAGCGTCCTCCACTTCCGGGACCCCTTTGGACCAGGACCAGTCTTGGACCGAGCAATAGGTGCCGTACCCCAGAGCAGGCTTCTTAGCTGCTAGGGGTTTGGCCCAATCACGTGCCGCGTAATGGAAAACCGGATCCATCCGCGGACACAGTGTTGGAGCTCGTCTCTTCCTCCCTGGAAGCGATGAACCCACCGACGTGAAGTCGCTCTCTCTCTGGGTGGGTTGCGGAGGCAGAGGGGTCTCCATGGTGGCCGCTGCCATGGCGAAGAGGCGGGGCATGTGGTCCAGAGGGAAGCGGTCTTGTTCCTCGCACAAGGAAATAGCCTCGTCGAGAGTGACGTAGGAACCCCGGTCCTCGTCAAACTCTTCCTCCACAACACAGTCTCCCCACTCCCTGGGTGCAGGAGGCAGGTCGAGCGGGACATACTCAACCTCAGGTTCCTCCTCCTGGGAGGGACCCGGGCGAGCCTCCGCGGAGGTGGCATAAGCAGCGCGGCGCTCTCTCTCCTCCCCGGGGAGAGAAAGGCACGCCGCACACGTCGCCGCTTCCCGGTGGTGGTGAACTCCCAGGCAGAGGAAGCAGAACTCGTGCCGGTCTTTGCGGTGGAGCTTGGTCCGGCAGCCACCGCACCGTCTTCGTCCGACGCCGGATGGCGAAGGAGTTCTCGGACGAGGAGGAGTAGACATCGCGATCTTCAATGGTGAGTAGAACTTCTCTCAATGGCGCCAGAGTTCAAAGTGGAGAGCATGGACTGCTGTGGGCTATTTATAGGAGGTTCTGCACAGTGATTGGAGCATTGAGTTCTCTCTGGCGGGAAGCTGGTGCTTCTGGAGTCATACCCAAAGCGAGCCTAAGGGGCGTAGCACTATGAAGTAGAACTAGAAAGTATTTGTAGGTACAACTGTCCAATCTTCTGTATTCCTTTTAATTTGTAAGCAAATAAAAGTTCTCTGGTGTAATGGTTAGTACTTTGAATCCAGCCATTGGATCTTGGCGGAACCTCAGTCTGCCTTTGATAACAATCCTCAACTCATAAGACAGCTGCACAACTGATCAAGCTGGCACTAGAATGCATTGTTCATCAGTGTAAAATCTATGACTGTGTAAACGTCAAGCACATTATGTATTTTATTTCTTTTGAATCTTGACTAGAGAAAAATGCAGATTGACTCTTCCGATGATATTAGTCTGATTTCCGTTTTCTTTAGTATTCCTAAACATCCCTGGGTTCCATGGTGTAATGGTTAGCACTCTGGGCTCTGAATCCAGTGATCGGAGTTCAAATCTCGGTGGAACCTCAGACTCACTTGTCTACCTTTAAGAAAGCTGGACCCCTGAATTGTAACTAGAAAGTATTTGTAGGTACAATGCTAATCTTCTGTGTTCCTTTTATTTTGTAAGCAAATAAAAGTTTTTAGTATGTTCTCTGGTGTAATGGTTAGTACTCTGGATTCGAATCCAGCCATTGGATCTTGGCGGAACCTCAGTTTGCCTTTGATAACAATCCTCAACTCACAAGACAGCTGCACAACTGTTCAAGCTGGCACTAGAACGCTTTGTTCATCAGTGTAAAATCTATGACTGTGTAAACGTCAAGCACATTATGTATTTTATTTCTTTTGAATCTCGATTAGAGAAAAATATGGGTTGACTCTTCCGATGATATTGGTCTGATTTCCATTTTCCCTAGTACAACCTAACATCCTTGGGTTCCATGGTGTAATGGTTAGCACTCTGGGCTATGAATCCAGTGATCCGAGTTGGAGAGAGCTGTACCCCTGAACTGTAACTTGAAAATATTTCCGAGTTCTAATCTCGGTGGAACCCCAGTCTACCTTTGATGACAGCTCTCACTTTGCAAGACAGTAGGATCCCTTAATCACAACTGGAAAACACTACGTCCAGTTTTTGTGTTTGGTTTTTTGTAGGCAGACACTTGAAAACTGTGGTTCCATGGTGTAATGGTTAGCACTCTGGACTTTGAATCCAGTGATCCGAGTTCAAATCTCGGTGGAACCTCAGTCTCACTTGTCTTCCTTTAATGAACCTGATGAAAAATAAAATGTTTTTTGGTGGAATCTCTTAGAATGTTGTTGCTTTAAATGGGAGGAGTTAAAATAATGGCTCTGGAAGTCATTGTAATAAATTAAGATTGTAGCTAACAAAATAAAACTCCTCCCCCCACTCCACATCCTGCTCCTCCTTCTCCATAATCTTCAAAAAACAAACGAGAAAAATGGTGGATTTGTGTTTGAAGTGTGACTTTATGTGGGGCAGCTCTTGATGAATCCTGGACGAGGAAGTTTCTACATCAAGAGGATGAAGTGTTCACGATTCGGATCAGGCCAACATGCTCTTAGGATGCGGCGGCGGCCATCTTAATGAGTTTGTGGCTTATCATCACTCACAGGAGAAAGCAAATCAATCACTCCTCGTGCATGGGCGATGCAGACGAGCAGAGAGAGAGAGGAGGGAGGTGTCAACAGCTCTCGTACTGTCACGGAATTTGAAAATGTCCGAATGAAATGTCGTAGTGATAGTATTGGGTTATTTCTCCATCCCGCTCAGCTCCCAGTTTAACTGTGGATGAATGAAACAGTACATTGAAATGTAAATATAAATGTGCACTTTATTGTCCCCTTCGGGAATTTTTTTTCTCTACATTTGACCCATCCTGATGCCACTAAGGCTTCTATCAGGAGCAGTGATAGCCGTAGTAACTGCACCTGGGAACCCATCTCCAGATGTTGGTACTCAGTTTGGTCAGAACCAACCCGGGTCTTTGTAGTCTGCAGGAGGACCTTTGTAGTCTGCAGAAGGATCTTTGTAGTCTGCAGGAGGACCTTTGTAGTCTGCAGAAGGATCTTTGTAGTCTGCAGGAGGACCTTTGTAGTCTGCAGGAGGATCTTTGAAGTCTGCAGGACGATCAGCCGCAGCATGGGAACCAGGGTCACCGAAACATGTGTGACATTTTCTTTCAGCATTTTATAATCTAGAAATGGAGGGTTAGTCGATTGAGAGTCCCAGAGTTTTCTATTTGTAATAAAATCCCCATTTTAACACAATTGTCACTGAGAAATTACATTATTTTTTTACTTGTACTGACCCAGTATTCTTGTACCCTCCCCCCCTCATTTCTCTTGTGCCAATATGTAGTCTTAGAAAAGCGTTTCCCGATTCACGTTTTGATGAGCCCCTTGGTTATAGATTGTAAATGGTTAAAAAAATACATAGCAGCAGACTTGTAAACTCAAATATAACATTGGACATCTGCAGGTTTCCTCGTTGATGTTTTGTTTTGTTTATCCAATACATTTTTTGTTATAGAGGTAGGTAACAGTCAAATATGTTGTTGTAAATTAAATTAGAAGGGTAAGTTCTTGTAAACAAGTTGTGTTGGTAGAGCATTGGCCTTCAGGCCTGAAGGTCGTGGGTTCAATTCCCACCTCTACACCTTCTCCACCGACTCCCACTGATGACTGCTGTCGTTGTGTCCTTGGGCAAGACACTTAACCCCACTTTGCCCAAAGCCCCCACTGAAAGATCGAGGCTATGCTCACACTCAGAGAGCAGCCGTCCTCCTGTGGACTCACCACCTGCAGAGGGTCAGTGAGGGGCTGGTGCTATGAGACTTAGGTGGCATCTCTGATTGCCACCCCCCTGACCCAGAAATGGATTAAAGGGTAGAAAATGGATGGATGGATGGATGGATGGAGAATCCGAAAACTAGTGATGGGTCTGAGCCGCGTCTCTGAAGTTTTTAGCGGAGCGCGGGGCGAAGCCTGAGTTGTTTTAGGCGAGTCACGTCACTAATGACGTTCCAAGCCTCGGGACAGAGTACAGGAATTGGAGCGATTCATGAACTACTGCAGAGAATCCGCTTAATCTTTGTGAGTTTGTCTTGATGATTAAGTTTGTGAGTGAGATTTTATATATATTATGTATAATATATACATATATAACCAATAAACTGAGACATTATTGGTTTTAAACAACTGAACTGTTAACATGTTTTTTAACTGTTTTATTGTTTTGATGCATACATGTTTTAATGGATTTTATGTAATTTTATTGTGAAGCACTTTGGTCTTCTTGAGTGTTGTAAAGGGCTCTATAAATAAAATGTATTGATTGATTGATAGGGTCACAATTTTCTTTTGTCCTATTGGATTTATTTAATTGAATTTGACTTCTAAGTTCAATCTATAATCATTAATGATTAAATCTGTATCTATATCATGTGTGTATTAGAGCAGACAACTGTACCAGTTAACAGTACATTATAATTTTATTGTCATAAAAAATATATTTGTTATTACTAGTGATATTGATCATAATCAAACAGATGAAATAAAGATGTCAAAAAGACATCCAAATGTGAAGATTGCCCTGTCTTTGAAGAGCAACTGTGTGTTAGGCCCTCTGCAGCACTCACCTTCCTTGCTTTAGACTAGATGAATTAAAGAGTCATACACAATCAAGTTAAATTTTATTTCTGCACCCAGAGCCTCACAAACAGTTCAAAATGTCAATACAGATTTGGACCACCAGGGGGTTTGTGAGCATATGAAGCTTCAAGAAATGAACCTTTTCTTGAACCAAAGGATGGAAAGGTTCAACACTTCATGAAGCTTCATCAACCCTCCGGGCTCCGGTCAGAGAGAAGGGCACGGAGAAGGCTGGTACATCCAGATGGGGAACTTTATTGTGGATATGGAGGCATTTACAGGTGGGAATGGACCCTGTATGGGTGGATTATGGGTGGGGTGAGTTAGTGTGTGGTCAGCGTGTGGTCTGGAACAAGAACAAGTACAAACGAACCTTAGAATTTACATAAAGTTGGAACAAATATTTACACTATTTACATATATAATAAAATAATATAATTATAACAAAAAACAAATCTAAAAGAATAAAATAACTATTTACACATATTCAGGGCATTAACAGGTACACAGAAACGAGGTGGGGGATCTGACAGTAATTAGCGATCTTGTGGCTCCCTCTAGTGGTCGTGCTACGCCAACACACTAGAGGCGGCCGCATGCTCTGCAGTCGCGCTGAGGTGTCAGGTTACACTCACGCTATAAGGGCAGAGACAGGCCGAAGTGAAAGTAACTTAGCGAACTAAACTATAGAGAACAGAGAAGAATACTAATATGGTGGAACAGGCGATGAGGAAAGGGATATTAGTACAGAAGGCCATATTAGCAGATAATATAAACTATAGTATAACTATTCACAGACTAATTACATAAATATAGTCTTACAAACAACTCAAAAATATACATAGTGAACACAAACAAAGGGCAAGTCACAGAAATACAATTCTAATAGTACTACCTAGTAATGCAAACTTTCACACTTACTTCTGTCTTATGCACGCACACGTCTACTCACACAGGGGAACACAGCAGACTAACCAAAAGAGCAGAGGTGAAAGGGGGGCAGGTGACCTCACTAGTGACGTCACATAGATTACCAAAATAAAATGGCCAAACAAATAAGACTTTCTGACAATGCCGCCCCCAAATTTATCTCTAAATTTGAAGAAAAAAGAAAGTCCGATTTAGCTGGAGTCTTTTTCGTCTTCCCAGGCTGGCAACCGCACCAGACGCACGACTGGACGCAGGTAGGTCTGTCCTTTAATGTCCACTTCAGCAGCTCTGACTCGTCCGTCTGAGCCTGGACATGTCTTCACCACTCGTCCGATGGGCCAATGGGCTCGCGGTAGCTGGGAATCGACAACCATCACCACTTGGCCAGCAGTGAGGTTGTCGGTGTCCTTCTGCCATTTGGAACGCTTTTGGAGGTCTGGAAGATGGCGACGAATGAAGTTGGACCAGAAATGGTCCGCCAAGATCTGGCTATGACGCCAGCGTCTCCGGCTAAGTAGATCGCTGGATGCATAGATGGCCTGCGGGAGCGATGCATCACGTCGTCCCATGAGAAGGAGGTTCGGTGTGACGGGGTCCGGGTCTGCAGCATTAGATGAGATGTACCCCAGAGGCTTTGCGTTGAGTAGTCCTTCAACTTCAATCAGGACCGTCTGCAGCACAGGGTCTGGAATAGTCTGGTCAAGGAGTACAACCTGGAGAGCCGTCTTTATGGACCTGATCTCCCGTTCCCACGTTCCACCGAAGTGTGGGGAGCCAGGAGGGTTGAAACGGAACTCGATCTTCTGCCCTGCCAACTGTTCTTGCAGAGGTGCCTCCAGTGCAGCGAAACTAGCCTGCAGCTCAGCAGCGCCGCCTCTGAAGTTGGTTCCTCTGTCGGCAAGGATCTCAAATGGCTTTCCGCGGCGTGCGATGAATCAACGGAGGGCCATCAGGAAAGCATCCGTGTCCATGCTTTCCACGAGGTCGAGGTGCACGCAGCTTGTGGTCATACACTTGAAGATCAATCCCCACCGCTTCTCTGTGCGTCGGCCCACCTTAACGTTGTAGGGCCCAAAGCAGTCAACTCCAGTTGACCAGAAGGGGGGTTTGTAAAGGCGGAGTCTTGAGGGGGGCAGGTCTGCCATCTGTGGGACTACAGGTGCAGCGCGCCACCTTTGGCATTCAGCACAGCCATGCTGATGGTGCTTGATGGACTCCCTTCCCCGTAGAATCCAGTATCTTCTCCGGAGTTCAGCGAAGACTCTTTCGGGGCCGGGATGTAGGAGGTCACTGTCGTATTTCTTAATAAGAAGCTTGGTGACGTAGTGCTTTGGGTCGAGGATGATAGGGTGTATAGTATCAGGGTCGAGGTCTTCAGCTCTGCGGAGTCGGCCTCCCACTCTCACCAGACCAACAGCTGCATCGTACTCTGGAGCTAGCGTGACTAAGCGACTCTGCCTTGAGATTGGCTTACCATCAGCGAGAGCGTCCACCTCCTCAGGGAAACTGTCTCGTTGTGACTGTTTGAGTAGATGGAGTTCTGCTGCTAGGACGTCCGCTGCTGTCATCGTAGGGCCGCTATTGTCCTGGGCCGCCCCGTGAAGGGTCTCATGGGTGGCCTTGATGAGACTGGCCCAGTAGTGGATGTTGGGGAGGGATGAGGGTGAAGGACACGTTGTTACACCACAGAAGACTGGTTTTCTGAGCTCTTCCTCCTCTTCTTGCGCTTCTTCGATGCGGAGGACGGGCCAAGATTCTGGATGTTGGCGTAGGAAGTCTGGACCTTGACTCCACCGGCTGGGTTTGCTGAGGTGGGGAAGTGGTTTACCTCGGGTCAGGTCGTCTGCAGGGTTGTCAGTGGTGCTGTCGACTACTTCAGGGGGGAGAGGTATGGCATACCCGGATTGCTCTAGCTTCTGTATTTCCTGGCAGTAATTGGCGGTCAGGACATGGTCTTTAGCTAGACGGCGCTCTGTACTACGTAGTTGTGGGAGTAAAGTGTTTTTAGGTGCCCAGAGATTGGGACTGGTCTTGCGTCTGAGCAGTGGTGTGGCATACCTAGTCACTCCGTCCACATCGACTTTGATTGTGCGTTGTTCAAGGAGTTCTACGGCCTGCTGGTCTTCTTTGGAACGGGTAGCAGTTTTGGTATTGGTGTAGGGGGAGACGTCTACTTCCCATAAACGTTCGACATGTCGCTGCAGCTCGGAATTGGGAGACAGGGTGAAGTAGCAGTGTGATTGGTCGGCAGGGAGATGGTTGATGTTGGCTGGACCCTGGAGCGCCCATCCAAGGGCGGTGCACACTGCGAGGGGGGTCCCGGGAGGACCTGCTCGCACTGGTTTTGTTGGGAGGAGCAGATGTGGGAAATCGGAGCCGATCAGCAGTATGGGTTGAACCTTGTCGACGACTGGCAACGGAAGCTTCTGCAGGTGTGAATACTTGCGTTGGAGTGTCTTTACGGGGTAATAGTGCTCGGACAAGCTCAGCTCATCAGCAGTGAAGGCGTGATGGATGGTGTGCCTTGAGTTGGTGGAATGAGCTGGGGAGATGTCGAAAGAGACTGCTGAACCTTGCAGGTGGATCACTTCATGGTGAACGGTGCGTAGAGGAAGACTCTCTGGTTCGGTGGTTAGGTGGAGGTGTCGGACTGCAGAGGGCATAATGAGTGTGCTCTCGGATCCGTCGTCAAGGATGGCAAACCCTTCCAGTGAGTGCTCAGCGTTGTATAGGCGTAACTTTACTAGCTTAAGCATGACTCGTTGTGGACGGCTTGGACGGTCAACGTAGATGGTGTCTGGGGACGTGCTGACCATTAGAACCCGCTTCGGCTCGGGCTGGCTTACTTCATGCAGCACTGTGAGGTGTAACTGCTTGCAAGTGTGGCAGGGTTTCTTCAGAGTGCATGCCTCAGGTGGATGATTTCGTCCACATCTCCAACAGCTTCGGCCTTTGATCCATGCAGAAACGTCTGCCGTGGAGAGTGCTTTGAACTTTGGGCACAGGCTGAGGTAGTGCTCTCTGTTGTCGCAGTAGGGGCAGTATGGCTTGAAGCTAGGGTTAGCCTTGGGAGTGGTGCTACTGGCTGGATTGGGAGGAGTCAGTCTGGCTTGGCTCTCTGTGTTGTAGTACACGTTGGATGGGTGTTTCTTCTGGGGCTTTGGCGGATCTTGGAACATGAGCGCTGCCCTGGTAGAGATGCGTTTAGCTTGTGACTTGAGTTGGAGCCAGGCTGAGAAGTCGATAAGAGTGTAGGTCTTATCTGTACCAGTTCTTAGGATGTTGTGGCTGATGCTGTACTCGATGAAACTATCTCGGTAGTTGGCGGGTAGTTTGCTGAGCAGCCGGTCAACGTGAGAGCCACATCTCAGTTCGTAGCCATTCTCACCCTCCAGGGAACGAAGCATGCCCACTAAAGCTTGTACTGACAGAACAAAGTCGTCAAATGCTTCTGGATCTCCATACCTGATTGGTGGTAGATTCAATATGGCACCCAGTTCACTCTGTACAAGCTGTCGTGGCTGGCCGTATTTATCCTGAAGCGCCTGGAGCGCCGATGTGTATGGCTTAGGGTCGTGCATATAAGCTTGGGCGAGTTTATAGGCGCTTGGGAGCTTCAAATGGTCAAGGAGGACTTGATATTTGAACTGTTCTGCAAGATGGGCGTGTGAACTGAGCAGATTGTCCAGAGCCATCTTGAGAAGGGTGAAGTCTGATTCTTTACCGGAAGTGAAGTGGGGTAGTGCGGGTTTGGGAATGCCGTATGATGTAGCGATTAGTAGCTCCATCAGATCTGTGCCAGGTGCTCCTCTTAAGCCGGGGGGTGGTGCAGTGACATGCGGTGGTAGGGGCTGCTGCACGGGAAAAGGTATGTTGTTTGTAACCTTTGGCACTGGCTGTAGATGTGGCGGGGGCACGTGTTGCACTCGAGCTTGGGGGAGTGGGACAGGAAACTGCACTTGGGATGGCAGTAGAGAAAAGTTTGGTGCTGGATTGGGGGGAGGAGGCTTGGTGATGTAAGTAGATTGCGTAGTCATACTTGTGGTAGCAGGGGCTTGGACTTGAGGCACAGACATTTGTGAAGGGTTATTTGAGACGGGGGGATAAACTGCTGTAGTAGTGACTGGGGATGGAGCAGGAAGGTAGGGAGTAGAATGGAGTAGACCAGGGGGGCCCTGTGAGTGTGGTGGTAGAGGCAGAGCTCCATCAAAGAGCTTGGGGTTATACTCACAGTCACTCAGGGGCCTCGAGGTGCATGGGCTCGTAATCTCGTCTTCGGTCAGGAATGATGCAATTAGAGCCGCTCTCTCAACTTCCATCTCTTTCTCTTTCAGTCGGCGTTGCAGTATCTGTTGATTGGAAATAGCCTCTTTTGCCTTGTGTGCCATCTCTTGCTCGTTAAGGGCGTCTCGTGCTTGTCTGTCCAGTAGTAGGCACTGTTCGTCCACTAAGGTCTGCTCCATGACTTGCCTCTGTGCTTCTGCTAGTTCCATACGCTTCATTCTCTCCTCCAACCTGGCACTCTGTAGCTCGGATAGCCCATCAACTGCTGAGCCCTTGGACAGTGAGCGGAATGAGGATTGGGATTTCCTGCTGTGGTGAGAAGACACTGAGCTTCGGCGTGAGTGTGGTTTCTCTCTACGTGGAGATAGTTCCACCAGTTTGGGTACTGCAGCTTCTCCAGAGTCAGCTGTAGTGGTCGATGCAGGCAGGGTTATGACTGCAGAAGGGGTTGTAACTGAAGGTTGATATCCAACTTCAAAGTTATCCAGATGCTGTGGTAGCCGTATCTCCCGCTGGGGTCTGGTTCGCACTGCTTCGTCAGAATGCAATTGAAGTGACTCCATGTTGTCTACAGGGGGTGCTCAAATCCGGCTCGAAGGACCATGTGATAGAGTGGGATACTCTGGTGTGTGCTGATCTGAGCGCCTGCACTGTAAACGGGGCTCCGGTCAGAGAGAAGGGCACGGAGAAGGCTGGTACATCCAGATGGGGAACTTTATTGTGGATATGGAGGCATTTACAGGTGGGAATGGACCCTGTATGGGTGGATTATGGGTGGGGTGAGTTAGTGTGTGGTCAGCGTGTGGTCTGGAACAAGAACAAGTACAAACGAACCTTAGAATTTACATAAAGTTGGAACAAATATTTACACTATTTACATATATAATAAAATAATATAATTATAACAAAAAACAAATCTAAAAGAATAAAATAACTATTTACACATATTCAGGGCATTAACAGGTACACAGAAACGAGGTGGGGGATCTGACAGTAATTAGCGATCTTGTGGCTCCCTCTAGTGGTCGTGCTACGCCAACACACTAGAGGCGGCCGCATGCTCTGCAGTCGCGCTGAGGTGTCAGGTTACACTCACGCTATAAGGGCAGAGACAGGCCGAAGTGAAAGTAACTTAGCGAACTAAACTATAGAGAACGGAGAAGAATACTAATATGGTGGAACAGGCGATGAGGAAAGGGATATTAGTACAGAAGGCCATATTAGCAGATAATATAAACTATAGTATAATTATTCACAGACTAATTACATAAATATAGTCTTACAAACAACTCAAAAATATACATAGTGAACACAAACAAAGGGCAAGTCACAGAAATACAATTCTAATAGTACTACCTAGTAATGCAAACTTTCACACTTACTTCTGTCTTATGCACGCACACGTCTACTCACACAGGGGAACACAGCAGACTAACCAAAAGAGCAGAGGTGAAAGGGGGGGCAGGTGACCTCACTAGTGACGTCACATAGATTACCAAAATAAAATGGCCAAACAAACAAGACTTTCTGACAACAACCGTGACATGATGGCCCAATGTGGTGCCCAGGAGAGTATAATAGGACACCCCTGCCTTAGAGAGCCTGCCTTAGAACCTGCTTTGGGCTTTATTCATTTATATCAGTAGTTATCTCGGATCTCTTTACAGAGCTGTCAATTCGCCAACACAGAACAGAGAATCAATCAGCTTAAATACAAGAAATGCAATGATAAAAACACACAGAGAGCCATAGGTCCATAAGCAAGTAAGTAATCTGTATTTATGCACCGCCTTGCACAGACCAGAGTCACAAAGCGGTTTACAATTGTTATTTTTTGGGCATTTGTCTCTCACTCCACACAGAGATGGGAGCGGGGTCGCCAGTACGGACCTATTGTACATGGTATAGTACTTTATTTGAGCAGGGACAGTGTACAATTAAACATTATCACAGAGGAGAGATGAATTGTTCCAGGTTATAGCAAAGATGCTAATTTTCACCTCTAGTCCCTGGGCAGGCTTTTAGTGGTAGGGGAAACCAGAGTACCCGGAGGAACTTACACTCAGAAAGGCCCTGTTTTGACCGGGATTCCAACCCAGGACCTTCTTGCTGGGAAGCCAGAGTGCTATCCACGCCGCCCAAAAGAGTAGAGACCAAAGTCCATAAATTATCATATTAATGATGAGTGTCTTGGATAATCACTGTCTTTGGACCCTACTGCATCGGTGAGGAACAACAAAAAAACACAACTGGAGGAAAGTGGGAAACCTCAGGCCCACAAATCTGGTTGCTTCACAGATCTGTTTCAAAAGACATAATTTGGTGGTTTTACATTGACAAATAAAGCCATTTTAGAAATAGGTCCAGTTGAAGCCCTCAATCTACTTTTCACCATGTTCCCATCCATCCATTTTCTTCCCCTTTATCCATTTCTGGGTCAGGGGGGTGGCAGTCAGAGATGCACCCAGTACACATAGCACCAGCCCCTCACTGATCCTCCTGCAGGTGGTGAGTCCACAAGAGCCTTGATCTTCCAGCGGGGGCTTCAGGCAAAGTGGGGTTAAGTGTCTTGCCCAAGGACACAACAACAACAGTCATTAGTGGGAGTCGTGAAGTAGGTGGGCTCAAACCCACGACCTTCAGGCCTAAAGGCCAATGCTCTACCAACTGAGCCACTGTCGCCTCCTTTTCACCATGTTATTGTTGTAATATCTGAATTCTGAATGCTTTGGGTAACCTTGGTCTGCAAAAAAACGTCATTTAACTAAAGATTACTTACTTACTCTCTGAACTCTGAACAATTGTAAGCGCTTTGGGGGTGACCTAGGTCTGTAAAATGCGCTATATAAATAAACATTACTTACTAACTTACTTTCCTTTCAGATTTACTCACGTACAGTTTCTGCTCTCACAACTGCTGATGTGCGATCGAGGGAGTATCAAACCGGTTGGTTGCAGGTCTAATGATAGGCCACCCCGACCTTAGAGAGAGTTTAGCACCTTTGGGTTTTATTCCCAAACAACCCGACCCCTGAGAAGACCGAACCATCGGCACTGAAAGTAACTGAATCACCTGGAACATTCTTGCACAACCTGTAATTTGAATCAGAATGCATTCACACACATTTGATTGTAATAGTCCACTTGACATATATACAGAATGATACCCTTGGCCGAAACAATATTCAGTAAAATACATTTGCCCCAATTACAACCTAGCGTTCCTAATAAATCGTCTGCAGAGGGGAACTCAAGAGATGTCACACAAGAGCACATCAGTCTGCGAGTCTTGTTTACCATAACAGCCCCTTGCCAAGGATTCTCCTGAGGGACACTTGTTTTAATAAAATCGGAGGCCCCCATATTAAATTCTAATCCATTAGCATGCCAAGCAGATCCCTGGCCGCGCTTTATCAAACCATCGGAATAGATGAATGTCCCTTCATTATTTCAATAAACAAGTGCCTCCTATCGCTCGCTGCCAGTCTGCATTCGCCCCACACCTCCCCGCCAATAATGCCGCTGTTTGTTATGAAAGGACCTCGCCAATTTATCGCTAAAAAGGTTGTGTCAAGGGCGTTTTGTCCATACGCGGCTTTATAGTTATGAGGTGATGCTGAATAAATCATGTCTTTGTCTGCCCTAAAATGACGGCGCATAATGCAGGCTATTTTTAGAGCGAGGCTGCAATAAATACATTTAAGACATATTCAAAGGGACGCTGATGAATGTGATGTCTTTGGGTTTAATTGCGGGTCACGACTCTCGTTTTGAGTTTGGATTGCTTCTCTAGGAATGTGTAGTGTGTTTACCTTTATGAGCAGCTTCATGAGTATCCACTGAAGACATGGGATCAAGGTTAATGCTGGTTTGACTTAACATGTGATTTAATTTCATGGTGAGTTTACATTAGTCTGATTCAGATTATCTGGACCAAATTCAATGTATTTTTGTATAGGCCTAAAGCTCAGCAGTAGTTATCTCAGAGGACTTTAGTTGTAAGTAAGTAAGTAGTAATCTTTATTTATACAGCGCTGTCCTGGATTATCACCACTGTCCTTAGATCCTCCTGCATCGGCGAGGAAAAAGTCTAAAAACAATGGAAAAAATGGAGCCCACAAGTCTGGTTGCTTCACAGATCTCTTTCAAAAGACGATATTTGGTGGTTTTACATTGACAAACAAAGCCATTTTTCCCGAATATGAGCAAGAAATTGGTCAGTTCAAGCCCGCAATCTACATTTCACCATGTTATTGTTGTATAATCTGAATTCTGAAACGCTATGGATGACCTTGGTCTGTAAAAAAAATGCCCTATATAAATAAAGATTACCTACTTTCATATTTACCCACGCACAGTCGTCGAGAGGATTGTTGGTTGTAGGTCTGAGCACTGCTGCAGCTGTAAAAAGCCATGCATACTCAGAGAAGAGTGGTAGTCTAGTTACCTCATGTTATATCAGCAGTTATATGAAGTCGTATAGTATGTCGTCCAAGTCAACACACAAAAACAGTGTTATAGTGAGGGACCATTGTATATGAAAAAAGCGGCAAAATCTACGAACTCATTCTTTCACTTCTGGACCCTTTTTTCAACAAATGCCAAATCTCCAGGTTGGATATTCTCTTGTAATTTGTTACTAAATGTAGATTATCTGTTTTTTATTCAGTGTTTATTGCAAACCAAAGCACAATGTGTCTCTGTAAAAACCGAAGCTGTTCTGCCAGACTATAAACGGCCCTTGGATTTGCATTCTTAATTGAGAGTTTGGGGAGTTGATTCGGTGTCCAAAGCGTCTCTGCTTTTTGCCCTGGGACATGTGACTATCACCGGGGCTTTTTTAAGAGCTGGCCCTGGCCGTGATGAGCCAAGATGAAGAGCAGGACATCGATAACAGGAACTGGCGGCGGAGTGGATAATTAGCTTTAAAAGGGAACAAAGGATCAATAGTGTCTTTCTCTTTTCTTTTTTTTTTTTGGTTCACAAGGGAGAGTCATACGGAGGCATCCCAGGTCCGGAGGCTTGTATTCGGGTGACGCAGGGACAACGGCGGGCCCTCATCCATCAGCGGCGACATGGGGGCTGATGGAATGGATATACTGTAATAGGAATGCACTTTTAGCTTTTTTTTCCCCGGGCTGTTCTGCTGATACACTGAGGCGTAGAGCCCTGAAGAGCAACTTTAGCACAAATGTAAGAATATATGGGCTCCAGGGTCGGGGAGAATGTTCATTATTTTGCATTTTCCAGTCGAATGGGCATAAGTTACGTGTTTTGTCCGGGTATTAATTAAAGGAGACATGCTTCAGCCGCTACTGTTATGATATCTGAGACTTTAGGCACAAACAGCTGAGTCCCTTCTGTGTAAATGCTCCGGTTTCAAACTTGTTAGTCTATGATGGATTCTCAGTCCTGGATAGAGCCACTTTCTGCCTTTTGCAACACAATTAGTTTCTTTCAAATGTCTTAAATCAGAATTTTCTTCCACCCACGAGGTAAAGTGATCAACTGAGTTTGTCTGTCTGTAAGCGACATTGTTCAAAATGTTATGGGAGAAATTTGAATTGTCAGGAAACTGTTTTGGAGGTGATCAGAATCATTGTCTGGATGTGGGATTTGTTTAAAGAATTAGAAATGTGTCCTTGACAAAGTGGGTTATGAGATTAAGGGGTATTGGCCTTTGAGCCTGGCGCTTGTGGGTTTGAGTCCACCACGAGACCTTCTCCACCGACTCCCACTGATGTCGGCTGTCATTGCGTCCTTGGGCAAGACACTTAACCCCACTTTGCCTGAAGCCCCTGCTGAAAGATCAGGATTATGTTGTCACTTATTTTTACATCTACCAAACTGCTTATTTCATGGGCTTATTTTCAGCAAGTTTGCACATTGTTTTTTTTTTTACTTCATACTTTCATACCTGAGTTTTATGTTATTGTATTTTCACTATTTGTTACCTGGAATAAGTCTAATAACATTTTGAGTCTTCCTCTCAGTTTTCCACTCGGGCCAGCTTCCGCACAGTGCCTGTTGGCAGAGGTCTGCGCTCTCCAAATCTTGTTTATTTTCCATATTTAGATGGAAGTCCTTTGCTCAACCATCATCCATTGTCTTTATTACAAAAACAGAACAAATGCCACATATTTTGTCTTTAAACCTGGATTCATGGCAACGTTCTCATAATAATACAAACACAGTTATTATAAATAGATTGTGACCTATTCTTTCAAACCTTTTACAACTTTTAAAAACATTCAGAATAACTTTGATCATTTTGGACGTTGCTAAGGAACCACAACCCTAAATAATGCACATAGATATATAGATTCATTCTCTGCATCGCGCAGCTAGCACAGACGCCCGCATGGTTCAAAGTTGGAGGGCGCCAGGTCTGGGTTAGATCAGAATGTATTTTCAGTTCTGGCACGAGTCAAATTGTCGAAAACCTTTGAACAACGATATATAAAGTATAAGAAAAACAAATGAATCCACTGGGGAATTTCAAGGCAGCACCGAGAGTAACCGCAAGTATCTAAGGTATTTGTGGTTCAAATAAGGTTGGATTAAATGCCAGGTATAATGTATTATTTTTAAAATAAAAATTCTATTAAAAGGAAAAGGTTCTATCTGCATTCTGCCTCTGTGATACTAAGGCTCGCAGAAGCATGGAATTGTTTGTCAATGTTATCTGTGTATGCTCCTTCTCAAATTAACCAAATAGCAACCAAACAGCTTGTCAAAACCACATTAACATAACTATCTGTAGAAGTTTGTATTCCGAAAAGCTGCTGTTCAAGGTGGGGACCTTTCAAAGCAGTCAGCTGTGGTGTGTCAGTGTGAATCCAATCTTTGTTCTGATCATAACATCCTTGAAATGTATTTGATTGGACTGAAATTTGGAAGGAAGGTCTATGAGCAGCACCGGAACAAGATTATATCAATGACTTAATGTCAGCAAAAAAAATAATGGATTGGATTGAACCCAAACGGCAGGCAAACACATTAGTTGCTGTACTGTCAAAATGCACAACTCTATACTATGTACATTGTGTGTGTGTGTGTGTGTGTCCGTGTGTGTATGTGTGTGTGAGACGAAGAGAGACTATTGTGTTACCATATCTCTTCAAGCAGATTCCTGTGTTTTATTTTTTTTCACAATTAGAAGAGAGAGAAAAAAAAAATCACCAAACTAACGCGCCAACTTTTAACTCCTCTTTCAGGAGGTGATCCTTGATAAAATCCCAAACAGGAACAAGGTCTTTTGTGTCTGCGAAATGAAAAGCGGGTTTTCATCTTCGTCATGATTTATCTGCAGATCGCGGCTGATGAGTTCCATTGATGCCACGCGCTTGAAAGAAAAACTTGACAAAAAGGAGAAGTGTGGCTCGGACCTGGACTCCACAGTCGCTCTTCAGATAACACTGTTTTTACCTCCCTCCGCCACAAGACGCAACATGGACCCAGTAGTGAGGGAGTAAGTACTATTTACTCATATAGCGCATGTTACAGACCAAAGGTTCGCACAGGTACAGGTCGTTCCCATTCGAGAAGACAGAAGCGAAACCATAAGCGTCCGTTCACTCACTCACTACATTCAGGGCCTTTTGCACATGTTTATAGAGGTAGGGGAGACCGGAGCGCCTGGAGGAAACCTACACAGACAGGGGGAGAACATGCAAACTACACACAGATGTTTGGATGTGGAAGCAAATACTTTCCAGCTATAGCCCCAGAATATTGTAGAAATGTAGTAGAAATGAACAAATCAAATTACTGTATATACTTACTATTTTCAGATCGCAGAAAAAGTATTGTAAAGATTTTTCGTTTACATATTATACAGTACATTCTTTGGGGCGGCACGGTGGCTGAGAGGATAGCACTCTCGCTTCTCAGCAAGAAGGTTCTGGGTTCGAATCCCAGTCGAAACAGGGCATTTCTGAGTGGAGTTTGCATGTTCTCCCCGTGTCTGCGTAGGTTTCCTCCGGGTGCTCCGGTTTCCCCTACCGCTAAAAACCTGCACAATAGCTATGAATGTAAATGAGAGAGTGAATGGATGGTGTTGATTGGAGCTGATGGTCCAGTGTGTTCTGGACTCGCTTCTGTCATCACCGTGTGTGGAAGGATTGGAAAAATATCTGACTCTGAACATTGTAAAGCGCTTTGAGTAACCTTGGTCTGTAAAATGCGCTATATAAATAAACATGACTTACTTACATCGAAAAAAAAATGACAGAAGCAGGTTCTAGATCCTGGTGTTCCTTGCTGATACAGGAGGGTCTAAGTACAGAGTTGATAATCCCTTTAAGGACCAATGTCCCCGCATGTGTTTTCAATCATGGCATTTCTTGAACAGTTTGATTCTCTGATCTGTGTCGGCGAATCGAGGCCTTTGTAAAGTCCTCTGAGATAAACTACCGATGTGCATTTGTTGATGAAATAGTTTGCTGTTCATCAGATTATCATTATTCTATGTTAGCCGTGTTTGCATTGAAGCTAACCCTGTTGAAGTAAAAGAAAGAAGACTAAAACTGAGGCCCCAAAATGAGTCGTTTTTGGGGGAGGCGGAAAATATATCCTCGGGGCAAGCCAGGGTTTAGAGAGGGACGGGGCAGGGAACCATTACCTTTTTACGGAACTGACTCCACTGAACCCACTCTGATTATAAGGTGCAATAAATATATGAATATATAAATAAGGGATATCTTCATCCTCTTCCTCCTTCCACTTCTTTTTCCTCTTCCTCCTTCTCCTTCCCCTTCCTCTTCCTCCTTATCCTTCCCCTTCTCCTTCCTCTTTCCTCTTCCTCCTTCTCCTTCCTCTTTCCCCTTCTCCTTCCTCCTTCCTCCTTCTCCTTCCTCTTCTCCTTCCTCTTCCTCCTTCCTCTTCCTCCTTATCCTTCCCCTTCTCCTTCCTCTTTCCTCTTCCTCCTTCCTCCTTCTCCTTCCCCTTCTCCTTCCTCTTCCTTCTTATCCTTCCCCTTCTCCTTCCTCTTCCTCCTTCTCCTTCCTCTTCCTCCTACGCCTTCCTCTTCCTCCTTATCCTTCCCCTTCCTCCTTCTCCCTCCTTCTTCTTCCTCTTCCTCCTTCCCCTTCCTCTTCCTGATTCTACTTCCTCTAACCCCTTCTCCTTCCTCTTCCTCCTTCTTCCTCTTCATCCTTCTCCTTCCTCTTCCTCCTCATTCTTCTTCCTCCTTCTCCTTCCACTTCTTGAATGTCATTGTTGGTCTTCCTTTGTGGTAAATTTGAACTACTCCACTCTACTGTAGTGATTTAGGTCTATACAAACATGAATATAATTACACACAGCAGCAGCACACCATCATTTAATGGAAATCAACAAAACATGGTCCAATTACACTGAGTGGCAGCTGTCAGACTTTTATCCCGATAATTAGACAAATACGTTTGAACCGGGCTCAGCGTCCAGTGTTTGGATCGGCTTCTTCACGGCCGCCGCTAAAGGTCACTCTCCCTCATCATCACATTGGGAACTGGCCAACTGTGAACGGGCCAAAACACGGCACCATTAGCAGCAGCGTGAGCCTGGTACAATCTGGGTTTAGTTCTGCTGGTCGTTTTTGACTTTAATTAAGCCTCGAATGATCCGGCGATGTCAGGTTGATTCACTTGGCTTTGTCTTTGGCTCCCAGAATCAACTTTGCGATCATCAATGACAAAACATAAGTATCATTGTTTTAAAAAAGCGATACACTGTGCAAATTTTGCTCGCATCGTTTGTCCATGCTCTTTTACAGGTTTTACAGTTCATTTGTTTTCTTCCGCTTCATCTGTTGCCGGGTCGCGGGGGCAGCTGTCGAAGCAGAGACCCCCAGACTTCCCAGACTTCCAAATCTCCACACACCTCCTTCAGTTAATCTGGGGGAATGAGGTGTTCCCAGGCCAGCTTAGAAACACAGTTCTGCTAACGTGTCCTGGGTCTCGGCGAGCCCAGAACACGGTACCAGGGAAGCACCAGTAATTGCTTTACTGGTTGAACCCAAATGGACGTTAATTTGTTTTTTTTTTTATTGCAAACACTCTGCAATGGCTTCTTTGAAACTTCTTATTTAGTTTTGTCTCTGCTGGGCCTGTGTGTGTTTGTATACGTATGTGTATGCGTGTGTGTGCGGGTATACAGTATATATCGTACATGCATTTGTTTGTGTGTGTATATATGCATGTATGTGTGCATACATGTGTGTGTGAGAGTTTGTATATACAGTATGAATGTATGTGTATATATGCATGTATGTATGTGTGTGTAAATATGTATATGTGTGTGTTCATAAATAAATAAGGAATGGTTCAAACTGGTTTTAACTCTATGCTTTTTAAATTTGTTTTTGCTTTTCACTTTGTACCTTTTGTACGGCGACCTTGAGTCCCCAGAAAGATGACACACAAATATTATTATTAAAAAAATTGAAAAAAAACTAACATTAATCTTACAGTCTATATGTAATGTATTCTTCCCATAATCTGGAAATGATTCAGTCGATGAATTCATATTTTTGGATCGACTCCCTCCCTGCCATCGCTTTCGGTCCATTCCACACAGTTTGTATCAGAATCAGTCCATAAAGTATGTTCTCTTTCTCTATTTTCGTCCACACTCTTTTATATAGTGGCCTGAAGTCCCTGAGGGTGATAACGTCAGGAGCCTCACGGTCCTCTTAACAACAGGTCAAACTTTTACTGCAAAGTGGAAAAGCCAAGTTTACAATGTCCCCTCGTCCTCCTCTATCTCCCATCTCACCGAGAAGCTCCACACATACATGGCGAGTCGGATTTTCTCGGCGCTAATGGTTTAATTTTGGCGTAATTCAATAAGCGGCGCGTCCCATGGTACCTTACACATTTATATGGAGTCTATAATAGCGCCCTGACAGTTAGATGAGTTGGGGGCTCTCTTGTGGATTCATTTGGTGCTAATTCTCTCCTGTTAACACATTTTACCATACTAAATGAGATCTAATGCGCACTGATGACTTGTTCCCCGGCGTTAGCCACAATTTGCAGCCTCAAGCCAGGTGCATACTGATCGCACGGGCCGCAGAAGAAATAACAATACAATAGAAAGAATAAAAGAAAGTAAAGAAAAAAAACTGCAGCTTTGTGAGAAATATGTTTGTTGAATTAGTCCATGTTGCACTGGTATAAAAAAAAACTCCCTTTTACAAAAACAAGTGAAAAACATGTGAAAATATGTTAAAAAAACGAATAAAATATGAATAAAATATGACTTTGCACGATTTCTGAGAATAAGAACATACTACTTGTGAGTCACCTGTGAGTCACTGTTTGACATTTTGGGGTGGGCAATGATTGGCTGAGCAAAGGGTGGTGTGAGAAAAATCTGTAAAGATGAGACAGAGGCAAAAATACATGAATGTGAAAGTTAGGGATATTATAGAGCGCCAAAAAGGTCATAATTTCTTGAATCGAGTGTTTTTTTTTTATCTTAATCTGACACATTCTGACTGTGTTAAAACATGATTCTCCATTTCGACAAAACCATTTCATCTTATTTCTACAACTGTCGCTTTATTTTCTCATCCCAAGGGAGACATTTATTGTATCTTTTTCAAAACAAGATATTTTTTCTTGTCCTTCTTGTTTTAATCTTGTTTTAAGGCACTCAGAATGTTCTCAAATTAAGATACATTATACCAAACTTGAGTTATTTTCCACTTATTTTGTATCATTTTTTGCAGTGTACCAAGCTCTTTTGAGAGTGATAAACAAAAATGACTGAATGAAATGCTTTGGCAGCCCTGTTCTACTAAATATATCCTTTTAAGTTTAGGCCAGTTCAAATGGATATACCCTACAGATTACAACACACAAAATACACACATTTTTCAACGTTCAAAGCCTCTGTTTGGATGGGAATGAGTCGTTTCCGGTATGTGTTTATAATATTCTCTGCTTCTCCCGCCATCACAAGTGACGTCCCTACATTTCTCTCAATTTCATTCACTTTGCGTTTTACTATTTACTCCCTGTCTTTACGGAAAACTGAAAATAGCTTTGTGGGTGTGAAGACATTGCTTGAAAGTGTAAAGTGGGATGCCAATGCTGCTAAAAGCGGTTCCACGCTGTCGAGACGTCATCCGAACGTGCTACTTTTTCTCCCAAAATAACCTCCACTTGTGAACGACAGACATTGGGCTTGATTTACGTTCTTTCTGGCATCGTGGTTGTAATAATAAAACAAAAAAATGCAAGTCAAGGCAAGTGCTTTGAATAATTCAGGCTTTGTTGCACGTCTGTTTCGAGATGCAAGCTGTGTATTTATCAGAATTCTTGCTTCGTGTGCGGTTGATCTGAGCTCGGGATGACGCACACGGAGCGAGATGTGGAAATGGTTGAAGCACTATGACTAACAAGTGCAACATTCTCTGGGCAAAGCCGGCTGCCCACCGCTCGGAATGACCCAAAAACATTTACTTTCTCTGCTGGTTCAGCCGTCGATCCAAGTCATAGATCAAAGCTCGTGGACCATGGACGTCACAACCCCTGATACCTTGCTGTGTGGAAAATTGTGGTGTTTTGTGCCTGTGATCTTTTATCTATGCTAATTTACATATTTTACCACACGCTACATGCTACTCCGTTTTGTTACGTCTTTGTGATGGTGTGTTTCTGTGTGTTTGTGTCTGTTCTGTGTCCTTTTTTATCTCGATATCAAGCAGCCATGGAACTACGGATGAAAATTAGCCTACATGCTAATGGTTAGCTTTGGCACAAATTAGAACTGTTTGGATTATGAGTTTGGACGGGTTTGATTGTTTGTAAAAAGGGTTTGTTTGTGGTTTCAAAGTCTAATCCGTCAGAAGACTCTAAAAAACCATGGTCTTTTCCAATATTTCTGCTACAGCTGCATTACTGTCAGATAACACATGTTTATTGTTTGGCATACTTTTTTTTACATGTTGATTAATGTGCACTGTCCCACTTCAAATAAAGATTAGGGAAAAAGGCTTGTGGTTTATTAAGGACCATATGCACTGTATGGTTTGTGAGGGTTGAGAGAGCTTTCGATGTACGTACAGTATGCTCGCAACTCAGCCACACGGTGATGACTTTATTCTGAAACATGAGGAACGTGAGGACTGAAAAATTCTCCCCGTTTAGATAGAATTTTATGGAATCCTCTCCCCAATTTTTTTACCTTTACTTGCTTTTACTGAACGCTCAAATTGGTGAATGTGACGGAAATACAGAATATCAATCCTGAATGCTAACTGCTGACGGTGTAACCATGTGTTGCTATGGTAACTAGGACTGGGGAAAAAACAAACCGAACCAGAACCAGAACCAGTCCCTTGAAACAGGGGCTGCAGAATGTTGCCTGCAAAGCGACCGGAAATGGACACATTAAACATTTTTTGGCAGAACTATACTCAAATAAAAAAACGAAAAGATAAAAAAAACGAAAATGATGACACTACACATACACTGCAAAAAAAATCCCTTGATAATATAAGAAAACAATAGATAGAAATAGGTAAAATACTGCTTCAAATAATACAAATGATCTGCCAATTGAGTTACAAGAATTCTGACAATAAGAAAAGAGTACTTTGTATACTTTACGTGTAAAGTAAAGTGGTCCAAACAAATATTTGACTCCATGCCACATTTCTTCCACACATTCTGAACCCAACAAACCCAAGGCACAAGATACTTTTTTTGTTTTTGTTTTGCCCTTTGTCCAACGGCCGCCTTCATCCTACATTTCCCATTGAACCAGGCCTGTCGCCGTTGCCTCCGCTCTCACCGTGGGGCAGAGTGCGCTGAAGTGTCTTGACGTCACCGCTGCTGTGAAAGCCCTCGTGGAGCCAGGCTTTAAACACCGCCGCCCACACGGTGCCAACTTCAGCCGCGCTATTGTCCAAACACACGCCAACCGTCACTCGCTCCCTGCTCTCCCTGCTCTCTCCGGCAAAACAGTACTTTTCCCATCACCGGCAGGACGTGGACCAGGGGCGAAAGCAAGTAAAGATAGATGGAGTTCCAAAAGAGGGAAGTTGTTAAAGAGAATACTGCATTATGTGTGGATAGTTTTATATGTAGGATCAAACTGGTCTCTTTTCAAGACGTAGTAGTAGTAGTAGTAGTAGTAGTAGTAGTAGTGGTAGTGGTAATGGTAGTAGTGGTAGTAGTAGTAGTTGCAGTAGTAATTGTAGTAGTGGTAGTGGTAGTAGTAGTAGTAGTAGTAGTAGTAGTAGTAGTAGTGGTAGTAGTAGTAAGTAGTGGTAGTAGTTGTAGTGGTAGTAGTTGTAGTTGTAGTAGTAGTAGTGGTAGTAGTAGCAGTAGTAGTAGCAGTAGTAGTGGTAGTAGTAGTAGTAGTAGTAGTAGTAGTGGTGGTAGTAGTAGTAGTAGTAGTAGTAGTAGTGGTGGTAGTAGTTGTAGTAGTAGTAGTGGTAGTAGTAGTAAGTAGTGGTAGTAGTTGTAGTTGTAGTAGTAGTAGTGGTAGTAGTAGCAGTAGTTGTAGCAGTAGTAGTGGTAGTAGTAGTAGTAGTAGTAGTAGTAGTGGTGGTAGTAGTTGTAGTAGTAGTAGTTGTAGTAGTTGTAGTTGTAATAGTAGTAGTAGTGGTAGTAGTAGTAGTAGTAGTGGTGGTAGTAGTTGTAGTAGTAGTAGTTGTAGTAGTTGTAGTTGTAATAGTAGTAGTAGTGGTAGTAGTAGTAGTGGTAGTAGTAGTAGTAAGTAGTATATTTCAAAGTAAACTGCAAACAAGATACAAAATACACATAAATAACCCAGACGCTTATTTAGCTTCAACACAACACAACACGCTCGACACACTCGACACAAGCACAACACAACCCAAGACACAGGCCCAAACGCTCTCTGACCACACACCTGGATGCATTATGTACTGTATGTTCACTTTTTCTTCTGTCAAATGCGTTTCCTTTTGGGCGTGCTGTACCGAGGAAAGTCAAAGCCGGTGTGTGTGGCTTTTAGAGTTGCGTACATGTTGTTGCCTCTGCAGAAAGAGAGAAAAACACAACACTTTATGCAAATATTCGAACATTTTGATCTTGACTATGACTCTCTGAAATAGTCAGATGGAGGCCAAACATGCAAGTGTGTGAAAAGTATTGAAAGAACCAAACTGTTTGGACGGGTTTCATTTAGTTTGTGGTTTCAAATGCCAATGTATGATTCAATAAATATAGATAGAGAGACTAACAAGCATCATGTGTATATAAAAGTATTGATGTTATTACCTTGACTTACTGTTGTCCATAGAATAATAAAAATAATAATGCATTGGTTTTATAGAGCGCTTTTTTACACACTCAAAGACGCTTTAGATGTCATTATTAATTCTCTCCATACACAGTGGTGACAAAGTATTAAATGTAGTTACAGCCCTTCAGGCAAAGTGGGGTTAAGTGTCTTGCCCAAGGACACAACGACAGCAGTCATCAGTGGGAGTCGTGAAGTAGGTCTCGTGGTGGGCTCGAACCCACAACTGACAGAAGCGAGGCAACCAGTATTCACACACACACACCAGACTGAGGACACAGCAGCAGTTTGGCACTTTACAGCCCCACTGTGGCATCAGGTGTTCCCAGAGGTTAAGTGTCTTACCCAAGGACACAACGACAGCAGACAGTGGGAGTTGATGGTGAAAGTCTTGAGGTGAGCTCGAACCCACAACCTTCTAGCTCAAAGGCCAATGCTCTACCAACTGAGCTAGACGCAAGACGAACCTTCCTAAACTCTCACGTCCAGTAAATTTGCAAAAATAGATAAACAGAAATTTGCAAAAACAGATTAATATTTGAGAGGCATACTTGTTACAGAGAGGGACTCAGACGCGCACACATAGACACATGCACAAGGAGAGACTCAGACAGACACTGACACACACAGACAGACTTATACACACATACTCACACACAGAATTCCCTACCAACTGAGCCACTGTCGCCCCATAAGTCACATAATATGGAAAAAAAAAATATATAATCTGAACAAATATCTCTAGAATTGCTGAGAAGAGTCTTCCACTGACAACATTAGCTGAACACAGGCGCACACACACACACCCACACACACACACACACACACCCACACCCCCACACCCCCACACCCCCACACCCACACCCACACACACCCACACACCCACACACACACACGTACTCAGGACTACACTGGACATTTTGGGGACTTCGGACACATCTCTGTCAAAACACTTTATCATTTCTCATCACATAAAAATGCATTTACGAATGAAAGTAACGCTCCTCGAGACAGAAAGCTATCCGTCACCCGATCCGAAAACCCCTGACTTGGCTCGGGTAGCGTCGTTGTTAATATTAATACAAAAATAATAATGACAAAATCTTAAGGAGTTGCAGGCTATGTTAGGCTCGCGATGAATGACTAGACTTTTTTTTTTTCATCAGGCGAAAGTGAACTGCATCAGACGGGAAAGTCAAGGCCCAGGCTCCACACGCTGAAGGAAGTCATATATCAGAGGGCTGTAGTTTTGGCTGGACACTCTCTCTCTCTCTCTCTCTCTCTCTCTCTCTCTCTCTCTCTCTCTCTCTCTCTCTCTCTCTCTCTCTCTCTTTCTCTCTCACTCTCTCTCTCAGCTTGTCTCTGGTCTCTCTCTCTCTCTCTCTCTCTCTCTCTCTCTCTCTCTCTCTCTCTCTCTCTCTCTCTCTCTCTCTCTCTCTCTCTCTCTCTCTGCTTGTTTCAGGGCTCTCTCACCGCTTGTCTCTGATCTCTCTCTGTCTCTGGTCTCTCACTCTCTCTCTCTCAGCTTGTCTCTGGTCTCTCTCTCTCTCTCTCTCTCTCTCTCTCCCCCTCTCTCTGTCTCTCCTCCTCTCTCTCAGTTATCAAAGTGCAGAGGCCTCTGTGGATCCGGATCAGTGACCTCGGCCCGTGTGAACAGAACACAGGCCTAGACTCGGGCACGGTCGCTTAAAGTTCTAAAGGTCTTGTTTCTCTATATGACGTTTTTCTCTCCATTTGTTTGCCAACGTTTGTTATTTGCGACCTTGGAGCGAAAAGTGGAAGCAGCAGAAGAGTGGGGGGGCGGCCATCTTGGTATACAGGAGATGAGAATAGACAGTTGTACAGTATTTTTAATTCTTTGTGAGCACTATATTATAATTTTTGAATGAGAAGGCATTGGTAGCAGCTGTATGAAGGCATGTATTGTCAAATAAACATGTTTTCTCCATCCCCCGGTTCTCTATCCCCTTTAATGTCGATGAAAGCTTGGAATCTTTTCATGGTATTTGTGGATGAGGCTCTTTATCCTCTCATGGTAAAGCTGCCCATTCTTCTTGGCATCTACTTTCTGTCATTTCTCAGGCTGGTGTGCAAGAACTGGACATTTAAGATCTCCCTCAAAGAGACTCAATGCTGTTAGAGAAGACTTCACACAGTATCGGGATTGGACCATGTATGGCGTCACACAACCACTGACAAATTTGTGTTCTCTTTCGTATTTGCAATTTTCATGTATTTTTGAATGCTTTGAATGCTGTCAGTATAACTAGCTTTGTTATACAACGCAATTTCTTAGGGACACACACGCAAAGAGGGACTCAGACGCGCACACATAGACACATGCACAAGGAGAGACTCAGACAGACACTGACACACACAGACAGACTTATACACACATACTCACACACAGAAAGAGACTCAGACACACATAGACACACAGACGCACAAGGACAGACTCAGACAGACACTGACATACACAGACAGACTTTTACACACAGACTCACACACACACAGAAAGAGACTCAGACAAACACACATAGACACACAAACGCAGACGCACAAGGAGGGACTCAGACAGACACACAGACACAGACGCACAAGGAGAGACTCAGACACACACACACGCACAAGGAGAGAATCAGACAGACACTTACAGACGCACAAGCAGAGATTCAGACAGACACACACACACACGCACAAGGAGAGACTCAACCAGACACAGACAGACATACACACAATGTCTGTCAAATCACACAAAAAGAGACTCAGACAGATGGACGCACTCACACACACACACAAAAAGAGAGACTCAGACAGACACTCACACACACACACACACACACAAAGACTCAGACAGACACACACTCAAATAGAAACTCAGACGGACAGAAACACACACACACACACAAAGAGAGACTCAGACAGACACTCACACACACACACACAAAGACTCAGACAGACACACACTCAAATAGAAACTCAGACGGACAGAAACACACACACACACACACACACACAAAGAGAGACTCAGACAGACACTCACACACACACACACACACACAGACTCAGACAGACACACACTCAAATAGAGACTCAGACGGACAGAAACACACACACAAAGAGAGACTCAGACAGATGGACGCACACATACACACGCACAAAAGTAGAAACTCAGACAGAGGGACGCACACACACACACACACAAAAAGAGAGACTCAGACAGACACACACTCAAATAGAAACTCAGACGGACAGAAACACACACACAAAGAGAGACTCAGACAGACAGACAGACACACACACACACAAAGAGAGACTCAGACAGACAGACAGACACACACACACAAAGAGAGACTCAGACAGACACACACACTCAAATAGAGACTCAGACGGACAGACACACACACACACAAAGAGAGACTCAGACAGACAGACAAACAACACACAAAGAGAGACTCAGACAGATGAACACACACAGCCAAATTGTTATGGTTGTACTTTAAAATCCCCCATTATAATAATACATTTTTGTCAACATTCATCTCAAAAATCATGTTTTAAACTTCGACAATTACCAAGTATTGTCTCATTCGTGAGAAAGTCTATTTTTTCCTTGGGACCAAACATAGAAAAATTGGTAACGCCAAAAAAGTAAACCCCAAAAACCAGTTTAAGACCTGTGTTTTATTTTGATATATACATAATAACAGTATCCTAAGATCTTGACCTTTTTTCTATCCCATTGTCTGTTTTCCACTAATTATAGTATTTTTCTTTGGGTAAAAACACAGAAATTATGGCTTCCTTTCTTTTCCTTATTTCAGTTCACATTGTACGACCGGCATTATGATCCATTTTCTTATTCAAGCCTGGCCCGTGTGAGTGATAATCCAACATCCTTACGCTGAGATTCAGAGCTCATGGTTTGGAAAGAAATCAAGCAAAGGATAGAGAGAAAACATAAAGATTACCATGTGTCTTTGTTTGCGGCAAAGGAGAAAAGTGGACGTTAAAGCAGGGTGAGTCATGGAGAGAGTGTGTGTGTGTGTGTGTGTTATAAAAAAAGAGAGTTGATTCATGAACTGAAAAAATCCTATCAAAAACACATAGACTGAATGCAAACAAAGCCTGGACAAAAGGCAAAATGCACTTCAAAAATGATGGAAAATAAGTAAAAAATTGCTAAAATTTGGCAAAACATATCTGAATTCTCTCTGAGGTTTAATGTATTTTATTGTCTTTTTTTGTACTGTTTTGTATCTTTTAAGTCTATGCTATGTTTGTATGTTTGTATGTTTGTATTATTGCGAGAAAGGGACGATGCACAGTTTCCTTTGGGATCAATAAATCTATCTCTATCTGAATTTGAGCACATTCTGACTGAGCCTTAAAAATTATCTTATTTTAAAAAAGATACAAGAAATGTCTCCCTCGGAATGAAGAAAATAAAGAAATGGTTATTGAAATAAGACTAAATGGATTTGCCCAATTGGAGAATCTTTTTTTAAAGTAGACACATGTGAGATGTTCGTGTCAAGTCATCATTAAAGGGCCCTAATCTGTCAAAAGGCATTCATAAAACATGTTCTTTTTCAATACTTCTTTAACTGATAACAATAGATTCCAAAACTTTTCCAGCCCCTAAATGTTGTTATTGTTTTCATTTCGATGTCCCGCCCTCCACCGTTTCACCAATCAGAAAGTCTGTGATCCGGGCGCCAGAAATCACTGCGTCAAGCTAATCTCACTGGTAAAGTACCATGTGGCGCAGAACTAAAAAGATCTCGTTATGATTCTCAAATTATTAACGACAAAACACGGAATAAAACCAGGATTTCAGGGTCTTTGTGGAAAATGTATTGTTGTTCTGTTTAGTTATTAGGGTCCCGTCTGCATATCTGGCAACCTGTTCCATACTTCACCTTTGACAGAGTCAGAATGAACTCAAATTTAGATAAAACAAATATATATACACTACATTCAAGCAATTATTACCTACTATTTTACCATTTTTGCAGTGAAGAAAAATAATTTAATCCAGTTTGATGGACAAATTTTGTATAGGTAATTTGATTGACACTTATTCTATTCCCTGTCACCATACGGGAGGATCTCAGTCTCAAAATAACACATTTTCTCAACCCAAATAATAATAAGGCCTTGAAGACAAATTGAACACGAGCTGATCACTGACATTTAAGGCCGAGGCGAAACTCGGTCGCAACGAAACGCAGCCATGTCGAAAATTACCGCACACAACCTTTCCCAGACAAAAATATCAAAGTTTACAAGACAGCCCCGGAATTAGAGAGAGAGGCAGAGAGAGAGAGAGAGGGGGGGGGGGGGGGGGGGGGGGGGAGGGGGAGAGAGAGAGAGAGTGGGAGAGAGACATACAGACAGAGAGAGGCAGAGAGAGAGAGAGAAAGAGACAGACAGACAGGGACACAGACTGACACACAGACAGAGAGAGAGAGAGAGAGAGGCAGAGAGAGAGAGAGGCAGAGAGAGAGAGAGAGAGAGAGGGGGGGATAGGGGGAGAGAGAGAGAGAGGGGGAGAGAGACATACAGACAGACAGAGAGAGGCAGAGAGAGAGAGAGAAAGAGACAGACAGACAGGGACACAGACTGACACACAGACAGAGAGAGAGAGAGAGAGAGAGAGAGAGACAGACAGAAAGAGAGGGAGAGAGAGAGACAGACAGACAGAAAGAGAGGGAGAGAGAGAGACAGACAGACAGAGAGAGAAAGAGAGGGAGAGAGAGAGACAGACAGACAGAAAGAGAGGGAGAGAGAGAGACAGACAGACAGAGAGAGAAAGAGAGGGAGAGAGAGAGACAGACAGACAGAAAGAGAGGGAGAGAGAGAGACAGACAGACAGACAGACAGAGAGAGAAAGAGAGGGAGAGAGAGAGAGACAGAGAGAGAGGCAGAGAGCAAGAGACAGAGACAGGCAGCGAAACAGACTGACAGACAGAGAGAGACAGACCGAAGGAGACAGACAAAAAAAGACAGGCAGGGACACAGACTGACACACAGACAAAGAGGCAGAGAGAGAGACGCAGAGTAACAGAGAGAGACAGACACACAGTGAGAGAGAGAGAGACACACAAAGTGAAAGAGAGAGAGAGAGAGAGACAGAGAGGGAGACAGAGAGTGAGGAAGAGAGAGAGAGACAGAGACACAGACCGACGAAGAGAATATGTCACGAATGACGTCATATCTAAGTGTGCAGCGGGTGATTTGATGCAGAGGATCATATTGTAAAGGTGAAAAAATAGAGTTACTAAAATGGACCCAATTCCGATCGGTAATTAAAACTCAGCGGCTGTCGGGATGGGGGGGGGGGGGGGGGCTAAGGGGGTTATAACCAGTTGATGAAGATCCGAGTTTTTCCTACATGCCTGAAGGAATTCTATTAAGCACTGCTGATTAAAGCAATCATCGGAGCCATCGGCGCCTGTCAGATGCCATCCCTGCCCCGGCAATTACCCACGTCTCCTTGAACTCAATCCAGGGCCTCGTACGGGAGGAGGGGGGTGGGGTTTGGGGTGGGGGGATTGGACGTGGGACGGAAGAGCAGACGTGAAGGGGGGAGAGGCATGTGAGACCTGTCGACTTCACTGTCAGTGGTGGGAGTAGCGCTCGGTGTCAGTGGAAGTGTGGACGCAGAAGCATGGATGTGTATTTTACCAAACTGCGCCATATAAATAATCTGAATTTCTGACTTTTACAATGAGTCGGCTACAGTCGTCTGGATGAGATGAATCGTTCTGAAGTGGTTCTTTGAGTTTGATATTTTTTCTATGGGGTTTTACTGCTACTGCAACTGCTACTTCTGCTACTGCTACTGCTACTACTGCTATTACTAAAGCTACTGCTGCTACTGCTACTACTAATGCTATTGTTACTGCTACTACTGCTATTACTAAAGCTACTGCTGCTACTGCTACTACTAATGCTACTGCTACTGCTACTACTGCTATTACTAAAGCTACTGCTGCTACTGCTACTACTAATGCTACTGTTACTGCTACTACTGCTATTACTAAAGCTACTGCTGCTACTGCTACTACTAATGCTACTGTTACTGCTACTACTGCTATTACTAAAGCTACTACTGCTACTGCTAATGCTACTGCTACTGCTATTACTAAAGCTACTGCTGCTACTGCTACTGCTACTACTGCTATTACTAAAGCTACTTCTGCTACTGCTATTACTAAAGCTATACTGCTGCTACTGCTACTACTAATGTCAAACATAGATTTTAGCCTGGGACTCCAAATCTAAAGCCAGTTTTATTTGTGTGTAGTGTTTTTAGTGTGACCTTGTTTTTATATACTGACTTTGGCTTGAGCCTGGGACAGTCCTGATTGATAGCCCTCCCCCTTATGATTGATTGGTCGGACTGGAGGACTTTCCCCTTTTTAAAACCCGGACAGAGGGACTGAAGGGGGGAAGGAAATCGGAAGCGTTACGGGGGACGAGGACAGAGGACAAGGGGAAACAAGGACCAGCACGCACCAGGACCAGCACGCACGCGGAGCAGCACGCACGCGGAGCAGCACGCACGAGGAGCAGCACGCACGCGGAGCAGCACGCACGAGGAGCAGCACGCACGCGGAGCAGCACGCACGCGGAGCAGCACGCACGAGGAGCAGCACGCCCCAAGGAGAGACCTGCAGAGCCCACATACAACGCCCCGTAAAGCTGAGTATACAGGGACGTGATCAAGCAGCCTCAGTTGGTGTGTGTGCGTGCGCGTGAGACCGGAGCGTGATTGCCCACTCTCTCCGCAGCTGCATTGGCGTGGCGCATCAGGCCCCAGCCCAAGGAGCAGCGGACCCGGCCCAGCGGAGCAGCGGACCCGGCCCAGCGGAGCAGCGGACCCGGCCCAGCGGATCCAGCTCAGGGGAGCACTGTATATAACGCCAGACGAGCTGAGTACTTACAGGGACGTGAACAAGCTGCCCCAGACTCTGTGTGTGTGTGCGTGCGCGTGAGACCGGCGCCTGATTGCTTGCTCTCTCAGCAGCTACCCTGGTGTGGCGCACCAAGCCCCAGTGGAGCAGCAGACCCGGCCCAGCAGAGCGGAGCAGTGCGCCAGGCCCAGCCCGAGCCCCAGCAGAGCGGAGCAGCGCGCGCCAGGCCCAGCCCGAGCCCCAGCAGAGCGGAGCAGCGCGCGCCAGGCCTAGCAGAGAGCGGCCCCAGCAGAGAGCGGCCCCAGCAGAGAGCGGCCCCAGCAGAGAGCGGCCCCCTTAACCTTTTATTTTGACCAGACCTTAAGACCCTTAGTCTTATTTTAACTCTTAATTGGCCATTTTAATTAGCGCCATAGGGCATTTTATAATCATATTTATTAATAAAAGTATCTGAAGTCTAAGCCTGTTTATATTCATTTTTAAACAGTTATTGGTTGTTCCACACCTGACACAATTTGGCGTTGCTTGGCAGGACAACCAAAAAAAAAACTGTTTGAGAATGAATTCAGGCCAGCAAGGTACGGGCCCGGCCATTACAGCCCAATTTACGATGCCATGGTTTATGGGGGCCGCCTTTATCCCAAAGTTTGACGGCGAGACCAACAAATTCGAACCATGGAAAGCTCAAATAGAAGCTATGCTGAGAGCACAAGGACTGGGCATACAACAAGCAGCAGATTTCATTCTGTCAGCCCTTGAAGGAGATGCCAAGAGAGAGCTGCTTCTCATCAGTCACAGAGAGAAGAATTCCAGCCAAAAGGTATTTGATCTATTACAATCGCTTTATGCAAAACCAGTAAGCAAAGCTCAATTGCGAAGCCATTTTTTTAACTGTAAACAAAGAAATGATGAAGGTGTAGACGCTTACATCTTACGCCTCCGTGAGCAGTTTAAGAAATGGCAAGAACAGGATGGGGCGGAGGCTGCAGACGAGGACGATTTGCTGCTTGACCAATTAATGGTAGGTTTAAAAAAGGGCCCCATTAAACAAGAACTGAGCAGGCAAATGCGCCGAGAGGGACATATGACTTTTAAAAATGCTTGTAAAGAGGTTAGGGCACTGGCATCTGAGTACGATGAAGATGCTTTACAGTCTAATAGGGTAACTTACGCTCCACAACAAAGAGTAAATTTTGACCATGAACATTTAAAGACTCTGATAAAGGCTGAGCTGAAGGAAGAACTTTTTAAGGACATTAAAATCGAGATGGAAGAACAACTTAAAACTCTCTCTTCTGGCCTTATATCAGAAATTAAGGCACAATTTTCCAACCACCAACAGTCTGCTGGGACTCCAACTGGCCAAAGAGCAAGACCCCAAAGCCGGTCTGTAGGCACACCCTTTAAGTGGGACCCAGAGGGTAGGCCCATTTGTGTGAACTGTGGGGGGGCTGGACACACTCAGCGGTGGTGTCCCCAGAGGCTTCAGAGGTCTCAGGATTTTTGACTCTCCCTGCTGCTGAGGGCCAAGCAGTGGGGGCAGTTCAGTTGGGGGCAGAACCTGAAGCCAGTGCTCCACCGGCCTCAAAGTCTGCCCTAATTGGTGAGTGCCCTGATGTTTTGATTAAGATTAATAACCAGACTATCCCTTTTGTTCTAGACACGGGATCCCAGGTCACCTTGGTCAACCAGACAATGTTCGAAAAATACCTTAAAGGCACAGGTGTGAGTAGTGCAGACACTGTGCCATGGCTGACTCTCCAGGCCGCAAACGGGTTAGAAATCCCATACATTGGCTATGCCATTGTGGACTGTGTGATAGGAAGTATGGTGGTACCAGGGAAAGGCATAGTTATTGTGAAGGATTATTGTCTAGGCCCAAATAAGGGGATATTGGGAATGAACATAATCAGGTCAGTCTGGTCCACTCTCACACAGGGCAGCCACCCGGGTCTCCTGGCATTCCAGACCACCATGCCAACAACGGAGGGGAGAGTCTGGTCCAGAGCCTTTGTTGACTGCCAGCGGGTCACAGCCAGGTCACGCTACGAAGGAGTCGCTAAGCTGCCACACCAGTCCCCAGTCGTCATTCCACCACAATCTGAAATCGTGTTGTGGATGCAGGTAACAAACAGCCCCCCTAATTCGTCTTGTGATGTTCTTCTAGAACCCGTATCGGACGGCGAGTGTGAGTGGCAAGTTGGAAGGACCTTAGCAACCGTGACTGGGGGAAGCGTTCCGTGCCGGGTCTGTAACCCTAATCCATACCCGGTGGAAGTACCCCAGCGGCGGCCCCTTGCCAGAGTCACTGAAATAGATGGCGCTGACGTACAGGGACAGAATGAGCTGGTGCTTAACCCGGTGGCCCCTGACGTAGTGGAAGTAGCTGTGAGGCATGTGGGAACGGCGGTCACACAAGATGAGGCCCCCCACCCAGTCCTGACACTTCAGGGTGAAGGCCTTACGCCTGAACAGCAAGACAAAATGACACAAATGCTAAATGCATGGAGACATGTATTCTCCTCTCATGAGGAGGATTTTGGACGGACGGGGGTGATAAAACATCAAATCCCCACCGGTTCTGCTGCCCCCAGCCGTGAACGGTACCGCCCAGTTCCACCTAGCCTGTACAAGGAACTTCAGACCCTCCTTAAGAATATGCTGGACAGCGGAGTGGTAAAAGAGAGCTCCAGCCCATGGGCAGCCCCAATTGTATTGGTGCGCAAAAAGGATGACAGCTGGAGGTTCTGCGTCGACTATAGGAGGCTCAACGCCCTCACCCACAAAGACGCATATCCCCTGCCTCGCATTGAAGAGTCGCTCACCGGGCTAAAAGCAGCCAGGTGGTACTCTACACTGGATTTGGCAAGTGGATACTGGCAGGTGGAGGTGGATGCTGCAGATCAGGAGAAGACTGCATTCACGACCCCGTTTGGACTGTACGAGTTCGAGCGGATGCCGTTTGGACTATGCAATGCCCCTGCCACCTTTCAGTGGCTCATGCAGCGGTGCCTGGGTAACCTTGTTAATGACTTTCTCCTAATCTACCTTGATGATGTCGTGGTGTTTTCCCCAGATTTTCAGAGCCACATGCAGCACCTGGAGGACGTTTTCCAAAGGTTGAACCAACATGGCCTCAAACTACAACCCAAGAAGTGCCACCTGTTCAGACGACACGTAACCTATTTGGGCCACGTTATCAGTGAGAACGGGGTGGCTACTGACCCAGCCAAGACTGACGCTGTTCGAGACTGGCCCATACCACAAACAGTAAGGCAAGTAAAGTCATTTCTGGGCTTTGCAGGATACTACCGCAGGTTTATCCCGGGCTTTTCAAAGATTGCTAGGCCTCTCCATGCCCTGACCCGTAACACTGCGTTAGAGAGGAAATCCACACAGGTGGTGTGGACTAATGAATGCCAAGAAGCTTTCGATTCCCTTAAACTTGCCCTGCTGGACGCTCCCATTTTGGCATACGCAGACTTTACTCAGCCATTTAGGTTGTATACCGATGCAAGTTTTGATGGGCTCGGGGCAGTGCTAGCCCAAATCCAGGATGGGAAGGAAAGGGTAGTTGCTTATGCCAGCAGAAGTCTCCAAGCCTCTGAACGAAATGACCAAAACTATAGTTCTTTTAAATTGGAACTGCTGGCCTTGAAGTGGGCGGTAACTGAAAAGTTCAAGGATTATCTGTACGGGTCAGAGTTCACAATCTTCACTGACAATAACCCCCTGGTGCATCTCGAGACTGCGCGCCTAGGGGCCACTGAACAGAGATGGGTGGCCCAGTTGGCCAACTTCAGGTATACAATCAAATACCGCCCAGGCACAGAGAATAAAAATGCTGATGCACTTTCCAGGCTCCATGAAAAGAGGCCAGAGGAAGCACTTGTACAAGGTGTGGGTGCTGTGGTCTCCAATGAGGGAACCTGGGAGGAGTACCAGAGCGAAGATTCAGATCTTGCCCAGCTTCTGCAGTGGAAAACACTCGGACCCCTTAAGCCTGAGGTACGTGGACACTTTTCCCCCTACTTACATGGGCTGATAAGGGACTGGGATAGGATTAAAGTGAAAGGGGGTGTGCTGGTGAGAGAGTGGGAAGAGGGAGGCTCCGAACTCATGTTGTCCCAAGTTCTGGTCCCAAAACGGAAAGCTCAAGATGTGTGGAAAAACTATCACGAGGGGATGGGACACCCAAGTTGCGAACGGACTTTAGCTATTGTAAGACAGCGTTGTTACTGGCCAGGAATGGCCCGGGACATTAAGGGCTGGACAAAATCATGTCACCAGTGTGTCTGCAATAGAGCTGGCCCCTCCGGAAGGGCCCCACTGCACCCAGTTAGCACCTCATATCCTTTTGAGGTTGTAGGCATAGACTATTTGTCCCTTGGGCGCCCAGACGATCGCTACCAATATATACTTGTGATGACTGATCTATTTTCAAAGTATGCTGTTGCAGTGCCCACAAAGGACCAGTCAGCTGAGACTACAGTGAAAGCCCTTTACACTCACCTGATCCACACGTTCGGCTGTCCGGAACGTATATTGTCCGATCGTGGGGCTGCCTTTGAATCTGCACTCATGGCCCAGCTCTGCCAACTCTACGGGTGTAAGAAGAGCCGCACTACAGCATATCATCCGCAAGGTAACGGGGCTTGCGAAAGATTCAACCAAACACTAATAAGACTCTTGAGCTCCCTGACAGAAACTCGGCAGACCCAATGGCCCACTAGCCTCCCCACACTGGTGCAAGCCTATAACAATACAGTGCACAGTACTACAGGGATTACGCCACACTACCTGGTATTTGGACGACACGCGAGGCTCCCTGTAGACTGGATGACTGGCTTGGGAACCACCGGAGAGAACCACACTCTAGACGGATGGGTAAAACAACACCATGAGGCCCTAAATCTTGCGTACCAGACAGCAAAGGCACAGTCCAGACGCAGGAGGGAGCAAGATGAGGGCCGGTATAATCTTAAAGCCAGACTTGGACCACTACTACCAGGTGAGCGTGTCCTAATCCGTGTCTTCCGCAAGGGGTCGAGGGGAAAGCTAACACCAAAATGGGGCCCGGAGCCATTTGTGGTGGTGAGGAGGCTCCAGGAAGACCACCCGACCTACATGGTTCGACCGGAGGGGAGAGAAGCACCTAGCCGTACGGTTCACCGGAATAACCTCCGTCTTTGCCCAATTGACTTTGTGCAGGAAAGGCAGCAACCGGCAGCACCACAACTATCAATTGGACACAAAGCTGATGAGCTGCCCCCCCCCACACTTTGGCTCCCAAGGCTGGCGCAACCAGAGCTCCCCCGCAACGAAGCACCCCAGCCAGTAAGCCCACCTGACCCAAGAAATGGCCCAGTTCCCCCTGTGAGACGTTCCCACCGGTCAAATATTGGCAGGCCCCCTGTTCGGTATCAAAGGTAATTGGCCGGGACGACCAACTATAGAGGTGGGGGGTAAATGTCAAACATAGATTTTAGCCTGGGACTCCAAATCTAAAGCCAGTTTTATTTGTGTGTAGTGTTTTTAGTGTGACCTTGTTTTTATATACTGACTTTGGCTTGAGCCTGGGACAGTCCTGATTGATAGCCCTCCCCCTTATGATTGATTGGTCGGACTGGAGGACTTTCCCCTTTTTAAAACCCGGACAGAGGGACTGAAGGGGGGAAGGAAATCGGAAGCGTTACGGGGGACGAGGACAGAGGACAAGGGGAAACAAGGACCAGCACGCACCAGGACCAGCACGCACGCGGAGCAGCACGCACGCGGAGCAGCACGCACGAGGAGCAGCACGCACGCGGAGCAGCACGCACGCGGAGCAGCACGCACGAGGAGCAGCACGCACGCGGAGCAGCACGCACGAGGAGCAGCACGCACGCGGAGCAGCACGCACGCGGAGCAGCACGCACGCGGAGCAGCACGCACGAGGAGCAGCACGCACGCGGAGCAGCACGCACGAGGAGCAGCACGCACGCGGAGCAGCACGCACACGGAGCAGCACGCACGAGGAGCAGCACGCACGCGGAGCAGCACGCACGCGGAGCAGCACGCACGAGGAGCAGCACGCACGCGGAGCAGCACGCACGCGGAGCAGCACGCACGAGGAGCAGCACGCCCCAAGGAGAGACCTGCAGAGCCCACATACAACGCCCCGTAAAGCTGAGTATACAGGGACGTGATCAAGCAGCCTCAGTTGGTGTGTGTGCGTGCGCGTGAGACCGGAGCGTGATTGCCCACTCTCTCCGCAGCTGCATTGGCGTGGCGCATCAGGCCCCAGCCCAAGGAGCAGCGGACCCGGCCCAGCGGAGCAGCGGACCCGGCCCAGCGGATCCAGCTCAGGGGAGCACTGTATATAACGCCAGACGAGCTGAGTACTTACAGGGACGTGAACAAGCTGCCCCAGACTCTGTGTGTGTGTGCGTGCGCGTGAGACCGGCGCCTGATTGCTTGCTCTCTCAGCAGCTACCCTGGTGTGGCGCACCAAGCCCCAGTGGAGCAGCAGACCCGGCCCAGCAGAGCGGAGCAGTGCGCCAGGCCCAGCCCGAGCCCCAGCAGAGCGGAGCAGCGCGCGCCAGGCCCAGCCCGAGCCCCAGCAGAGCGGAGCAGCGCGCGCCAGGCCCAGCAGAGAGCGGCCCCAGCAGAGAGCGGCCCCAGCAGAGAGCGGCCCCAGCAGAGAGCGGCCCCCTTAACCTTTTATTTTGACCAGACCTTAAGACCCTTAGTCTTATTTTAACTCTTAATTGGCCATTTTAATTAGCGCCATAGGGCATTTTATAATCATATTTATTAATAAAAGTATCTGAAGTCTAAGCCTGTTTATATTCATTTTTAAACAGTTATTGGTTGTTCCACACCTGACACTAACGCTACTGCTACTGCTACTACTGCTATTACTAAAGCTACTGCTGCTACTGCTACTGCTAATGCTACTGCTACTGCTACTACTGCTATTACTAAAGCTACTGCTGCTACTGCTACTGCTAATGCTACTGCTACTGCTACTACTGCTATTATCAATCAATCAATCAACGTTTATTTATAGAGCGCCTTTCCTACACAAGGCAACGCAAAGCGCCTCACAACCCATATAACATCATGCATAAATCCTCAAACATTAGAATTTAAGTAAACATAAAAGGACAGATTAAGAGCACAAGATATATAAAATCACACAAGTAGTTAAAAACCGTAAAACATTAAAATCACACAAGGGATTACAATCATAAATAATCATAAATAATCATAGTGCATTAAAAAGATTAAAGATAAAAACAAATATAAAATCATTCACTTGTATGCACAGCTAAAAAGAACTGTTTTCAGTTCAGTTTTAAAAACTGCTAGAGTAGACACCTGTCTCACACTCTCGGAAAGACGGTTCCAGACTCTAGCAGCATGAATCTGAAACGCAGCCTCCCCATGTCTAGTTCCGACTCTTGGCACTAACAGAAGTCCAGTCCCTGTGCTCCTCAGAGCCCGAGTTGGTTCATATGGCACCAACATGTCGCGGATGTACCCTGGTGCGAGGCCATGGAGAGACTTGTACACAAGTAAAGCTACTTTAAAGTCTATTCTCTGAGCCACAGGAAGCCAGTGCAGAGACCTGAGGACCGGACTAATGTGGTCGTACTTCCTGGTTCTAGTCAGGACTCGAGCTGCAGCATTTTGGATGTACTATTACTAAAGCTACTTCTGCTACTGCTACTGCTACTACTGCTATTACTAAAGCTACTGCTGCTACTGCTACTGCTACTACTGCTACTACTAATGCTACTGCTACTACTGCTACTACTACTCTTACTGCTACTGCTATTGCTACTACTTCTAATGATGCCACTACTGCTACTGCTCCTGCTGCTACTACTGCTACTAAAGTTAAGTGAGTGTGAAGAAGAGTGTACATTTGTCTTTTCAGTCCGGTGAATAAAACTCACTCTCAAATGGTCACAAATAGTGATAAAATAAAAGTATTTTGCGCACTTGTAATACAAATATACACTGCAAAAAGTGGTGAAAAATATGTCAGAAATTGGCAAAATATAATTAAATTTCAGCACACATCTTAAAACAAGATTGGCCAATGGAAAGCAAAATTATATTGTTTAAAAAATATATTAACAATGTCTCACTTGGAGTGAGAAAATACAGTTCTTAAAAAGATTACCCAATTTTTTTTAAATCTTTTTTTTAACAGTGCATGATTTTTTAAACTTCAAAAGACATTGTTTTTAGTTGGCCACATCCATTAGACTCACTACACAGTCAATCACGGCACCAGAAGTCCTCTCGTATCAATCTCCTCTCCCTTGGTTCCCCCCAAAAATGTGCAAATTGTTCATATGACTTTATCAAAGAAGTCTAATAAATGAGAAACGAGTCTAGATCTGAAACAGGTCTCTCTCCTGAAGTTCCAATTTGCATTTTGAAGGTCATATTACTAAATCAGCAGGACGGGGATTGTCAGGTGCGGCGTTTTCCATGAGATGTAATGGAAAGTAATCGCTGTCTGAGGATGGGAGGGGGGCGGGGCAGGGGGGGTTCCTTTGTTCCGCCGTCTCTCACCCTCAGCTCTGTTTTTTTCTCCCACACGCGATTTTGAGATGGATCTGATTGGACACAAGCATCAATCTAGCCGCCGAGTCAGAGCCAGGTGATGTCACGTTTTTTAGAACCAGTGAAAATGCCTTTGCTTTAGTTCCCACGTGAAGAGTGCGGCCGCTTTATTATTGCTTATACTGTATATATTGTGTATCTGTAGATTAGATTAGACTTTATTTGTCACTATACACATGCATAATGAAATTAGAAGCAACAGAAACACGGACACAGAAATAATGAAACATTAAACATTAAAGTGCACAGTTGCATCTATTGCTCGGGAATTATAAATATAATATAAAATATGTAAAAATTCAGTGCATATAGAATTCAATAGTTTTCAGTCTATTTGTCCTTGCTCTGATGCCCCTGTAACGCATCCTAGAGTGAATCCAGGGTGAGAGCTGTCCTTAATCATGTTCTCTGCTCTTTGTGGTTAGATACACAAAAGTTACTTTGACGTTTCCCATTCAAACCAAAGGCACAGGTACAAGTCCTACAATCTCATTAAAAAAAGCCGCAGAAATCAAATTGATACAGAAAAAGTCACAAAAAGGACCGGTAACGCTTTATAGTAAGGTGTGCTTGTTAAGTATTAATAAGGTATTCATAGACATTAGCAACATGCTTATATATTGCTTATATGTACTTATAAACATATTAATAAGCTGCTCATTTCACTATTCTCTAAATGATGTTGTTCTAGTTATATGCTTTTAAGCATTTAATAAGTAATTAGTAAGATACTTATTAAAGGAGGAATATGTTTATAAATATATGAATAAGCTGCTTATTAAACTATTATCGATACCATGTTAATAGGCCACTAACAATATGCTTATAAAGATATTAATACGCTGCTTATTAATAGGTAATATTGTTAATAGGCCACTAAAAATATGCGTTAATAAACTGCTTATTACACTATTTTGCAGTACCTTAATCTAAAGCGAGGAGCATTTTTGTTAATGCAGAAAAAAACACAACAATGATCTAAGATGTTTTTATTTATTCAATCAGCAACAATTAAAGTCTAAATGAAAAAATATATCAAAGGACCAGACGATGCCCAAAAATAGGCGAGTTCCGCTAATAGGGGTGTGACGATACTTTCTCCCGCGATTCGATTATCGATATGCATTTGTATCAATATCAATTTTGGAAAAAAAAAAAACAAATGTTTTTTTTTTCTCCTTTTTTTTCGTTTTTATTGGTATCAATACTTAATATATGGCTACATTATGCATCTCCATTCTATTTATCATGAAATAAAGAGTATTTTTTTATTTTATTTATGCCATAAATTGGCATATTGTATATTTCTGACCAATATATCAATAATCGTCATATCGTGATAAAATCGTTATTGTAATCTTTATCGTGAGCTTTGTATCGTGTATCGTATCGTGAGGTACCCTTAGGTTCCCACCCCTGTCCGCTAATCTCTCAGGCTCGTGAAGTCAGTTGATTCACTGTTTTGCCAAAGCCAAATTCAAGCAGGTCGGAGCATGAGTGGGGGCATCATGGCTCCTTGAAGTTACTAACAAACTTTTGGCACAAACTTAATTTTGATATATTTTTTTCATTTAGACTGTAATTGTTGCTGTTTGAATAAATAAAAACATCTTAGATCATTGTTGTGGTTTTTTCTGCATTAACAAAAATGCTCCTCGCTTTAGATTAAGGTACTGCAAAATAGTGTAATAAGCAGTTTATTAACGCATATTTTTAGTGGCCTATTGCCACTATTGCCTATTAATAAGCAGCGTATTCATATCTTTATAGGCATATTGTTAGTGGCCTATTAACATGGTATCGATAATAGTTTAATAAGCAGCTTATTCATATATTTATAAACATATTCCTCCTTTAATAAGTATCTTACTAATTACTTATTAAATGCTTAAAAGCATATAACTAGAACAACATCATTTAGAGAATAGTGAAATGAGCAGCTTATTAATATGTTTATAAGTACATATAAGCAATATATAAGCATGTTGCTAATGTCTATTAATACCTTATTAATACTTAACAAGCAAACCTTAATATAAAGCGTTACCAAAGGACCAAGAATGTGAAAAAGTATGAGTTACTTGGAATTACGCTTCCAAAACTAAAATGCTAAATGCTAACTCTGTACTTTATCTTGTGCACTTTCTTAACCTGCCGTCTCTTTGCTCCTGCCCAGAGACTATCAGAGCATAAATATTAAAAAAAAACATGACATACGACAACATTATTTCCCCAACTTTCACTTTTCACTAGCTTCTTTCTGTATTCTCGAGCCACACACGTTTCTTGCCACCCTCCAGCTTTTAAATCGTCCTTTTTCTCAAACATCACACACACACTTCCACACAAGAAGTAACGAACCCCTGTGCCACGTCTGAATCTCTTCTTTTGCTGTTTTTTTACTGCTTACCGGATGGCTGCGTTTTACACCGCTCCACATCTTCGCAGACGGCTACAATGCTTATGAAGGCCAGTAAAAAGGAATCACCCAGAAAGCCCTAATAAAACTCTTTGCATTCCATTTGATGCATCCATTTGTGTAAAATATCAAGAGTCCATCGGCTGATTAAATCCATTATTTCAACTGGCATGGGGCCCCCCTGTCCGTCAACAAACCTCTATAAAGCTAGACTAGCGCATTCAAAGGCACCGTGCATTGGAAAACATTGGCTTTTGGTTTTTTTGGGTTCTTCAAGTTGCCTGAACATTGCAGCACTTGCAAAATGGGTCAAGTGACGCCCAAAATGATGCAAAACAGGACAAAGAATCTGTAATTAGTTTTAACACACGCTCACATTTTGCGGTTATGAAAACACGAGACGGATGCGAAAGGAGATGGCTAACCTGCGTTTCCATACACTGCAAAAAAAAATGATAAAATATGAGGTTGTAATTGCTTGCATTGAGCGTTTTGTGCCATATTTTAAAAACTAGATTCGGTAATGGGACAAGGCCATTTCGTCTTATTTCCTGAACTTAATTTTCTCATTCAAAGTGAGACATTTCTTGTATTTTTTTTAAAACAAGACCATTTTGATTTGTCCCGTTGGAAAATCTTGTTTTAACGTAGTCAGTATGTGCTCAATTTTAAACCTTTTTTGGCCAAATTTGAGCATTTTTTGACATTTTTTTGATTGAATGTAAGAATAGAAATGAGATAGAATTTAGTCCAGACCCGAGCTGCCATTTTGATTGAAACAGAAATTCCAATTTAACTAGTTCCTTACTCAAGTTTTCCATCAAAAAATGTTTGGTTGAGTTTTTATAGTGACTCACAGGGATTTTCACATCAACACACAATAAAACATGGTCGCTAATAACATGTAGTAAGAAGGCCTTTTTCACAAATAAAAAAAACATATGATCAGACATAAAGTTAGGTCACCCAGCTTTAACTTTTTTTTGTACACACACACACACCGTACACACACATACACCGTACACACACATACACACACATACACATCACCTTCTATCACAAAATAGGGTGTATGCATAACTTTTGTTGTTGTTCTGTGACATAACCAACATTGTTTAGCCACACACACACAACACATATACATACACACACACACACACACACACACACACACACACACACACACACATCACCCTCGATCACAAGATGGAGCCTATGCATAACTTTTTTTTGTTGCAGTGTGACAAAACCAACCACACCATTTACCCCTGTCAATCCAACCAACACATGCCCTCCTCTCTCTCTCTCTACAGTGGCCACCCATCACACACACATCACACACACACACACACATCAGACACACATCACCCTCTATTACAAGATGGAGCCTATGCATAACTTTTTTTTTTGTAGGGTGACATCATGGATGTATTATATTAACTGGATAGGGTATTACTAGCTTGTAGCTGAATAACTCACGTGCTCAGGGGATTCTCGCGGTACTGCAGACTGAACCAGACTGAACCAGACTAAATTCACGTGGGCTACCCAGAAATTTTCCCCATAGGACTCAATGCAAATTAAAACAGCTCGACCTCAGCTGAAAGAGAACCTACAGCTTTAATAAAGATCGTATTTTGTGGGGATTTTAGTGTCCCTTGTCATCCTGAACTTTTTTTCTTCTTAAATCCTTCGGTTTTGTTTAAATCCACACTTTAGTGCCACAAACTCTGCTCCTCTGGCTCTGGCTCTAACTCCCGCTCTGATGAACTGCTCTGATTGGTCAGAGCGCGGCCGAGCCCCTCTGTGCAAGTGCGTGAGACCCTCTGTGCACGTGCGTGAGACCCGGTGTGAGACCCACACACGCGTGTTTGGCGCAATGCATCATGGGAGATCATCCACTGCACAGAACCGGGAGGACCAGACGATGCCCAAATACAGGAGAGTTTCCCATAGATCTTTGCGAGTTTCAGGCAACTTCCGCTAATCTTTCAGCCCCCATGCCGTCACAAAGCGCCACTGAGCACAAACCATTCATTTGAATAGGGCGCCATCTTGGATCGCCGGGGCTTGGGTGACATAACCAACCACACCATTTACCCTCGTCAACCCAACACACATATGCCTGCCTCTCTCTCTCTCTCTACAGTGGCCACCCATCACACACACACATCAGACACACATCACCCTCTATCACAAGATGGAGTCTATGCATAATTCCCACTATTTACATCAAAGCAATAAGCAGCACCCCGCGTCAAAAACTGTCACCGCCACCGCTTATCCCATAGGCTCCGAAACGCAAGCAACCGTGCCACTCTTGGCTCTGATTCACGTCCCCTGTCGCCCAAATGACACATCCACACTTACACAGGCTTCCAGGACTCTGCAGCTCCCAAATGGTGCCTTCTGTTCTCGTGTCTGGCCATCTATGAAAAGATCCACTAACAACAAGCGGCTCTTTAATAGAAACGGCGCCTAATGCAACAGTATAGCTTTTGTCTCGGCGTGTATGAAAGTGAGGCGGGGTTATGTCATCGGGAAAAGGCTTCGAAATGAGGTGATTTTTGGGTCTTTTTTGAGGGAAGGGATGGATCTCTAAACGGTGACGAGCCCCGGACACTAAAATGGAGGAGCAGTGGAGGGTCGGTTGCATTTTTATAAGCACAATTTGCATATTGGATTCAAAGCCACTGAGGGTGAAAAAGGCATTTAAAAAAGAAACGTTTTCTTTCAGACTAAAACTCCCAGAGCAGTGTGTTTGACGGCTTTTCGTTATGCAAGCGTGATTACACAGCGTATACACCTTTTTGGTCTCTATATGTTGTTTATTTGTCATTATTCTTTCTCAGTACTTCTATCTTTACACACAGTTAACTTTCTAGCCGTTAGCATTAGCCTGATTTTTCACCACCTGTTATACAAACGTTATAAAATACTAACATTTAATAATATGGTGGTGAACAAAACAAAAGTGTTGCGGGAGAGAATTCTCAAAATTTGATTGGTTTTAATGGGAGCAGTCAAAACGACGGCTCTGGGAGTTTTAGTCAAACAATGTCTTCAAGCTGAAGGGTCCTGGACTGGTCCTGGTTCTGCTTCTGGTTCTAGTACAGTGAGTGCTGATTACCATAGCAACCATAGCAACACGCTGTTTCCTGTTAGCATTTGGTAGCATTAGCTTTTCAACACACTGTTTTTGCTTCAAGTTATTTTAGCAAGTTTTATCAATATTGACTAAATTTTAAAAAAATAAACCATATATTACATAATTTTAAAATTTTTGGCAAAAACTAAACACTTTTTTCTGCTCGCAATATCACTGAAGTTTTGTTGCAGCAGATCGTTAATTTGTCTCTATTATAATTCAAGATTTCTTCCCCATTTTCTGTAATCAACCCTTTCCCGCTGGAGCCCCCAAATTGCGTTAGAACTAATGGAAGTTTTGATCCCTCTCTCTGCAAATGCATTTAAAAGACTTATGGCAAACTTACTTCAACACAAATTACAACCATTAAAAGTCAATGCAGAACTTGGATTGCCTTTTTTTTGTGTTTTTTTTTAAATGCAAACTCAACAGGTTTAATTGTATTTGCATATGGAGTGACACATGAACTTGCATTGCATCCTGTCACCACGTCGACAGGGATAAAAGTCATAACAATAATCGCTAACATAACCTCAAGACACAACTCAAAACACCACATTGCTGCAGTAAAGACATAATATAGAAAAAAACATAATGCAGGTCACTTTGAAGTTCTCGACGTCACACCCATGTCTTTGCTTTGTGTCTGCTTTTTAGCCAAGGGACATCTTAGAAAATCACCATTGACTGGGTTTTATTGATTCAAATTCGCTCTGTTTTGCCTCCAAGAGAAACATACTGTATTTTAGCTGATTGCCCACTCATAATACTTCTAGACGCTCAATACTTTTCCATTTCTATACCGGACTTTTGTCACGATTGCCCTTTTGAAAACTGCACTCAAAACGGTTCAAAAACTTGTCATTTTTTTGTATTTTTATTTGAATCAATACTAAAACATTTGCGTCATGAAAAGGCTGGAATCCGCACATCGTATGAACCTGACATCGGTTTTATTTGATGACAATAATAACATAGTTTGGTCATTATAGTGCAATAAGTGCAAAGCAATCGGAACAACTGAAAAATTGATAAGGGATAGAGATTTCTGTGAATGTTGGTATAAAAATAGGTGTTACATTGATTAAAATATAAGACAACATAACAATACTTTTTTTTTTTTCTCCGAATTTTGATCTAATAACAACTTTACATATTAAGAATGAATACCCATATTCATTTTTAATATAATCAACTCCTTTTATGAGAGCTCCATGAAGGCTATCCCGCCTTCGGATTCCAAAAGTGCAGAAAGCATACAAAGACACTTCTTAATAATCTTCTTCAAACGTCTTTTTTCAACATTTGGGGGTGTGCCACTTCCAGAAAAAGCCACTTTTACAATGCAGAGCTACAGGAAATGAAACAACAAACGTAAGCCGTATTTTCTCCAGACGTTGATGACGTGTGATGACACAGGTAATACTGAATCAAAAGTTTTGAAAAGACATGGCAGATTATATCAATAAATATTTACTTACAGATAACAGCAGAAAATAGTCCCTAGACAGTTCTCGTGATCTGCTGTACAGTGTTTTTGTCCAGAAATGGTTTTATTATAAACATTTTCTCTTTTTTCAGATTCTCACAATATATCTTATGTATGGTTACACTCCTGAAAACGAAGTCGAGAAAGATTTTGACCTGTACACTTTTGTTATTTGATCCCTCGTCATAGAAAAATAGATTTTGCTTCAGAGTTCTCCATCCATGTCTGTTTCAAGAAAGCTGTATCCATTCCTGTAATGTCACGTTTCGGAAATAAGAAATAATATTGTTCGGCACACCCCACGTTTTTAAACTCCATTTGTTTCTTATGTTTGCAATGCGCCAAGGCACCCTTTTGTTAGGTCTGAGCCACTCCGCTGCAGGGAGAGATAAAATGCTGTGTTACTTTAATGATTCCGTTGCTCAGAACTGGCTGAAAGTGGTCTGTTTCTCCAGGACTTCCAGGTAATCGGGCTCAGACTGCAGCTTTGCTTTTAGCTCCAAATACTCGTTCCTATTGGGCTCAACATAGACAGTACTGGGCGCCGTGCCGTAGAGTACCGTCTCTCTTATCCTGTCCGGGTGCAGAAACTGGCGTCTGACATCGAAGTTGGGGTTGTATGTGTACGAGACCGGCCCCGTGTACTTGTACTCTAAGTTAGCCCCCGGTGGCAATGAGTTGATGGATTGGCAGGGGGATTGCTTGTCCGACTCCAGGATGCCTCTGAAGAAGTGGTCGGCATCCGGGACGGGGGAGGGGTTGTCCCGCGGTTCGATAGTGCTGACGCTGTACGCAGGGCTCCTCATGGTACTGCTCTCCCGGTCCTCCTCAGGGGTACTCCGATAAGTCACTTTGAGCTCGTGCAGGTCCCTATAGTCCTCCACAGTGTTCCCCTCTCGTGATCTATAAATGGGATTTTTACACATGTGGCCCATCGGATGAGGGATGTACTCGTAGACGTGGCCGGCGGGAGCTTTGACTTTGTTTCCGGATCGGTTGCTATAGAGACTGTACTGCAAGTTAAAAGAGCTCACGTCAGAGTTGTTGGTGCTAGTGCGATCGCTTTGGGACTTTTTGCGACGTTTCATGACCACTACGAAAAGTCCGGCAGCTACAAAAACGGACATGATGAAAACTAGCAAGAGGCTGAGAATGAGGACGGAGAGAGGGACGGTGCTACTCGGGGACGTGATTTTTGGTGGAGTTTCTGTTGTGACAACGTGGTCATCCATCGGTTCTTCCGTCGGCAGAGTCGGAGAGACGTACGAGTCCGCATAGTCCGGGCAGAGCTGGTCCGATTCGATAGAACGCAACTCGATTCCTGCGTGGCGTTTGGGGCTTTCGCATATAACCTCGTTGACCATAGTGCCCGCGTTTAGCTGCTCAAGCCATATCTTCATCCCGACAATATCGCAAGAGCATTCCCACGGGTTTTCAAACAGATCAATTTGCAGCAGGACCTTGAGCTGGTCCAAAACTCCACTCACGGGCAAGTTTTGGAAGTTGTTGTTGCGTAGATTGAGCCTGGACAGGGACAGGCTGGAGAATATACCCACGGGTAACGTCTTGAGTAGGTTGTTGTTCAAAAAGAGCAGCTGCAGATTGGGGAGGTACCGGAACGTAGCGGCCTCCACCTCTCGGATTTTGTTGTACTCTAAATAAAGGTACTGGAGATTTTGCAAACCATAGAACATTTCTCCAGTAAGCCTGTCCATGAGATTACCGTTCAAATACAGCCTACGCAGGTTGATTAAATCCCCAAAAGCCCTGTCGTGGATCACTGTTATCCTGTTGTTTCCCAGGTGGAGCAAATCCAATCCAGTGGCTTCGATAAAATCAGATCTCCGCACCACCGGGATGTAATTTCCAGTGAGATACATTTTTTTTGGATTGTATGGCTTGGGTTTGAGATCAGAAATGCTCTCAATCTTCCTCTCTTGGCAGTTGACATTTAGACCAATTTCAGATATCTGTAGATTACATGTGCAGTCGGTGGGACAGTCCAAAGGCACGGGAGATTTGGTTTGAAAAGCAATAATTGGGCCGTAATTGTAAGGGTTACCTCCGGAAATCCTCGACGTGGGCTTGGTTTTAGTTCTGTTAAATTGCCTGGTGCCCCGGGTGGGCTTGGAGGATGACCTCAATACCGCTGAGGAGGTGGCGGATGTGGTGGCGGATGAAGGGGTGGTCTGGTAGTACCCACTGGTGCTGCTAGGGGGCGCAGGTCTGACCGTGTCTTCCGTGGGCCGACGCGGACACAGCTCTTGCTTAGACACCTCGTCCAAGTCCCGGCCATGCAATCTGAACGGGGTCTCACACACCACCTCCCCCACCAGGGCTGTGTACGCAATGCTTTCCAACCAGTTTTTAAGCGCGACCAATTCACAAGAGCAGTTCCAAGGGTTTTCTTCAAGCTGTAATTCCACCACTTTGTCCATGTGCTCCAACAATCCCACGTAGGGGAAGACCTTTAGCCTGTTCCCTCTCAAATCTAGATGCGTCAATGGCACATTCCGGAATATATTAGAGGGAAGGGCGGAGAGCAGGTTGTCATTTAAAATCATGACAGTGAGTTGATGGAGTCTGCTCAGTGCATTAGAGTCAATGTTAGTGACGTAATTATAGTCAATCTGGAGATATTCCAAGCTCTCCAACCCGGCAAAAGTGTCATCCCGGATAATCTCGATCTTGTTATTGTTCAGGTGCAATCGTTTTAATCCCTGGAGTCCATTGAAGGCTCCGGACTCGATCTCGGATATGTCGTTGTTCCCCAGGTGCAAGATGGTCACCCCCGTGTAGTTGATGAAGTCATTGACGGAGAGTTTCTTGAGTAGGTTCCCCGTGAGGAGGAGGTGGTACATGGAGTACTGGACCGGGCTGATTTCCGTGAGGCGGATTATGCCCCGGTTCTCGCAGCTCACGGTCAGGACGCCTTCCTTCTCCTCGCATGTGCACAGGTTGCGACAGATCTCCCCGTAATCGTCATACATCTCGATCAGCCTCAGAGATGATGCAATCACAAGGAGTATTTTGAGGATCCAGATATGCATTTTGTCCTGGGAGAGGGTGCCCCAGCTCTCACTCAAGCGCAGGAATGGGGGGTCATCTAGAAGGGAGGGAGAAGAGAGAGGAGTTTGCTTTTTTTTTGCTTCTTTTTTGTCATATAGAAAACACATACACAGCCACAATGAAAAGACAGTAGTAGCAGACAAGTTGGCCTATTAACGCCGCGCTAATGATGCAGATGTGTAATGTCTCCGTCCCTTATTTTCCTCCCCCCCCTCTTGGCTTTGACGTGTAAATAAACAAGGCTGAATTTTTAATAGCTGCATACTTTAATTGATTATATCTCCTGGATTGCTACTGCGCATTTCTGATAGCTTCGTCTGAATTCCAATCCATCTGAGGAAGGAGGAGAAAAAAAAAAAAGAACTATTCATCATGTGCCGACCCAGAGATCAGCCTAATGCATTCCCCTGAGACTGAATTTGAAATGACAACACGTTTAAATCATGCATGATGCGAGGGTAACCTTGCTTATGATACAGCATTAATAATAAAAACATGATTTCAGCTTTTGGCAAAAACATTTTTTGACATTGACAGATTCGTCCCATGTCTGTATGTTCAGCCTGCCTTGTCTGATTATGTAAATACGGAAACACATATGTATATATATAAATACACATGTTAGAATTCTTTAGACTATATTTGTTCTCTCTCTCTCTTTCAATGCAACAGTCACAGCCCACATAAGCACCCAGCCAAGGCAGAAAAACCCGTATTTACATTCTGCTCCTTGCACATCGCGGTGATAATACTTCTAAAACAGTGGTATGTTGTTAAGCCAACTGCTATGGAGAAGGTTACAGATCCCCTTCTGTCGTGCCCAGGCGTCACGCACACACAGAGGCGCACACACACAGAAGAGACGCACTCCTTAAAAAAAAAAAAGAAAAAGAGAAAAGAGAGAGCTCTCCCAGTTCCCCTCAAATCTCTCCGTGTTATTACGCATTGGCCAGGAGGGGTAAATAAGCAACGTTATCTATATGCTTCTCTGTGGGAATACTGTGATAAGAGAGTGGTTTTGCAGCTCTATGCATGAGAGGGGGACTGAATATATTGCCACGGAATCCGCATTAAGTTCATCTATGCAACACACCGCGGACACATCGCGTCTGTATAAGAGGCAACATCTTCATCAGATAAATAATAAATATATAAATGTAACAGAAAAGAGACAGAAGTGAGGAGCCCAAATGAATAGGCGTTCTTACCGTGCGCTTGTCCTCAAATACATCCCGGTGTTGAAAAAAAAAAAAAAAAGCCTTCGCCCTTTCTCTGGCTCCATAGAATCTCCAACGCGAAAAGGCTAAACGGTAGAACACCCCTCAAACTCAAGTCTCCTCGGTCCATACAGCTCGGAACAGGGCACGCATGCAGTTTTTTTTTTCTTTTTTTTTTTACCAGTAACGCGACGGCTCCTGCGTGCGTCTTCTCCCTGGCGTCTTCATCAGGGCAAGCGCGTTGGTGCTGGTGGTGGGGAAGGAGAAGGAGAAGGAGAGAAGGCAGCAGCAGGCGAAACCCAAAGTTCTGACATGTCAAAACGGGGTGGCAAAACTGACACGGTAATCCACACACGATCTCTTTGCCGCATGCATTTTGGATTGGGAGCTCTGACTTTCAACGGGAGGAGAGAGATGCCCCTGGTGCGTCTCTACACGGCAGTTCATACGAGCACAAATGTTCACCACCAAAAAGCCATTTCAACTGGCTCCTCGCTCAAACTTGCGACATTTTTTTCCTTCCCCAGCAGCAACACAGAAAAAAAGAAAGAAAGCCGAAAGCAGCACACGGTATCCTGGGTGTGTAATCTTCCAGCGTTTTCAACTAGTGGAACTTGATCTCCTTTTTGGTGCAAGCAGGCGCATCCCCTACAGCCATTATGAAACAATCAACATAAGAATTGCAATATAAATCAGGAGGAAAAGCGCATAAATCCCTCAATCCCTCCACTGTCACGACGAGGAAATGAAAAGCAATTGAATGCGTGCAATAGTCTTTAAGGGGGTATGGTAATGTGGGGAAGGGAGGGAGAAGTGAGGGAGGAAAGCGAAGGAGGGAGAGGGGACAGGATTGGCCTATAGGGGGCAGCACAGTTATGGAAATAGCAGCGTGTGTCCTTCATAGATTTTATTTTATTTATTTTTTGCTTCTTCCCAGGCGTTTTTGATGTGACACTGGTGAACTATAGGGGTGAATTTCTCTTTTATTCTGAAATGGGAAAATAATATATTGCATGACAGCCCTAGAAAATCCTTTGAATTCATACGGGAGGCTACACTATGTAATTTCACAATCAGACTGTGTTATGCCTCAGTTGAGTGCTGTAGCAAATGTGTTTTGTAAAGTTGAAAGTATAGAGTAAATGTAATGCGTTCAATTACATACAATTGCCAGAACAACTTATTAGTCTAATCTTTTGCAGGACCCCCGTGTTGTACACAATGCTCACATGGATGCTACTAAATCAACACAATTAGACAAAAGTAAGAAATCAAAACGATTCATTTTGCCTTGAGATAAAATGATGTTATTTTTGTGTGGATCAAATGAAAGACAAGTTGCTGCAAGGTGTTATCTAACTTGTCATTGAAAAGAACTACAGAAAAACAACTGTAAAAATGTGATTAAAGAACTGTTTGAATTTTTTTTTTTTTTTTAAATTCAGCACCACGGACAGCGATTTTGCAGGAAATTAAGGTTTTTTGCAACTTTCAATGTTTTATCACACACTGGAAATATTAGTTAAACGGTGCAATGATTAATGCACTTGTCTTCCTGCTCTTTATTTAGAAAATTAAGCATTTTCTGGAATATGAAGTTTCTGTGTATTTGAGGATTTTTTTACTTCCGGGTGCATCATCAAGAAAAAATGTCCTTCCAATTGTCCATCCTTCCGTGGTCGTCAAATTAGACCAGAGAGTTTTGTTATGGCCGAGTATTGCAGAGTGCATACAAAAGTCTACTCAAAGTGCTAACAAAAAAAATCAAAATAAATTACAGTTCCTTAAAAAAGAAAAAAGATACAATCGTTCAGTTGTACGCACAGATAAACAGAACAAATCTGTCTCATTTTAGGGAAGACTGTTCCACATTTTAGCTGCATTTATCTGAAATTCTCCCTATGTCTCTTCTTGACTCTAGGCCCCAGCAGGAGGCCAGTCCCTGTGCTCCTCAGAGTCCCAGCAGGAGGCCAGTCCCTGTGCTCCTCAGAGTCCCAGCAGGAGGCCAGTCCCTGTGCTCCTCAGAGTCCCAGCAGGAGGCCAGTCCCTGTGCTCCTCAGAGTCCCAGCAGGAGGCCAGTCCCTGTGCTCCTCAGAGTCCCAGCAGGAGGCCAGTCCCTGTGCTCCTCAGAGTCCCAGCAGGAGGCCAGTCCCTGTGCTCCTCAGAGTCCCAGCAGGAGGCCAGTCCCTGTGCTCCTCAGAGTCCCAGCAGGAGGCCAGTCCCTGTGCTCCTCAGAGTCCCAGCAGGAGGCCAGTCCCTGCGCTCCTCAGAGTCCTAGTTGCTTCATATGGCTCTAACATGTCATGTACTGTGCTCATTTTTTAATACGCTGGAAGACTGCAGCGAGTCCAAAGTGTCTCTGAAACAGTTGTTTTGTGTTTTACAAGTGTTATTTTTCTTGCTTTTTTCTGCCTGAGATGTTGCTGCAGTAAAGTGTTCATGGTTTTACACTGGTCCAGACCAGAGCAGAGAGGATTCATGGTCTGAGACAAGAGGATCAGCTGAAAATCCACCGGAGGAATGCTAACTTTTTGAACAATGCTAACAAAGCATTTAGCATTTTACTTTGGACCAGAGCAGAGAAAATTGTCCGAACCAAGCGGCTCCACCTCTGCTGCTGTGACCTGAAGAGATGTTGCTTATTATTATTATCACTACTATTGTTAGCTTTTTAGAATAATCCATGTCTTTGTTTTGTTTGTTTGTATGGATGTGGTTTTGCTGTTATTTCTCCTTCAGGGATCAATGAAGTATCTATTTATCTTTCATCTCTACTTTCCTCTTTCAAAGACAACATCCACGACTTCTTAAGGTGAATCTATTCTCTCACATCGTGTTGAAATACTTGAAATGCAAGTTGTGAAATACAGTAGATCATAAATAACCTCGTTGTTATATAGCCGATTTACCAGAAAGAAGAAATACATTTACAGCAGGATTAGCCTTAAGCTCATCTCACACAAAATACCGCGGCCTTGCTAATGCCCCTGCGAGAGCTTTGTGTGTATTTCATATTTTGCAGAGATTATTTGACCTCTTTTATTGAAGCTGCCTGGCCCCCTTCTTTTTTGCAACTTTTAGACGCACACAGCTAAATCCCCGACAGAAAATCGAATTAAATCTTAGCATATGGCCACGGCACCATGTCCAACGAGATTTTGGTCTAAGGAATTGTGTCGCAATAAGTTCTGATCCCCTGTTTAGCATGCAACGGGCGGACAATAGCGAGATGTAGCATGCGCGGCGACTTTACCCAAATTAGCGGAGGAGATCCTTTGAGTTTTCCTAAAGTTTATGTAATCGTATTAAGTCGGTCCAGTGGGAATGGATTTATCTCGAACACGAGGGAAAGGCTTTTTTTTTCTTCTCCTCTTTAAGTCGTAGCTTCGTCTTCCACAAACAGGATCCAGGAAGTACAAGTAGCGGGTGTTCTGGAAACCTCTGAGCTATGTTTTGTTCGTCGTTGGTTAAAGCATATTGATTTAAAGATATAGTTTATTGGTCCCACGGTGGGGAAATGTCAGTGTTGCATCAGCAGTTACCGAGCAGTAGGAATAAGGAGCACACAGCACAAGATAAATGAGAAAAAATGGAAAAACTCACTTTTGCATAACAAAGTAAAAGTATTGTATAAAAGCAAGTATAAAATGTCTAGCTTTAGCATAAAAAAGAATCAAGTGTAAAATCTGTAGCTTTAGCGACAGTAGCTCAGTTGGTAGAGCCAACTTTGAGCCTGAAGGTTGTGGGTTCGAGTCCATGACCTTCTCCATCAACTCCCGCTGATGTCTGCTGTTGCTGTGTCCTTGGGCAAGAACCTCTGGGAACACCTGATGCCACAGTGGGGCGGCCGCGGCTATAAAGTACCAAACTGCCATGGTGTCCTTAGGCAAGACACGTCACCCCCATTGCCTAGAATGAGTCTGGTGTGTGTGTGTGTGAGTGGTTGGTGGTGGTCGGAGGGGCCGATGGTTGCCTCGCTTCTGTCAGTGTGCCCCAGGGCAGCTGTGGCTACAGTAGTAGTTTATCACCACCGTGTTTGGAGTGAATGAATAATGACACATGTGAAGCGTCTTTAAGTGTCCAAAAAAGCACTATATAAAACCGATTTATTATTATTATTATTATTATCAATAGCATAGCATAGCATATCAAAGTAGCAAGTATAAAATCTCTAGCTTTAGCATGATAGAGATTCTATACTTGCGTCTTTAACTTAAGTATAATAAGGAGGCAATCTTGAATCTCTATAGCAGAGTGAATTAGCAAGAGTTAAGAAGGACATTTCGAATGATAATAATAAGAAGCAAGGATAAAATGCTAAAAATAAATAGCTGCAAATAAGTTTTATAATCATGTTTTCAAGTATCAACAAATTCAGGTCATATGAGCCATTGAACTTTGATCTTTTTTTTTTTTTTTTCCTTGTTTATGTATGGAATCCCATTGTGGTTGCATGGGTTCTGTTTCATGGTCATTTTTCGAGAGTTGAGCCGTAAACCGGATCTCATCGATGGCGTTGAATAGATTTGTGGAAATGAGAGACAGAAGGACACCGACCGCACCGCGATCATAATGGACACTCCCGCTGCCACTTCACTGGACAATAGAGGGACAGAGGAGCACTTCACCGTCTCCGACCGCTCGCCTCCTCTCCCAGTTATATTCAAACCCCAGAATAAAGGCAACTCGTGGTTTCACCGGCAACTTTGACGTCGCCGCGATTGATGTGAGACACGGAGGCCTTCACAATCTGGCATTGCTCACACGTTTAGTTAAGTAGTTTGATAGTTTATTTTCTTCGGGCCAATATGTACACCAGATCTCAGGTCACACGGTTACAGAAATCACAAATACTTTTTACAACAAGAAAACAAAAGAACCAAAATGTGTACATAAAGAACCTTGTGTGCGAAACAATGCCTGACCGAAGGGTTTAGGCTGAAGTCGAAACTTATCCCGCCTAACCCCTATAACAGTGTGACAATACGTCCAAAGATGACACATTATACAGTTTCTCATATAACTAAGATGTAGCACAAAACTTAAACTTCTACAAATCAAGTATGTTAGACATGTTCACAATGATAGAGGACACAATATGCAGTTTTTCATACACCAACAATAGAAACATGTTACACAAAACTTAAACTTCAATAATCAAGAGTTATTAAGCATAATCCAAATCAATTGTCCTATTACTTCTCCATAATATTTAACTTATACTTTTTATTAAATGTTGTAATATATCTAGAGCCCTTGAGTTGAAAAGGTAGGCTGTTCCATAGATCAACATGGATTTAAATGTAAAGTTCCGTCTGGAACAGTTTGCCGTTGTTTATTCGCTCTATAACTTCTCTGCCTCTGTTTAAATCTGCTCTCGTACAAAATCTCCAGAATTCATGTCAATGTTTCTGATCTTAGATTGTGAGACCTAAACTTGTCTTTACTGTCTCCCAATTATTATTATTACAATTATTATTAATGGTATTTTTTGTTTTTCTTGTATTTTTGTTTTGTTTGCATCTGTTTTGCTGTATCTGTCCTTGTGAAATCTTGAGGACCCCCTCAATAACGAGATGACTCATCTCAAGGGGCTTATCCTCGTTTGTATGTTGTGTTTCAGATGTGGTGTTTTTTATTTTGTGGACTTCGATAAATAAAGATAATAATAATAATAATAAATTAATACATAAATAAATAAACTCCTTTGACATGTTTTGTTTGTTTTTCATATATATATAATATATATATATATATATATATATATATATATATATATATATATATATATATATATATATTTTTTTTTTTTTTTTTTTTTTTTGCTTGCAATTAATCCAAAATATTACTTTCTGAGAATAAAAAAAAAAAAAACCGGACAATGACACAAAATGTATGTCTTTTATTTTCACATGATTTCAGGAGAACTTTTATTTCAGTTTGAAAAAAAAAAAAATGTGATGGAAATTCTCTTTAGAATTGTTAATCCCTAGTCAAAAGTGCATCTTTACAGTGAAGGGGCATGAGCACAATTTCCATAGATGCACATTGCTAACCCTATAGTTACATATAGGCTCTACAATGGAAAAATGCCTTGCAAAAAAATATAAAGACAGGAATATATGAAAATAAGAACAAAATATATTAATATTATTATTATTATTATTATTATTATTATTATTATTCATGTTCACTTTATTTACTAGCCCCAACTGACATATAGTATAAAAAACATACATTTTAAATATTATTTACTTAATTTTTTGAAATTTGTTTGGAAATGTTTTCATCAAAAATAGCACACCAAACTTATTTTAACTTATAAACTCACTGCTCAGAATTTTTTCTCCAATAATATTATGACGTATTATTTTCTTAAAGCTTGTAACGCAATCTTGCAACAAAAAAACTTGCCATTAGAAAAACAGAGATTTTACCATTTTCAGTGTGTTCACAATCATATGTTTTGCCAGTTCTAAAATTGTTTAAATCACAGTTCATTGAAGGACTTCCATTATGTCCTTGTGTTTTTCCTCATGGATCAATAGTCTTGGTTTTAGGGTGTAGCGTTGTTGAATAAAAGCCATTGTGGTTCTGGAACATTAGATTATACAGATGTGAAACTGTCACGTGACGCTAACGGCTCCGTATTAACATGTGCAGCCATCATACATCAACTGCATTAAATATGTCCCAGCGCCGATTACGATGCAAGTAATTGAAAGTAAACAGGAAGAGGCCACCCAGAGGAGATGGAAACGGAAGCGTGTGTGTTTCTCCCAAAACAATGGATCCCAAAAATTTGATATCCGGCCTTTTACCAATTCAATGAGTGTATGTTATTCAAATAAACAGAGCACTTTTGGTTCATTTGGCCAAAGATTCAGCCCACTTAGGCAAAGTTCTTCTCTTCCAATCTCCTCCAAATTCAAGCTCTATTGTGCATGTCCTGTATTGGTACTTAAGAAATGATTAAAAATGCATTCGTTTTATATGCCCGCCCCCCCCATTCACGCACACACTAGACTCTGGGGCGACAGTAGCTCAGTTGGCCAAGGTCGTGGGTTCAAGCCCACCTCAAGACTTTCCCCGTTGACTCCCACTGTCCGCTGTTGTTGTGTCCTTGGGCAAGACACTTAACCTCTGGGAACACCACATGCCACAGTGCGGCGGCTGTAAAGTGCCAAACTGCTGTTGTGTCCTTAGGCAAGACACTTCACCCACATTGCCTAGAATGAGTGTGTGTATGAATGGTTGGTGGTGGTTGGAGGGGCCGATGTCACATACTGGTTGCTTCGCTTCTGTCAGTGTGCCCCAGGGCAGCTGTGGCTACAGTAGTAGTTTAACACCACTGTGTATTATTATTATTATTAGATTCATTTGTATGTCGGTGAAGTGTCTTGCCTAAGGACATGACGACAGTTTGACACTTTGCAGCCCCAACTGCCCAACTTTTAATCTTTTAATCTTTAATCTTTAATCTTTATTTATATACCGCCTTTCACAGACCAGAGTCACAAAGCGGTTTACAATTGTTATTTTATTTTTTTTTTGTGTGGAACCTGGTCTTCCCAGAGGTCTCCCATCATAGCACTAACCAGGACCTGTCCGGCTTAGCTTGAGAGATGTGATGGGATCTGGCTTTCACCTGCAGAATCAAGCTAAAACCACATTAGTATTATTAAACCAATATGAAAAAGTCTTCAGCACCACGGACAGTTGCTCGTTTTCCCATAACAGACACGAATATAAATGTCTTGTTATTTTAATTGACACGTTTTTTTATTTTTGTCTGTGTATTTTTATTTTGCTCCTCTGCTTTGTACAACCCACTCTTCATCCTGGCGCCGTCATTAATTTCAAAATTTCATTAACACATTTCTGACGGCAAACACACAGGCACGGTTGGCATGGCAACACAGACCGTGCCAAGATATTCCAATGAGTGGGATATCTAAAAGGGGTCAGTCAGGGTTTCCAAACAGCATTTCACAGTTTGTTTGTTTGTTTTTTCCCACCACACATTATATATTTTTGCCTTTTGACTAATCATTGATGCTCGACAGACACCGGTCGTATTTCAAACTTCACGTATGATGAGGAAAGACACAGAGCTCTTAAAAACACGAGAAGGCGCCGTGCCAACAATTTGTGAGAAGTACAGAAATAATCAAATGGTCTCTAGCAAAAGCGGACGGGCAAAGACAATACACCGCCGCACACTTGGCTCCGGTCGCTACTTCTTTGCCAACGCTTTAATTAGAACATATCTTCCAGAAATGGCTTTTCATTTTACAACTTGTCCCGAAGAGAGTGGGTGTGGAGATTGTGGCGGCTTGAAAATAGGCTTGGTTTGCCTTAGTCTTGACTTGTAACCGTGGTATCAGATAAGATGCAATGTAATCCAGCCCTCGGTACACTACTGATAATCTAATCGGCTTTTCAGTGAGAGAAAGAGAGAGAGAGAGAGAGATTGAGGAAGCCATAGGTAATGCCATTAGCGCACGGAGTCAGTGATAATGCACGGTAAAAGCTTGGGTCATCATGTTGGTCAGAGGAGCAGGAGTCGGCTGCATCAAAAGCTCTGGAAAAGAGTGCTGGTCCAATCAAAGCACATGGTCTCGTCAGCAAATTTGATAAGAATGCACGATATGACTAACCGCCCATTATAGGTTGTCATGGTAATACGTGAGATTATGTGTCTGACCCTGCCTGTTTGAAAGTGAAAATGTTTTATACAGGTTATATACTATGTTGTTTGGATCGGTACCATCTGCGGTATGTGAAAGTCACTCTGGGAACTGCCAAATCTGACCGGGAGTTATTCTGTGATGGTGGGGATTGCGAGACCAGAGAGAGAGAGACTAGAGGGGGAGAACAGAGAGGAAGACCAGAGAGAGAGAGCCCAGAGAGAAAGACCAGAGGGGGGGACCAGAAAGGGGGACCAGAGAGAGAGAGAGACCAAGGAGAGCGACCCAGGAGAGACACCAGAGAGAGAGAGACTGAGAAAAGAGACCAGAGAGAGAGACAAGAGGGGAGGACCAGTCAGGAAGACCAGAGAGAGAGAGAGACCAAGGAGAGAGACCAGAGAGAGAGAGAGACCGAGAAAAGAGACCAGAGAGAGAGAGACCAGAGAGAGAGACCAGAGAGGGACACCAGAGAGAAACCAGTGAGAGAGAGAGAGCGGCCAGAGGTGAAGACCAGAGAGAGGGACCAGAGAAAGGTGTTCCGCTCACTTCATTCCCTTTCCCACTTGACTCTCTCTCCCCTCTGACAACAGTAAGATTCAGCGACCACATCACCTCACAGATGTGTGGATCTCATTCCTGGATTACACAAGACGCTATATAAATAAATCTTGCTTGCATACAGTAACTTCTGTCTCTGTATACACTGAAAACTCACTGCGATATTACACCCGTGGTGCTCTGGAAGTTATAGGAAGCTGTTGGAAGCTATGTGTGCTAGCCTTGCCCTGTTCATCTTATTTTATTAATTGACCAGAAAATCCATTGGCTTTTTTGTGTGAAACTTAAAATGCACTTGTCTTTTTTCTACTGCTCTGTAACTTGTCATGCAACTCTGAAAATTTGGCCACTGTGGGACGGGATACAAGATATCTTTAAATCTCTTAAAAGTAAATTAGCTGTGGGATACTGCAGAACCGTAGCAGCTGGTGTGAGTCACGGACCGCGGAGACACAACTGTCGCGACCCGGACCACAGTCCTCCATCCACAGGGGGCAGTGTGAGCGAGCCAGACGTCAGGCTCAAGACCCAGAGATACTTCAACCTTCTCCGCATGTGGAAGGGCCTTGTCTGAGCCGGTCCCACTGAGAGGACACCCAGGACACACCGGAGCATGTCTCTCAGGCCTGGGAAAGCCTTGTGTACATGGAAAGAAAACCCAGCAATGGATTAAGTGGATCACCTTGGATGGAAAATGTATATAGACATGCATTTTGTGTAAGTGAGTAAGTAAGTAATGTTTGTTTATACAGCACATTTTACAGACCAAGGTCACCCAAAGCACTTCAAAATGTTCAGAGTTTGTTCCAATCCTTCCACACACGGTGATGAAGCGAGTCCCCGAACACATGGACCATCAGCTCCAATCAACACCATCCATTCACTCTCTCATTTACATTCAGACCTATTGTGCATGTTTTTAGTGGTAGGAGAAACCGGAGCACCCGGAGGAAACCTACGCAAACACGGGGAGAACATGCAAACTCCACTCAGAAAGGTCCTGTTCTGACCGGGATTCGAAGTATTGAGGATTGGTGTGAAAACAGTTCTTTAGTAACTACGTAGGCAGATCCATAAAGATGAGAAAGAGCTGTGAAAGGTTCAGGGAATGGTGAGGGCTATACAAAAAAAAGCCCTTCAAAAACGATTCGTCTTTGAAACGTTGTGAAAGCGATGAGAGGACTGCGTTGCTCAAGATGAATTTTGAAAATATGAAAGCTCTGGATGGGGCGACAGTAGCTCAGTTGGTAGAGCAGTGGCCTTTGAGCCTGGAGGTCGTGAGTTTCGATTCCCATCATGGGGCCTACTCCAACTGCTCCCACTGATGACTGCTGTCGTTGTGTCCTTGGGCAAGACACTTAACCCCACGTTGCCTGAAGCCCCTGCTGAAAGACCAAGGCTGTTTCACCGCTGACAGAGCAGCCACCTTCCTGTGGACTCACCCCCTGCAGAGGATCAGCGAGGGACTGGTGCTATGAGCGTTGGGTAGCAGCTCTCATTGCCACCCACCGACCCGGAAATGGACAATAAAAGGCTTGAAATGAAATGAAAGCTCTGGATATGAAAGCTGGTTATAATTGTTTATGCTAACTAAAACACATTTTTTTTGTCTAAAGAATTTGGCTACATCCATGCAAATAGACAGGTGTTCTATCAAATCCATTACCGCTCAACACCTGGGATTTAATGCACAGAAGAGGCAAATGTTTAAGCCATACTCTGGAATAGTATGGGTAAGCAGGTGAGTGAATTTCAGAAAAATATCTTACAGAAAAATACTATTCATTCATCAATGTAAATATATTTTTCAATCATTGTCTATAGTTTGGAATGATCAAACAATTCATCAGAAGTTTAAATTTAGCCCCTTAGCTGGATTAAGATGGTTAGCCTTGTCTTACCACACCATTGTACACATTTCATTTCATACTACGTTTGGGATTTTCTCCATTGAGCTCCGTTAACAGGTGGGAGGGAGGTTGCAGGTTGAAACGCTTAGATTGGTGTTTACCGTGAAATGTTCTAGTATTTAGCATTAGCCTAGCTTTAGCCATCTCCTTAGCCACTAGCAGAGCCCATGGGGAGTAGCTCCACAATCTTTGCAGAAACTACTTTTGCTACATATTCCTCTTGCTCCGGTTTCAATTTCTTGATAGAACCAGAACAAATTCCCTTACTATCGTATTTGCCGCCATTGCCAAACTACAACCTGCCAATTCGGCGCAAACTCTTGACGTCACCCACATCTATCTACGACACCGCCTCCCGGGCTCGCTGATTGGTCGGAGGGGATTCAACAGATGTAATTGCAGACACAGGGACCAGACCCAGACGGTATATGCAGGGAAATGATAATTGACCAGTGTTATCGAATGGCAAAGACCAGGCTAGACTTTGGTGAAAACTGCATTAATCCGTAAACGCTATTTAAATAATGCATAGATGTACCTTTCTGGATGTCATCTCTAGCTAAAGACAGTGCTCATGTGTCTGGGTCTTTTCTCCTTCTTCATTTCCTTTGAGCCCGAGACTGATATTAAGCCTATATATGTCTCATACATTTTAAACCTTTCTTTATTACACTTAAGCAGAGTCTGATCAGTTTTCATTCAATATCACTGGTTTTCCACGGAGAGAAACTATGTCAATCCAGATATTCTAGCCAGGATCCTGTTGGGTTTTGGCAAATATTAAAAGCTACAGTATTTCACTGTTGTTCCCTGTTCCTGCATTCGGCCAGTATGCACAAGCCGGTGAGTTTCCACCTCACATATAATCAAACGTATTATTATTATTTCTTATATATAATGACATTTGGCTATTGTTTGTGATGAACCTTTTTTTAAATTAAACTGAATGTTTTTTTTAAATTATTATTATGGAACTTAGCTTCACATTTTGTTGTTTAAGTGAAAAATAAAAATTGCAAAGCTGAACATTGGCAGCTTTTTGTAACTAGTGATAGGCACAATAAGCTTTAGCTTCTGCCAATTCCTATCAGACATAGTGTATATACATTTTCTTCTTTTTTGTAATAAATGTTAAAATGTCGGAATGAATCAAATTAAATGTTAAAAGTTAAATGTTTTGTTCTGAAGGCCGAAGCTACTGGCCCCCTGCAGCTGCTGATTGGAGCGTCTATGGTTCATTCATGGTCTGAGTGATTCTATGTCAAATGTGACACGTAAGATTTATTGTGAGATCAATAAAGTCTATCTTATCTTACCTTAAAATATGCTCTTTTTACACTTTTCTTTCACCATTCTTAGCTATGGATCCCAGACTTGCATGTGAGTCCTTAATCAAATCTAAATAAATGAATAAAAATATCACATGCACGACGCAAATCCTTGTTCGTGTTGTCTTTGTGATATCAATAAAATGTCTTCTGTCTGCGACACAATCCCAGACCGATCTTTGCACTTTTGCATTTCTTGTGTTAAAACTACTTGATTCTGTGTTGGGGAAGGAGAGAAGTACTGCTATGATTTAAGAGCTGTACTGTATTTTAATCACTGTATTAATTCTGGCAACTTTGTAACCAGACATAATACAGCCGGACCGGTGCATCCCGTAACTTGCATCCAAAATATCATCCAAAACCACTTTCTTGCATTCTCTCTTCAACCATTTCCCCCATAATTCATAGAGAGGCTCCGACCCCCAAGTCCAAAGCCTCTGTACTAAATCTGCAGCCTGCACCCTGAGCATTCATCACGTCTGGGGCGACCGGAGCCGTGTAGAGTCCCAACCATCTACCCCTGTCCTGACAACCGTGATGGATGACTCCGACGGGGCAGACGCGCACTGGGACCCCCCCTTTCCTTTTTTGTTTTTTTCACTCTAAAGTAATTTGAAACTGTTGAATCGGTAACGCACAAACTTGAACCCCACACTGTACGTCGCTGCTGCTGACCGAGCGATAAGTGCGGCTCGTCGAAGGAAACGAACGCCATGAACCTTGTCCTCGTCGAGCGAATTTATTTGACTGTAGTCAGCAGCGGCACCAGGCTTGCATTTGGATATGTCACTTAATCTTTCTGGCCAGGGATAAATCGTTGCGAGGCGTAGTTCGGGCCATTACGTTTGGGGCCGTTTAGCTTCCGCCGCAAACAGGAAAGTGGAGACAATAACAGGACCTTTGATTCGGAGTCTAATGGAAGCCGCAAACTACCTGGAACGGAAGCATTTGTCATCAGCTATTTTTGGCTGAAAGAAGAAAGAAAGAAAAGCAAACAAACTGTATGATAATGCAGCCAAGATGGTGGAAGTGGGTGGATACAAGTCAAAGTGTGAGTCTTTTTTTCAAGAAGACACACGGTTGTGTTTGGAGTTGCACACACCTGTCTTGTCCTCTTCTGAGTTTTGTTTTGAAATCGCCCATACTTTTTCTCGTCCCCACTTTACTTCTTGTCCTCGATTATTGCCCCACCTTGTCCTCGTGTGTATTTACTGTGTGTGTTCCTTTCCCCATGTGCCAGATTGTCGTGTTCCTTGTGTTTGTGAATCTAGCACGTTTTTTGTAAGTAAGTAAGTAAGTAATCTTTAAATATATAGCGCCATTCTCGGACCAGAGTCACAAAGCGCTTTACAATTATTATTTTTTGGGCATTTGCCTCTCACTCCACATGAGTGAGGTTTTTGTGATTTTCAAGACCCACAGATTATTATGTGCTATTACTAGGTGAAATATGAAACCAGATTCTGAAAGACTGGACTGTCTACTTTCATCAGCAAAATTAAGTTTGTTTCTGGCTAGCTTTGTTTTTCTGTAATCCCCAGTCGAATAGAGGGAAGTTTGACAGAAATCATCAGTCTCAGACAAATACGTCAATGGCAGTCAATTAGTTAAACTTAAAAACAATTTTGGGTCGGTTTTTGAGCCACTTTTGGGCCAGTCTGACACACACCTAGACATAGACGTCATTGGCTCTGTTTGCACCTGCCCTACTTGCCCCTACTCTACTCCGCCCGAGTTAGAAGCCTTACCCTGGCCCTGTTCAACCAGTACCCGGTCCTCACTGGTCAATCCAGGCTGCGCTGATACTAAAGTATTCTATCTGATAATAAATGGCCAGGACCTGTCTAGGTGAAGTTTGCATGTTCTCCCCATGTCTGCGTGGGTTTCCTCCGTGCACCCTGGTTTACCGTACCACTAAAAACATGCGCTGAGGGTAACGAGTGAGTGAATGGATGGTGTTGGTTGGGAGCTTTGATGGTCCGGTGTGTTCGGCGTCTGGCTTCCGTCGTCACCGTGTGTGGAATGAATAAAACAATATCTGTACATGTGAGAATATCTGAAAGATGCGCGACATAAATAAAGTACAAGGAATGTTCCCAGATTTTTCTTTGTTGTGGGTATGTTGCTAGGATACAGCACAACCAGGAAACACAACCGGGTAGAGTGGGGCTGGGGTAAATAGGGGTCAGCACTAGATCATATACGGAATCGTGACGGAAGCGGAAGTAAAGATTACAAATTACCTATTAATGCCTAAATTTAACCAGCTATTCCCATAAAATAACCCCAACCCAGCCTTAACCCTAACCTTAACCATCTTACTCAGACGCCTAAAACTTAACCAGTCACCACTTAAGGACTTATTAGTCTAAAACTAATTCGAAAGTACGAGTGTTACTTCCGGTTTCGTCCCGATTCCGTATATGATCTAGTGCCGACCGGTAAATAGGGCTTTGTAAAGTGCTTTGGGTGACCATGGTCTGTAAAAATATGTTTACTTACTTACCTATGCCACATTTTTTATAACCAAAATATAATAATTAATTGGTTTTAAAGTTGTAGATATTAGACGTTGGAGGACATGACCATCTAAGGTTCAATTTCCAATAAAAAGTTCCACCGTTGGAGTTTAATCTCTGGCTGAACACCCGACTTAAACGAAAGGGGGTAGAGAGGATCTTGCCAAGACAATTAGGCAAAGCAATAATGGATTTGAAGTCACCAGAGGAAACGGTTTGTCCTCCATTTGAATACTAGAGATAATTACAGTTATGTCTCCAAAAAGTGAGAATCAGCGTGAATGAATCAATTTGGGTAAAAGAGGGTCTCTGCAAAGTGGAAATAGCAGCTCAGATTAAATGACAGAAGCAGCAGGGAATAAAGTCACTTAACCATTAGTTTAGAAGTTCAAGTTCAAGACATGATTGAGCTGAGAATTTTTCAAATACTCTTTTTCTTTCTGCCAGTTCTGAAGTGACAGCAAAACTATCAACTATTGAAAATTCTCTACAATGAACACAGTTAGTAAGTAATCAATACGTCACTTGGGCTTATACCAATTCTAATTCTACTTCCACTACGATTACTAATACTGAATTGTTTATTATGATATCTTTTTGGTGCACTCAAAGACTCTTCTATGGGGTAAACTGACTACCAACTCTCATTAAAGAGATGGTGGCAATGACAATGACAGTTTGGCACTTTTACAGCCGCCCCACTGTGGCACCAGGTGTTCCAGAGGTCTCCCATCACAGTACTAACCAGGCCCCACCCTCCTTAGCCTCTGAATTCTGACACACATGCAGGTGGCATTATATTATATGCTTCTACCACCTCGACCGATGGCACTTTTGCTGCTTACTTACAAGGGGAAAGTACTTTATTGCCAGAAACCTCACAATATAATAGACATGTTTATTGAGTGAATGGATGTTTAAAGGAATTATGTTTAAACTAATCACATATAAAGCAACAAAAAACACTGAACTTAATAAATAAATAAAAACCTTTAATAAAAATCCCATACACACAGATCTTATTGTTTGAATCAATGCATTTGTGTAAGAACTACAACCATATTGATCTATAATTATCAAGAGAGAATAAAAAAATCAACACACTTACTTAAAATGACTCCATGAGCTTCCGTGTCTTCTCTCCGTCCACAGTTCCATAAAGTGAGAGTGAGCTGTGGACTTGCTGTGGACTTGCTTTGGTGAGTTGGAGGCTACAAAGATAGCCGGAGCCCGAGCTGGGCCCGAGTCTGGGCACTGGATCAGTCGGAGGATTACAGCTGGTGGCTAAAGCCGTCCTCTAGGTGGACAAACAGAGGAACAAGTCGCGGTCTCATTGCAACCACAGAGAGAGGATTTACCGGCCCCCAGTGGACCCCTCACTGGTCCAGATGGAGCGACCAAAAACAGGGCTGGAAAACACAATCGACTGTGGACCATGTGGCCGATTACAGAAATATGCTTCAAATCTGAGTTAGAGTTCATTCAATAAAACTCAATGTAAAAATGTTTGCTGAGATTACTTGACATTAGTTAATCACTGGGAAAGATTTAGCGTCTATCGCAGTAGTATATAGTATTTATGTATGTGACCTAGAAAGTAGAATTCAGATTTTTTTTTATTATGTAACGTATCTTTTGAAATATACAAGTTACAATGGCATTATTTAAGTTAATAATGTACTCTGGACCATTTAGTTTTAGTCATACCAGTGACTTTCTGACTTTCTGTATTGTATCTGACTGCGTGAATTTTGTGTTTTTTACCTTTATCTGACACATTCTGACTTCTCTCTTAAAACAAGATTCTCCAATGAGACAAAGCCATTTAGTCCTATTTCAAGAACTGTCGTTTTATCTTCTCATTCCAAGGGAGACATTTAAAATAAGATAAGATAAGAGTTCCTTTAGTCGTCCCACAGCGGGGAAATGTCGATGTTGCAGCGCACAGACAGGACAGCAGTGAGAGCACACAGGGAGCACACAAAATATACAAAAATAAGTAGTAGCTATGTTTCTTAACTAGCATGACTAGCTGCAGATGCTGAAAATGCTTCAATACCAGTCAAAAAAAAAAATATATATATATATATATCTATGTAGTAGTGCGTATTGTATCTTTTTAAAACAAGACAATTTTCCGTTGTCCCATTGGCAGTTCTAAGGCAGTCAGAATGTGCTCAAATAAGGATACTGTACATTTTCCCGAGTTGCAAAGAGCACAGTGTCTGAATTATACAATCGCAAAAGTCAATTTCCAACACTTGACATTATTGAACTGTCGACATTTTCCGCAGCTGTCGTGTGAAATGTTTGGTGGTTCAACTACCTCAGATCAATGTAAGAATTATTTTGAGCTTCATTCCCTCTGTCAAAATGAATAAACTTGTTTTGTCACAATCCGGTCTAAATAACTGCCACGTACCTTTTGTCATTTGCTTTCATGCCGATATGTTGACAGCTATTTTATTTGTTCCTATTTTGGTGGAAAATTATTTGTTTTCTTGTTGTTTTGATGATCATTATGAAAGTCGTCGTACGTCGTTGAACTTCAGTCCTCAGCAGCGGATCAGAGTCACAATGTCTGAGTGAAATGGCACCTAATGTGTTTTTTGGCTGTATCTTGATCCACAGAACAAACTTGAAACTATTGATCGATTTACGGATCAAATCTATACACCCACACTCAACACAAATGCTCTGTCCTTCACAATTTCTGAACGTTTAATAAAAAAAATAAACTACTTTTAAACTACATTAAGACATTGACAAGAAAAAACATAGAATTTTGGCAATCCACGACTGAGAGGTACTGAGAAATTATAGAATATTGAGGTTTTTTTGTATGAAGTGTATCGGATCTATGATAGAACCTTGAGGCACCCCACAACCATGCATGCAACCATTGGACTTACAAACCATTATAGAACGTCTAAAATACTCAGGTCGTAGGAAAAGAGACTGAGGGATTCAAACACTGGATTGAAATGAGGAAGAGTGAATCAAATGAGAATCAGCCATTATCTGACTTGTCAACAAGGAGTGGAAGAGTTTCTAAAATGGATTAGATTTACCAACTGCAAAACAAATACATGTCACTCTGACTAGAAATAAACTGAGAAAAAAAAAATCAAGATAGATAATTACTGACTATTTGTAGCAAACAATTAACATATTATCCATCTCCTACCAAAACACAGGTAAGAGATATAAACTAATGTGTTCCCCTGACTGAGCTGTTCTCTGTTCGACAGGAGACCAAGAGCTGACCGGAGATGCAAGGAGAAGCCAAGGCAGGCAGGTTTATTTGTATAGCAAAGTCTATAGCAGAGTTTGCATGTTCTCCCCACATCTGCGTAGGTATCCTCTGGGTGCTCCGGTTTCCCCTACCACTAAAAAACATGCACAATAGGTATGAACATAATGAGTGAGTGAAAGTGGTTTGGATGGTACAGTGTGTTCGGCGACTCGCTTCCATGATCACCGCATGTGGAGAGAATGGTATAATTATCTGCACTCTGAGCAATTGTAAAGCACTTTAGGGGATCTTGGTCTGTAAAATGCATCAATCAATCAATCAATCAAATTTTATTTATAAAGCGCTTTTCATACATAAGATGCAACACAAAGTGCTTTACAGTTTGGTTAAAAACAATCCCGCCGACCCAAGACCCCTCCCCCAGACCACCCAACAGACCCACCCCAAACCACAGACAAACACACACACACGCGCTCATGAACACACACACACACACACACACACACACACACACACACACACACACACACACACACACACACACACACACACACACACACACACACACACACACACACACACACACACACACACACACCAGTAAAACAATAAAAACATGATGAGAGACTTGGCAGGGTTCAGATGCAACCAGCTGAAAAAGCGTCATCCAAGGAGCCGTCTGCACCAGGAGCAGAGAGCCGCCCGTAGCCACAGGGGACGACACAGGACCCAGAGGAGACATGAAACCGAGGCCCCAGGCCCCCACCAGGCCCAAGAGTCCGACCCCCGCAGCCACACCGACCACTGCTCCCGGTGCAGAGGGCTCCTCCAGAGGAAACACTGGGTATACTAAAAACAATACAATAAGTAAAACACTAAAATGTGAGACTAAAAGGAACACACAATACATGAATAATAGCAATAGCAATATAATAAATAATAAATAATAAAAGATAAATAGAATGGAATAATAAAAACTAATCAAAAGCTACTCTAAAAAGGTGCGTCTTGAGCCTACTTTTAAAAATATGAACGTTCTTTGCGGCCCTGAGCTCCTCCGGCAGACTGTTCCAGAGACGGGGGCCGTAGTGCTGGAAAGATGCCTCGCCGTGAGTGTGTGTCCTGACTTTGGGGATGGTTAGGAGTCTGCTGCCGGAGGAGCGCAGGGGCCGGGAAGGTTCATAGGATAAAAGCAAATCTGAAAGATAAGAAGGCCCAAGACCATTAAGACATTTAAAAACCATTAAAAGAACCTTAAAATCGATTCTGAAACACACGGGGAGCCAATGCAGCGATTTTAAAACCGGTGTAATGTGGTCCCGCCCCCTGGTCTTAGTCAGGACACGTGCGGCCGAGTTTTGGAGTAATTGAAGATTACTCCAAAACTCGCATCCATCCATCCATTTTCTTCCGCTTTATCCGTTGCCGGGTCGCGGTATTCTGTAAAATGCGATATATTAAAAAACCTTACCTTACCTTACCTTACTTACAATTGAAACTAAAGATGGATCAGCAAATCCACAATACATAGGCAGCGTCAACAAAATCTGGATGCACTAACGGCCGAGATGGGATTATCCGGCAAGTGGTGACCGGACAGGCCTTGATAAACAGAGGCAAAACCAGCCACCACTCAAAACTCACCCCTGCCTCCTGCCTCCACTAAACTAACCCAACACCAGCAAAACCTATCCATGCGTGACACAACTTTGTAATTTTAAAGTCAGAATCTCTTAGAAAAAACAAAACAAATAAAAACTATCAACTGGAACAAGAAAAAAGAACACTCTGACCTATTTTTTTATTAATAATGCCCTGACCGCTCAATAATCCCAGGGTCAGGAAGAGAAAATGTCTTTGTTGGTTTGGAGGAGGCTTCTGGATGACCCTGACCTCCGCGGGCCTGCACCTGAGGCCCGGCTGCAGCTGGAGGAAACTCGCACGATAAACGCCCGAGCGCTGACTGGCACCGACCTCGACCTCTCATCGATTCGCGGAGGTGGATTTAAACTGTGCCAGAGGCATGTGGCATCATTTAGCAACGTTTGTGATCTACGTTTTCAGCCGGTTCGTGAAGGGCCCAGGTTGAAATCGTTGTCAACAGTTGGAGCTTGTTCTTCTTGCTCTGCATTCGTTATGTCTCAAATTTTAAAAATAGAGTAACGGTAAGAAAAGTGAGTTAATGAAAATGAGAAACTAAACATTTGTTTTGCACGTAACACTGTAGGTTTTATGTTTTTATAACTCCAATTTGTCAAAAGGCAACAATAAATCATACTCTTTTTGAATGCTTCTCAGTAGTTCAGTGATATTTTTATTTAAAAATCAGTTTTACAGGCCCTTATTCTTGTTATTGTTTTCATTTCAAAGTCTCGCCCTCCACTGTTTTACCAATCAGAAAGTCCGTGATCCAGGTTGCCAGAACTCACCGCGTGGAGCTAATCTCACTGGTAAGTACCATGTGGAGGAAAAAGGTCTCGTTATGATTCTCTATCCATTATTGTATTTATTATCAAGTGTAAAAAATACTAACACACCTAAAAACACACAGATAAGTCCAGGTCCACAGCAGAAACTAAAAGAAAAATATGTATTTTGGATGGCAGGCAAGACAACTCAAAGTGCTGAGCAAAACAAGATAGCATTACAAATCATGAATAATCACAATACATTAAAAGAAAGATACAAATATAAAATCCCTCAGTTTTATGCCAAGCTAAACAGAACTGTTTTTAATCTGGATTTAAGCATAGTCAGAGAGGAGAAGGCCTGTCTCACATTTTCAGAAAGATTGTTCCAAATATTCCAATGAGTCTTTCTGGTGAGGGATATTTGTTGGCAGTGAACATGTTTTTTTGTATTTACCCGGAGTGAGCAGGTAAAACAAAACCAAACCAAAATCGACTGTAGACCATTATGAAAGTGAGTGTAGCATATTGTTGGATTCTGTTATTTACGGCTGTGTGAGAATCCCAGCTTTACTTGAAGAGTGATTTTAATTACATACACATGTTTGTAATATTCCCCATAATGACTCACACATTAGAATTTTCTCTGGGGCTACATTTAAATCACCCATGTTTTCTTCATTATTAATTTGGGATTGTTCTAAATCTGTTGCACATGATTGAGCTGCTACATTAGCTTTTCTCTTTGGATCTTTTCAATATGATGTGAAATTCCAAATGTTTCCGGAGGGGACGTGTTGGAGGCAGACGCTGTGATGCTTTTGAATCCCAGTTGTCCAGGACACAATCAGCCGCTCACAGCTGCCTCAGCCATGGCTCCGAGACCAAGAACGGCTTCTATTTATTTACAAGGTTCAGCAGCCGGAATGATTAAAACAAATGAACAAAGACACATGAAAAGAGTCATCGCTGGACTGGGTTTGGATTCAAAACCATGGAAGAAGCGTCTGAGGAAGCCAGGAGTGCTAATGTAAAGAGTAATGCTGAAAGGTTGAATAAATAACTGTTATATTATTTAATCTAATTATTATAAAAATATCATTCAAAGCATTCAAAGGGGAGCAGCAGGAGCTCAGTTGGTAGAGCATTGGTCTTTAGGCCTGAAGGTTGTGGGTTTGAGCCCACCACAAGACCTACTTCACGACTCCCACTGATGACTGCTGTCGTTGTGTCCTTGGGCAAGACACTTAACCCCACTTTGCCTGAAGCCCCCTCTGAAAGACAAAGGCTGCTGTGGACTCACCACCTGCAGGAGGATCAGTGAGGGGTTGGTGCTCTGTGAACTGGGTGCATCTCTGACTGCCACCCCCCTGACCCAGAAATGGATTAAAGGGAAGAAAATGGATGGATGCATTCAAAGCTACAATGGCTCCAACAGACTTTAGAAACAGAGATACATACATGTTGAAACAAGTGCAGTCCTTTTGTGTTAAAGAGAAAAGCACATCAATCTATCTCCTTCCCCTTAATCTATTTCTAAGTATAGGGTGGCAGTCAGAGATCAAGGCTATTTTCTCTGTCGATGAGAGCATGTAACCTTTGATCTTCCCGCAGGGGCTTCAGGCTAAGTGGGGCTAAGTGTCTCACCCAACGCTAGAAGACATCTCAAACCCAAAACCATCACACTCAAAGGCCATTGCCCTACCAACTGAGCCACTATCGGAAAAGAATCTCAATTTCAACACCTGTTATGGAATTGAAATGGAATTGACGTCCATAATATTTGTGTTTTATGGTTTTTAAGCAGGTTATCCAATCAGAGAGCGGAGTCACGTGGGTCGCCAGATTGCTAGACAAAATGGATCTTTTTTTAAATAACCAATCGGAAAAACAGAAACAGAACCAAGCGTTTTTTTGCGAATGTTAGAAATAAGTTAATCATCATCATACCTGAGCCAGAGTTTGTACCTTTTGAGAACCCTGGATTAAAGCCCTCCCAGCTGTAATGGTATGTACCAATAGCAGTTAGTAATTACCTGTGACAAGGGTAATTTGCTATGGTTGTATTGATGAACAAGAACTAGCAACAATTATGACTCCACCAAACTCCATAATGACATGCAGATACCTCTCGTGCTGAATCATTAATTACAAATTAGCTTTTCGGAACAACATCAGAAAATCACCGACAAAATCAAATTAAAATCAGTGTTAATGAGAGCGTTTTTTTTAATTGGACTAGACTGAAATAGGTTTGTTAGCGGCTGTGTGGGGACTCTATTGTTACCCCCCCCCGTCACTCTTTCAAACAAAGAGAGGTTAAAGAGAGTTTTAAAAGGTGGACCAGGGTGTTTCTTTCTCTCGGAGGTAATTGCATATTGATCCAAAGATCTAAACAGCGACAGAGCCTTCACTCGAATCTTCCCTAGCTTGTGTAAAGAGCTCGCAGTTGGTCGGACTGGAACAAAATGATATTCGGCTAATTACATGTTCTGCCAGTCTGCCTTTAGGTCTTGTTATGGGCCTGATAATTAAACGTAGGGTGTTAGCGGAGTGCTTTGTTCAACCGGGCGACGTTTTTTTTTTTTTTTCTTCCTTCAAATTAGCGAGACACAGCCTTTCCTCTCGCAGCCACCGCACGGATCCAAAACTGTCGTCTTCAGTCTTGCACTCTTTAATTGAAAATATTGTCGCTTGTGCTAAACCGGAAACTGTGCCCGAGCCTGGGGGAATTAATTTTTAGTCTGAGTCAAACGGCAATTTTGTATACATGAGTTTGTGCAAGTTTGGCATTACACTTGAAGGATAGCGTGTTGGATTAGATTTGATTATGTATGTATTTCAAACCTCATTAATATACTATGCCATAATGAAAAAATTACCAAAAAACAACGTTATTATTCTGGCAACACATGATTTTATCTCAGATTTTATCTTTACTTTTTGATATGGCTATTTATTATTTTGATCCATTTAATTTAAATTATTCATTTATTTCAAACCTGCAGGTGTACACAAACCGGAAAACAAAAATACAAAGGCCCCTTGGTTTGAAGGGGGGATGATGGTGTCCAGGACCTCCATCTCATTGACAGGAGTGAGAAACAATGAATCTGGGTTCTAATCAGTTGAAATGTCCATGTGTGATTAAAATGATTTTTAACCACTTGTGTGATTTTATTTTAAGCTTGTTATATTTCTTGTGCTCTTATTGTGTTTTTCTTTTAATGTCCTGTGGGATTTGAATTGCAGCACTAATATTTATGTTTGTATTGAGCCCACCACAGGACTTTTTCCACCAACTCCCACTGATGTCCGCTGTCGTTGTGTCCTCAGGCAAGACACTTCACCCCCAATGCCTAGAATGAGTCTGGTGTGTGTGTGAATGGTCGGTGGTGGTGGGAGGGGCCGATGGCACAGACTGGTCGCCTCGCTTCTGTCAGTGTGCCCCAGGGCAGCTGTGGCTACAGTAGTGTGTCCATAAAAAGCGCTATATAAAACCAATGCATTATTATTATTATTATTGCTTTTTTTACTGATACAAATCACTAGGACATGAACACACACACAGACCTCGTTCTACCAGACTCAAGGGTCTCAGGGAAATAGTAAGAGTTTGAATTAAGGATGACTTTGTTTTAAAAAGTGCTGCATCTGGACGACTTTAGTCAGGGGTGTCCAAACTTTTTAGAAAGAGGGCCACTTTAGTTCACCAGACTAGTCCAGGGGTCAACATCACCCGACTGAAAAACTGTCTTGACGGGAATCAGGCTGTTCTGGGATTTATGATGATCTACAACAGAGCTGAAGTTGGCTGAATGACACGTCACCAGCTACATCAGCACCAATAACGGAAGTGACACAATCAGAAGCCACCGTACCGTATATGAAAATATGTAAAAAAAAATGTACTGGGCTTTAGAACAAGATCTACAGTAAATCGGTTGAGCTGAAGTTGGATGGATGAAGGAGGATTAATGCCTTTCAATCATTTCTAACTGAGTGACCTTGGCATTTAGTGTAATACAATCACTGCTTTGTGCCGAGCAGACGAAGTGGGTTTAAATCCGCCAACATATTGTGCTACATTCTCAGTTACTTTCTTTTTTCTACGTCTGACGCACACTAAAGTTTCGGCTGAATAGTTCCTTGTGCAAAGCCTCTAAGTGCTGAGGAGTGCAGAGCTGTGGACAAATGTAGCTCGCGAAAATTCAATTTGGTAGACGTCAGCCAAAAGCTACCCCCTCCAGGCCGGTTCGCTTCCCCAGCCTATCGCTCGGCAAACGCCCCCTTCCAATCATCCGTGCCGGACAGGCAGCCGCTTAAAAGCGGAGCAACTCCCACTCTCTGCCTTCTCGAAGCCTCGCAACCACCGCCTCCCCTCCTCCTCCTCTTCACCCTGCCTCCAACCTGCCTCCAATCTGCCTCCAATCTGCCTCCAATCTGCCTCCAATCTGCCTCCAATCTGCCTCCAATCTGCCTCCAATCTGCCTCCAATCTGCCTCCAATCTGCCAAAATGCCGCCACCAGTGCCTAGGTCCCGGGGGATTGTACGCGCTCCATCGCAGGAGCCTCTCCGATCTGAAGGCCGCACCGGGGCCTAGGGCGCCAAACCACCTCAATAAATACTCAAAACCATTTTCGTTTCTCGTCTCTCCAAATTGAAGTGGATACAGGCAGCATTGAAGCCACAAAAGATGTGTTTGAAGTTCATATAAAGTTTATTTTGAGTGTGTTTATGTGTCTATACCTGGTTATGTTGTGTTATTTGTAAAAGTGTCTGACATAAAGATGTATCATCATCATCATCGAGTATACTTAAAAAGTGAACTAAAGTACAACAAGAAAAATGAAAACAATAAAGAATTATAAATAACTATTTTTCAGGAGTATGTAATATATTTGAGACTTATAAAACACTTGAGTATGCTGAACCCAAGCCCCGGTGATCCAAGATGGCGCCCTATTCAAATGAATGGACTTCACGGAGACCGGGAGATTAGCAGAACTCGTCCATATTTGGGCATTGTCTGGTGCAGCAGTGGACGAGCTCCCATGATACGTTGCGCCAAATATGTGTGTGTGGCTCTCATGCACGTGCACAGAGGGGCTCGGCCGTGCTTTGACCAATCAGAGCTGCTGATCAGAGCAGCAGCAGAGCGGAGTCAGAGCGTGAAGGAAAGGATCAGAGTTTGTGGCAGTAAAGTGTGGATTTAAAGAAAACCGAAGTATTTAAGAAGAAAAAAAGTTCAGGATGACAAGGGACACTAAAATCCCCTCAAAAATCAGACCTTTATGAAATCTGTAGGTTCTCTCACAGCTGAGGTCGAGCTGTTTTAATTTATATTGAGTTCTATGGGACTTTTCTTTGGGTAGCCCTCGTGAATTTAGTCTGCAGTACCACGGGCGCCCCCCTCTAGCCATGGGTGGGACAGCTTTAAGCTAGTAATACCCTATCCAGTTATTAGTTTTTCTCATTCGCTTTGGTGCATTTCTCAGACTTAAAGTTCTCAAAACTATCAGTTCAACCTCCTCAACATTGAGTTGTGTGTGACATCATCGCAGCAGTTTCTCCTTTGAACAGATTATAAATTCTTTTGTTCATGTATCAGTTACTTTCATACATTTTTTTTTAACATTATCATTTGCTTCTGTCCAGTCAGTCAAAATGAAACATACTCATGACTTCTGAATAGTCATTCTCTATAAAACCAATAGTCCTCTTTTCATCGCTTCGGTCATCACATACAAAATTGTTGAACTAGCTTAAAATCATATTTGTCAACCTCATTTCATACATTCCATTATCTTTTTTTTCCTGTAAATCTTTCCTAAATTGAACAATTTCTCTCAGGTGTATTTCAGCTTCACTCATGAGGAGGTGTGTGTTACAGTTTTTCTCAGTGTTTTTGGTGCATTTCTCACATCATTCTTCACATTTTCACAAGTTTGTGCTTTTCTCAGAACAATTAGTGCAAACTTCAAAAATTGGTGGATAACCTTCAAAAGTGCATCACTTTCTCAAAATGAAAAGTTAATTCCTCAGAAGCAAGTCTTCATGTCAATGAAACTGTGTCTCAAAATAATAAGTCCTGATTCCATTGAGTATGAACAACAGTCACATGACTTAGTCATGTTTTCATTGGGAACGTTTACTCTCTCGTTTTCAATGTAAAAAAGTCAGATCTTGGTGACACTTGAGCACGACTATGAGCACACTATACACGACCTTTACAGCCTATGTGTGTGTATCTATGTATGTATGCACTGTATGTATGTATATGTACTGTATGTATACAGTATGTATGTATGTATGTGTACTGTATGTATACAGTATGTACTGTATGTATATGTACTGTATGTATACAGTATGTATGTATGTATGTATATGTACTGTATGTATATGTACTGTATGTATGTATATGTACTGTATGTATACGGTATGTATGTATGTATACGGTATGTATGTATGTATATGTACTGTATGTATACAGTATGTATGTATACAGTATGTATATGTACTGTATGTACAGTATACAGTATGTACAGTATGTATACAGTATGTATATATGTATGTGTACTGCATGTATATACAGTATGTACTGTATGTATATGTACTGTATGTATACAGTATGTATGTATGTATATGTACTGTATGTATACAGTATGTACTGTATGTATGTGTACTGTATGTATACAGTATGTATGTATGTATATGTACTGTATGTATACAGTATGTACTGTATGTATATGTACTGCATGTCTTTCACATAAATTGTATGAATTGTATGACAGTAACTGATACATGAACACAAGCATTTACAATCTGTTCATAGGAATGAGAAAGTGCCATGATGATGTCACCAATGACTCAATGTTGCGAAGGTTGAACTAATAGTTTTGAGAACTTTAAGTCTGATGTGAAAAATGCACCAAAGCGACTGAGAAAACCTGTATATTGTTTACATTTGTCACAGTTCTACCATAATGCTATTTCTTGTATGTTCTATGTATATACATGTGACTGTATTTTTGTTGCACAATGCTGTAGAATTGTAAAGAGCATATACATATACATACATACACATACAGTAATAGATCCATGATATATACATACATAAATACAGTATACATACATACATGCATACAGTACATACATACACACATACATATATGTCAGTTACGTCTCTAAATACAGTCTTTGTGTAACTTTACTGTAGTTTTTACTGTAAACAGGTCGTGTATAGTGTTCTCATAGTCGTGCTCAAGTGTCACCAAGACCTGACTTTTTTACACTAAAAACACAGAGTAAACATTCCCAATGAAAACGTGACTAAGTCGTTTGACTGTGATGTTCATACTCAATGGTGTCAGGACTTATTATTTTGACTACACAGTTTCATTGACATGAAGACTTGCTTTTGAGGAATTAACTTTTTAGAAAGTGACGCACTTTGGCAAGTTATTTTTTAATTGTTCTGAGAAATGCACCAACAGTTGTGCAAATGTGAGATATGCACCAAAGCAATTGAGAAAAACTGGATTATAGATCCATGGCTGAACCATGACTGTCGCCCCCTGCAGGACACTCGCTTTGGAGAGCAGCTTCAGTGACAGACGTATTCACCCTAGCTGTGTTAAGGAAAGGCTAAGCAGGTCTTTCCTTACTGCTGCTGTCAGACTGTACAATGAGAACTACTGAGTCCCTTCATGTCTGTAAATAAGTTAATAGCGCAATCATGTGCAATGTGCAATACTGCCACTTCATAATGTCACTGTATAGGACAGGGTAAGAGCACTTTTATACACATATAGGACAGGGTAAGAGCACTTTTATACACATATAGGACAGGGTAAGAGCACTTTTATACACATATAGGACAGGGTAAGAGCACTTTTATACACATATAGGACAGGGTAAGAGCACTTTTATACACATATAGGACAGGGTAAGAGCACTTTTATACACATATAGGACAGGGTAAGAGCACTTTTTTTTACACATATAGGACAGGGTAAGAGCACTTTGTCTACTCTTACCCTGTCCTATATGTGGATAACTTTGTACTATATACTGTAAAGATATTTCGAAAGATTGATACTGGAGCATTTATAGCTAAGAAACATAGCTGCTACTTATTTTGTATATATATTTTGTGTGCTCCCTGTGTCTCTTAAGCCTAGCGCACATCGACAGAGTAACTGGAGACAACTAGTTGCAAGGCGGCTTTTGGCGACTGACAGGAGATGATGGAGACGATCAGTTGAAATCGGTCGATGTGAGCGCTCTTACAACTGGAGATAAACAGTCGATCTCCGGATTCAGTCAGTTGCCGTGTTCTACTTTTTGGCAACTAGTTGTCCTCAGATCCGGAGATATCACCCGATGTGCCCCAACAACCACTCCATGTGTTGAGAGTGTGACGTATTGAGCGCCCTCTACAGTTTATGTCAGAAAACACACTGTAGTTGAGGCCAGTTGCTGTCGATGAACGCGCTGTTATTCCCCAGACTGGCCTGATACTAGGAGTTGCCCGTTTGCGCCACATTGTCGATGTGTGCGAGGCAGCAACTCAAAGACGACGGATATAATCAGTTGCCAGTCCGATGTACGCTAGGCATTACTGCTGTACTGTATTCGCGATGCAACATTGAAATTTCCCCACCGTCGGACAAATAAAGGACCTACTATATTCTCTTCTTCATTATGTCTTCAATCTTGTACACGAGTTCCTTGAATACAAATTACATAAAGAAAAAAATACTTGGTGGAGGTGAATGCATTTATGTATCTGTCGACATATTTTTATTTGTGTAGAGGCCAAAATAGTGTTAAGATCCTTATAGATAATTTTAAAACGTATTTTCTGATTTGTTTTTTGGAATCGGCAATTTTGACTGTTGTTGTGATTTGGGGATTTACCAAAAATGTACTTTAATGATTTGAATTGGAACATTGTCTTTCCACACCACAATGTATGTACTCCAATATATAAAAGCACTGTAAAAACATGTAGAAAAGAGCCATGTTTTTACTTTTTTGCGCTTTTAAAGTAAAGTTCTCTAGCGCCAACTGAACCTACACAGCTAGAGTAAGTTCAGTGTTAATTCAGTTAGCGCTGAGGTACTTAGCATGTTTAATGATTAACTTAGAAGCATTGCTAACTACGTATGAGTCCTTATTTGGGCATAGGGCAACATTTCTCCTGCTGCTTTTCACATTCACAATCGTCAATTATCTTAAAAGAAACGAAAAAAAACACGTGATTAATTCAAAACCTTATTTCAATTTGATTTTTTTATGATTTCTATGCAAAATAGCGTCAAAGCTAAACTTTAATAAACCAATTTATGATCATTTTCTTGCTCGATAACTTCTGGCGTTTCCACTCGCAGTCAGGTGAATTAAAACTGTGCATAAATCTCTAAAATTAACACTGCTTACCCCAAAAGCAGTGCAGCCGACAGATACAGTCATCATTTTACATTTTAATCTTAAGAAACGCATTTCCAGGCCTCCTCTTTCTCCGGGGAGAACAAGATGGATTATCAGGGACGAAATTGGTTTGTGGCATATTTCAAGATAACACTCATCTTATCTGTCATTGATAAAGTAAGAAGCAATTTTTGTTTAGTTTTTTTTTTGCACTCCCATCCAAAATAATGAGAATGAACCACTGGCTCGGCTCATGAGTACGACTATTACAGTGGTTAATAGCATTATTTTGAGCATTTTGTCTTTTGTTTTTTTTTTCCCTAAGGAGCAGTGTGTGCATATCAGGCCAAAAGTGGTACTGCAGCCTCTCCCACTATCCCTAACTCGGGTTGCCAGATATCCAGACGGATCCAGCTGGGACCACAATAGCTGAATAGACAAGAGTAACCAACACCTTTTTCACAAAGATAGAAATCCTGGTTTTATTCCTTGTTTTGTCGTTAATGATTTGAGAATCATAACGAGACCTTTTTTTAGTTCTGCGCCACATGGTACTTTACCATTGAGATTAGCTCCACGCTGTGAGTTCTGGCGCCCGGATCACAGACTTTCTGATTGGTGTAATGGACATAACACCAATAACAAGATTTAAGGCTGTAAAACTAATTTTGAAATTCAAATATCTCTGAACTACTGTTATCAGTTAAATAAGTTTTGGAGAAGAACATGTTTTATTAAAGCCCATTGGACACATTAGGGCCCTTCAAAGATGATTTGACATGAACATCTTACACTTAAAAAGTACCAGAGAAAAAAAAATAAAAAATCACATCACAAATCGCATTGAGTGGAGTTTGCTTGTTCTCCCTGTGCCTGTGTAGGTTCTGTGCAAGTGCTCCGGTTTCCCCATGCACCTCCTGTCTGGCGACCTCGCTCCCATCTCAGTGTGGAGTGAGAGACAAATGCCCGGAACAATTGTAAAGCACTTTGTAACTCCGCTCTGTGAAAAGATTAAGTACATAACACTTTCTTAACACTGTTTAAAATCCTGCTCCGGATCCAAACCTGTCTCTGAAGTTGTCCCTTTTCCGTCTGTACTGCCGTAAAGAGAGGGGCCCTGCGGACGCGCTGTAATTGCTGGATGTGGTGTAAATGCCGCGTGGAGCTGGAGGTGTCAGGACTTCACTTGTAGATTTATGCAAAAGGCCCAGGACGAAGGCAGCCCCTCGGAGAGCAGATGATGGCCTGACTTAGGCCCTGTTTATACTGAGACGCTGCGCAGACGTTTCCAGGCTGTTAACAGAAACGACCTGGCTCCTAATGCAAATTTCTCAGCGTTCACATGAGGTTGAAAAACGATGTAGTTCTAGCGCCCGGCCAGTAGTGGGCAGAGAAACTTTACAACACGACACACGACCCCCAGCCCCGTGCCCAGCCCCCCTCCCGGCAGTGTACTCACTTCCTGTGCCAGACCCTCAGAAAGTACCAACATCATTCTGCCTTTTAACAGCAGCTGTGAAAATGGGAACTGAACCTAGAGCTTCGCGTGGTCTCGTTTGGAAGAACGAAGGAGTAGAATCTTCCTCTGTGCCGCGCTGGAAGCCCACGAAGCTAGTTAGTGTGACCGCCGCCATTGTTGTTGATGTTTGTTCTCCGCTACTGCGCATGTCCAAATTTACGTGCGGGGAGCAGCGCGGAGGGGGGTTTCACACCTTTCCCCTCTCGTGGGTGTGAAAGAGCTCCCTGCTGTGCAGCGTTTCTGAGTTGTCCCACTCTGAGGCTGGACTCACTCAGCCTTAGCCACGCCACTTCTCACGTCTCTGCGGCGGTGACATGGGCCTTTAATGAGAAATGAGTGAAGAAATATAATAATTAAACAAAACAATTAAGCACATAGGGGACAGTGCTATGTAGTAATTACTAATATTGTTTTTATCTCTTGGTGCAATGTTTGTTTTGTGACACTTTTTCTCCATATTTAGCATTTTCACTTTTTCCATAGATTTTTTCAATGTGAAATAGGAAGACATATACTGTACATTGTAAAAAAAAAAATAATAATAATTATAGATACAGTAAAACAGATAATAAATTAATTCCAGTGGATGAAGGTCCATTGGATTTTGTGTAATTAAAACAAGATGCTTCTAAAAAACAACATGTTTTTTTTCTGCATAAATGATTTGATATTGGATCTGACCGTCCGCTGTTTGACTTTCTACTCAGCGAAACCCACGGTGCTCTCTCAGCTGTGATAGTTCCAGATGAAAAGCAGCCAAGGCCTCTCAGTTTCTCTCTTTGGGCTCCCTCTCTCTCTCTCTTTATCCCTCTGTCTCTCTCTCTTAGTGTTCTCTGTCTTTCTCTCTGCCTCTCCCTTTGGGTTCACTCTTGTTATTTATCTCTGTACCTCTATCTCTGTCTCTCTATCTTTCTTTCTCTCGTCTTTCTCTGGTCTCTGTCTTTCTCTCTGTCTCTCCCTTTGGGCGCTCTCTCTCATTATTTAGCTCTGTATCTCTTTCCCTCGCTGTCTCTCTCTTTCTCTCTCTCTTCCTCTATCTCACTCTCTCTCTGGTCTCTCTCTGGTCTCTCTCTGGTCTCTCTCTGGTCTCTCTCTGGTCTCTCTCTGGTCTCTCTCTGGTCTCTCTCTGGTCTCTCTCTGGTCTCTCTCTGGTCTCTCTCTGGTCTCTCTCTGGTCTCTCTCTCATTCTAATCTCTCTCTCTCTCTGGACGGCGGGGCAAACGAGGCCATTGTCTTTGTGCGCCGAGGCCAGTTTTGCAGTTTGGCACTCTCGCAAAAACGTCTCAGTCAAAAGAACGATTGAAAGGAAATAATGAGACTGTGAAGCAAGTCAGAGGCAGAGGATCTGGCGTAAAGTGCGAAAGACATTTGTGGAAAGGTGATGAGCAGAAGGATGGAGACGGTGCCAGGTCCACTTCAGCAGAAATATGGACAAAATACAGCTTTTCATCCCAAAAATAATACCCAGATGTTATGTATATACTTTATCTGTACCTCTTCATCACACAACATTATATCCTTTACAATGCAGTATTTGTCTTTGTTCTAGGGGTTCCCACATTTACCTATAGTTTCCAGATACGGGAATTCATCTGGCAACTACAAGCTTCGAGCATAACTGTTGCATGGAGATAAAAAGAAAATCGAATCCAAAATGCAGGACTGAAAATCAACTCCAGAGTGACAAAAAACACCAAATTCCACAACTGGAAAACAAGACAGAGGCAAATGTGGTCGAGACAATGGACGGACAACATGGAAAAGCACAGGGTTTAAATACACACAAGAGCCACAGGTGGATCACATTAGGGCGGGGCTAACAATCAACAGGACGGACAGGAAGCAATCTCAAAAATTACAAGTGAACAGATGACGTAAAATAAAACCAGGTCCAAATAATCCAAAAAGTCCACACCATGAAAGTAACATAATGTCTCTCATAAACTTTGGAACTCACTAAAAATATTGGTATTTTTTTTTCAGGACTGAGGCAAATATTCACATGTTGCTGCCTTTTCCTTTCGTGCAATTTTATCTTTTTCAATATCATTCATTCATTTTCAAGCCCTTTTTTGTCCATTTCTGGGTCAGGGGGGTGGCAATGAGAGCTGCCACCCAATGCTCATAGCACCAGTCCCTCTGATCCTCTGCAGGGGGTGAGTCCACAGGAAGATGGCTGCTCTGTCAGTGGTGAAACAGCCTTGGTCTTTCAGCGGGGGGCTTCAGGCAACGTGGGGTTAAGTGTCTTGCCCAAGGACAAAACGACAGTAGACATCAGTGGGAGCAGTTGGAGTAGGTCCCATGGTGGGAATCAAACTCACGACCTCCAGGCTCAAATGCCACTGCTCTACCAACTGAGCTACTTTTCTTTTGCAATAAAAAAAAATAAAAAGTGGATGGAGCTAGGGTGAGAGATTAGCTTGCATCAGGAAAAAATACTGAGATTTTCGCAAGACGCCATCCTTATTAGTCCCGCTAGCAAGGCATGTTAGCGGGCATATTACTACTTGCGGAGTAATCTATACTTCACTGATTTACAAGCAGAGAGTGCGTTGGGCAGTGGTCATTATTGTTTTGAGAGAGCGATTATCAAGAAATAATGACCGGTGGAATGTTCTGAAATTACAATCAAATCAATGGAGCGTTCTACTGCTGCTGTGAGGGGCCGGGTAATACATATGTATAATTTAGAGTATAGGATCCCTCATCTAGCAATGTTTTTATTTCTCTTTGGCGACGCTAACGTTGAGTCTTTTGAGGATATTCTGTTTAAACTGTAAATGTTGCTAATGGGTCCTGTTTGAAAACCCAATTGAACACAATTCCATCCAAATAAATTGAAAGAAATATAAAAATGTGTTTTGACAGTGAGAAGCCAGTGGATTTCTTTAGTATATTTATATTTACAGTTGGATGGTTGGGTCCTGTTTAAAAGCCCCATTGAATCATCTTTTCTTAGTCCGGCCCTCTATTAATTCTTGCTTACTCCTGATCCAACTCCTGTCTAATCCTGGTGCATTGTCTGCCTCCACAGACTTTTAATTATACCCTGGAAGGTACATAAATGCTCTAGAAAATCCCTCTTGTCTTTGCTCGCAGCTCTTGTGCGATGACCAGCGAAAGGCAAAAGGCTTTAGTCGGCAAGTCTGAGCACACCCCAAATCTGTCAAGAGCACTTTGATAAGGACCTCTTTGTATTTGTCATTTTTTTCTCTCTCTCTTGCTTTCTTCTCTTCACCAACCCTTGTCGGCGAAGACTCTAAAATAAGAAATCGCTCTCCGCAGATATAATTAATCACACTGGGACAGAACAGTGCATGTAATTATTTAGGTTAGCGCAAGAACTCTCTCTCCCCACTGCATTGAAGAGTAGGCTTTTAGCGCGGCGAGCTAATGCTAAAGCTAATTAACATATGGTGCGTGTGTGCGTGTGTGTGCGTGTGTGTGAAAAACAGCCTTTAAAGGACAAAGTGTTGCAAAAAAGTGAAATTCCCTTACCTTTTCAAATATTCACTGAAAATGTGTTATGGGTAAAAGTATAAGGCAGGCCGCTAAATGATGCGTTTTCTCCTCCGGCAATGGTAAGTTTATCTGTATAGCACGAGTCATATTCAGAGCACCTGAAGTTGAAGTACTGCACGCAGCAAGACATAGGACTTTTATATATAATTGTAAAGACATTCACATTGACATGACATCATTGTTAAAAATACTACCTTTAAAGAAGCTATCCCCGATTTATTTTCTAATGAGTTCATAAAAATGAGTCTTACTACATACAGGTCGTTTTAAAATCCGTGATTCAATTGAAAACTTGAGCTCATTGATTCAGCTTGTGTATGAATTCAGCTCATGCTAACTTTTGCTTACGTATAAGATCGCAAATGTGAGTGAGTTGGTGGGCGGCGCTAAACATTCCAACCATAAAAAACCTTGCAGAAACGGGTATAGCTCCTTTAAAACACTTTAATTTGCATGCACAGCTAAACCAAAATAATTTGAATTTGGTTTTTGAGTAGAGGTCTGTCTCAATCTTTCAGGAAATGTGTAGTAGTAGTAGGCAAGGCAAGGCAAGGCAAGGCAAGGCAAGTTTATTTGTATAGCACAATTCATACACAAGGCAACTCAAAGTGCTGAACAAAACAAGAAAGCATTAAAATCATAAATAATCACAGTACATAAAAAAAAAAGATAAAAATATAAAATCCCTCAGTTGTATGCACAGCTAAACAGAACCGTCTTTAACCTGGTTTTAAACATTGTCAGAGAGGAGGCCTGTCTCACATCTTCAGGAAGACTGTTCCAGATTTTAGCAGCATGAATCTGAAAAGCAGCCTCCCCATGTTCCCCATGTCCTGACTCTGGGCACTAACAGGAGTCCAGTCCCTGTGCTCCTCAGAGTCCGGGCTGGTTCATATGGGACTAACATGTCACTAATATAGTTTGGTGCGAGGCCATGGAGAGATTTGTACACAAGCAGAGCTGTTTTAAAGTCTATTCTCTGAGCCACAGGAAGCCACTGCAGAGACCTGAGGACTGGACTAATGTGGTCGTACTTCCTGGTTCTAGTCAGGACTAATATGGTCGTACTTCCTGGTTCTAGTCAGGACTCGAGCTGCTGCATTTTGAATGTACTGCAGCTGTTTTACAGCCTGTTTGGACAGACCTGTGAGCAGGCCATTGCAGTAGTCTAACCTACTGGAGACAAATGCATGGATAAGAATCTCCAAGTCTGCTTTAGACACTATGTTTTTGATCCTGGCAATGTTTTTTAGATGGTAAAACGCTGCTGGTGTTACTGATTTGATGTGGCTATTAAAATTTAAGTCTGAGTCCAGTATTACCCCTAGATTTAGAGTAGTAGTAGTAGTAGTAGTAGTAGTAGTAGTTTCATGATGCTTTTGTAATTTGCAATCTCTGTATCTTTAAAACTTCCTGTTTCCCCAATACCTGCCTCTAGATAGTCTTGTGTTTAAAGCTTGCATTTTCTTTCATTCCGAGTTCCATCATTGTTATTTTACAATATTTTATAATTCTTGTCTACCGTCCCTGTTTGGTTACTTTTTGTGTTGTTTTGTCGGGGTTTGGGGTTTTTATTCCATTTTATCCAATCCATTATCTTTGCAATTTCACATTTTGGGTCCTTTTCTTTTGTAGTAGTGGTAGTAGTAGTAGTAGTAGAAATGAAAATTAAACAAACATATTTCTGACCATTCGCAACAGAAATAGCCCCTCACCTTGGAAAAACTAAGAAAATATTGGCTGGAAGAGTTAGAGTTAAGCCAATGATGAAACATTTCGACCAATCAGGTGGCTGCGGGGGTGCGACTGGGCGGGTTCAAAGCACTTTCCATTTCCTCTTCACCATCCGAAAATACAATTGTTGGCAATGACTTGACAACAATACTAGAAAATACAATTTAAATAGATTTAATGAAGGGTCATATCACTGTACTGTATATTGCATTGTCTTTGTGAAAAAATTGTCAAAATTCCACTTCAAAAAATGGCAAAAAGTAAAACAAAACACCTCTTTCTCTCTTTTTGAACAGAATGTGTCGTGTTCTCACTCACGGAACGTTCCGTCTTTGTCTCGGAGTGCTCTGCAACGGTAACAGCAGTGATTATGGGATATTGAAAGAGGTGCAATAGTTTCACTCAGGCGTTCTCTCTCTCTCGCCTCCTCTGCTCCTCTGTCAGGCAATTACCGCCCCCCAGCCGCCTCCCCTAACACACCCCCCCCCCCTGGAGCTGATAAGAGTTCAGCATCAGTTCACCCACAGATTAATACACACTCTTCGGAAAGGCTCCTGAATTAGCCCGATTAGTGGCAGCGTCGTCAAAAAAAAAAAAAAAATCCGCCCTGAGGTCCGTCCGAAAGTTGGCGTTTTGTCGCATCAGCCAAACTGGAAACAGAAAGACCAACCAAAACAAGAGAACAAGGGGGCAGAGGGGTCCGGTGCCAGCTCGATAACCGGAGTGAGCCGAGCTGGGGGAGATGGAGCGGCCTGTCAGCGGGTGATTGAGTAATGCTTTCCAAGGAGGTGCGCAAGAGCAATGTGCATTTGATCAAGCGAGAAGAGAGACTATGGCATCTGCTCCATTGTATGTATGTAATGGCAACAACATAATGAAACTATATCAAGGAATGAATACAGACACACAAATTGCCTCCTTGATTTTGGGCTCTGTCTTCATCTATGCGTCTCCAAGATAGAAGTGTAATTATCTGATGTCCTGTATAACATGTACTATAACAGAGAAAAGGCTTAGGATCATCCAAAACAATTCAGATAATATAATTTCACAAACCACTCGATATTTGCTCAGTATTTGGCAGATGCTAAATTTCAATATTGTGTGACAGCTAAACATGTAAAGGGCTGCATCTCTAAGTCTTTCCATGGATGTAATTTACTTACTTTTGTGTTATTTCTGATTGGTAAAACGGAGGAGGGCGGGACATCGGAATGAAAAAAAACCAAAATCGAAACCAGATTAAAATAACTCGGCTGAACGACTGTTATCAGATAAAGAAGTATTGGAAAAGACCATGGTTTATTCATGTCTTCTGGCAGATTAGGACATGGCATAAAAATCTTACATATTGCTACTTTAAGTAAGTAAGTAATGTTTATTTATATACCGCCTTTCACAGACCAGAGTCACAAAGCGGTTTACAATTGTTATTTTTTGGGCATTTTTAAAGACATATTGAGAATAGGGTTGGGGTAAGGGTATACAGAGGATTTTCCACAACCGGGTGGATCATCAAGACTATTGGTCCTCCTCTTTGTCAATCATTCTGGTGCTTGTCAATCATCCTCCTATATGATAGTAAGTAAGTAAGTAAGTAAGTAATCTTTATTTATATACCGCCTTTCACAGACCAGAGTCACAAAGCGGTTTACAATTGTTATTATTTTTGGGCACTTATCCACTCACTCCACACAGAAATGGGAGCGGGATCGCTGAACAGGAGGCGCATGCCAGACCTATTGTACATATTTTTAGTGGTAGGGGAAACCGGAGCACCCGGAGGAAACCTACGCAGACACGGGGAGAACATGCAAACCCCACTCAGAAAGGCCCTGGTCCGACCGGGATTCGAATCCAGGACCTGCTTGATGAGAGGCGAGCGTGCTACCCACTCAGCACTGATAATAAGTCTTTTTGAACCAAATGTTATTGTTTCAGGGATAGCGACAAGCTGGACGCCGGGGATCTCTCTACATTGCATCGTTGTGGTTTTGAAAGCCAGGTTTTATTATGGCTGGACGTTTAAACCATTGGAAACCAGCAGGCGACGTCGACTCACGCTGTTCAATTACCATTAAAGTGACTGGTGTAAGCTCCGGCGCAAATATGTGACAGCTTCCTTTTGATCATATGGTCTGGTTGACGCTTACTTTTTTCTCTCTCTCCAATCAAAAGGCACGGTTTAAATCTATCCCAGGGTTTAAGGACGGGACGCTTAACCATCCGACACCAGGAGCGTATGTAATGTTGCATATTTTCTGTTTCGTTTTGCACTCAGATGTTTTATTAACAAGATGTCATGTTGCGACCATGTGAAAGACTTTGCATAATTTTTAACCCAAGGAACGGAAACCTCAGCAAGAAGACTTTTCATTAACATTTTAAATAGGTAAAAAGGTGCTGCTGCAGGCGTCGTGGCGTGTTCATACATTTCTCTTAAATGCGGGAGAAAGCAGTTGAAGGTGATTGTGGGGCTTATCAAAGTGGCCATTTTAACCACTAGAAATGCAGTTTAGGACGTTAGGACAGAATAAGGAAGGAGATTGATGACCTGAAGCAGATATTACTGCGTTTCAAGATGGGGTCCTGCACTCAATAATGAAAATTGGGGTTTAAATTGTCCTGGAATTAGACAAGATGAGATAAGTACACAGAGATTAGACAAGGTGTAAGGGATGGCTCCAGTTATGAGTCGGAGAAAGTAGTAGTAGTAGTGTTGTATTTGTAGTAGGCAGAAAGTAATGCCGTATTTAAATTGGCAAGCAAACAAAAATCCATAATATTAAAGTGTGTGCATTTAAATAATATTGTTTTGCATCATGGGTAGGGCGATATATCAGAAAAATATCATCATATTGGTACCTGCGATGTCCATATCTAAATGATGCACAATCATTTTGAAATATTTATGTACGTATGTCTTGTACACTTACTTTGTCGAATCCGCTGCGAGCTACTGCCTTCGGATTTACAAGACCGGACCAATCACAGAAACAAGATATTTGCAAGTCGAAAAGTCGCTATGTCGAAGGTAAACATGAACAATCTCCACAGCTGCCTCCAGCACAACCACAGGGTACTTTATGCTGTGTATTTACAATCTAAAACTCCACAACCGAAGCAACAAAGTTTTTACTGCAGCCATCACGTGATATAAAGAAAAGTGCACAGTCTCCTTAATACTGTGTGTATAGAATCGGCAACTTTTGACAAGATTTAAGGTGATTATCTGTGTGTGTGCCATACTGTATTTGAATGTAATTGTTGTGCTAATTTTTTACCTGTGGTTCAATGAAGACTGATTTTTTAGGTGAAAAACAAAAATATTGCAAAAATACTGTTATAATTTATACTGTATATCAAATATCGCTCTAATTTCCAAAATCGTGCAGCCCTAATCATGGATAATTATTGACGCCTATCACATTATTGTCGTTTTGAAAAGCTTTTATGTTTTGCTACATTTATGTCGTCATTCTATCTGTCCACCCATTTTCTTCTGCTTTATCTGTTGCCGGGTCTCTTTACCTTCCCATTCACACACACACTTCCTCCAGCTCATCCAGAGATATCCTGGTGCATTCCTAGACCAGCTGAGAGATATAGTCCCCTCAACGTGTCCGGGGTCTTCTCTGGACACGTACAATGGCGTCCTGGAGAAGCAGCGGCTGTACTCCGAGCTCCACCCGTATGAACAATCTCCTCTCTCTATCTCTCAGGGAGCTCCCAGCCACTCATTTTGACTGCTAGTATTCGTGACCTCCTCCTGCCCAGAAGCTCATGACCATTGGTGAAACAGGGGACGTAGATCGACTGGCAAATCGAGAGCTTTGACTACAGACGTTGCTCCCTCTTTACAACAGTAGTTAGAATAGTCCGTAACACTGTCTATCGATCTCAGGCTCCATACTACCAACTTACCAACCCTGAGATACTTCCACAGTACTTAAAGATGGCCTCTCCACCTACCTTCTTCCCACTTCGCAAAAACAAGAACTCGGCATTCAACCCGCCTTGCGACCTAATATATTTTGTCCCGAGATTGTCATTGAGAACACAAACTTACTGTGTGTAGTTCATACATACAGCGATTCCGTGGGGTTCATATCTCCCCTGTTCTGTGACTTGTAGTTTCAAACATAGAAAAAAACACATTCCCATCTTTTCTGCGGTGAAAATCCAACTCGGGTCTAAACAACCTGCCAACCTTTCCCACGCCATTGGCCCCTGTTCTCTTTCCCTCCGTCACTGCCACTCCAGCTGTCCTGACTCAGTTATTTTGTGCGTCCGTGCCCCTACGCTGAGCCGAGCCACTCTGCAGAAGTGACTAATACTCGTGGAGCCGGGGGACGGACTGTCAGGACCAATTATACTTCTTAAGATCCTGCATCAAGGCCAAAGCTGTCACCTGCCTCCGTCGCCGGGACTGAAGAGCGAGACGCCAACGGCTTTAAGTCACAGGTTTATGTCACACACTTACCCAAATATCGGCCTCGAGATTCTTATACTAGTCTTCAACAAGCTACTTCTCCATTGTCATTGTTATTGAAGAGGTGACCATTACATAATATCATTAAATACACGTAAATAAATTAATATGGCTAAAATTGATTCGTTAATTTGCACACAAAAAAACAGATGTCATCAGAAAAAAGACGTTTTTAGAAAAAGCCAGGTGTATTTTAAAGACCTTATGACGGGTTTTTAAAAAAAAAATAGTGGATATCAAAATTGCATGACAATGTCCATTTGAAAGAGATTCCGGCAAAAAAAATCCTATATTTTATAAAAAAATCCTATATTTTATAAAAAAAACGTGTTTTTCATGAATTTAAGCTGTCTATGCTCTAACCTGTGTGTGACGTCATAGCGGGTTACGCCCATGCATTGAAAACCATGGATCTATGCCACAGGACTGCCTTTTCTCTCTTCTCTCCACTGATGCCCAACACAATACTGCACTCTACAGGTGACAATTGCTCACTACACATAAATTGCCGTTTTGAGTGTGAAAAAGAGTCCAAGGTGGGATTTGAACCCAAGTATCTGGATTGGCAGTCCACTGACACAACCACTGGACTATCTCAATGACAACGAAATGTGGCATTCTAGTATTTATGTCAAACTCGCTGTACACGGCCTTGTCATCTTGAATATCCGCGAAAAAAGAACGAATACCAAATTGTAAACAACTTACAGCGTTGAAACGTACCCGTTCTGACGTCACCAAGGGCTGTGAAGTTTTTTCGTCTCTAAGGGTGTTGCTATGGGGTTATTTTGATTTGGGAGGATCAAACAACAACTGATTTTGAAACCTTTAGTAGTTCTCTTCTAATATAAAATGGTATTAAAACTGTATTTCTAAATAAATCAAACCCGTCATAAGGTCTTTAATGACATGAAGGTAATTTTTCACCCGTTGTTGAGTAAATCCTTTCAAATTTACTGCCAATAGGAAAATATGTTGATTATTTTGGCTGAAGAAAAACAACCTTGACACATTTTTTTAAGCGGATATATATGTTTTTTGCAAATTCTTCAAGTACAAAAGTAGAGATTTGGTTCAGAATCACATCCAATGAGATATAATTAGTTTCTCATAATCTCAGTGTAACTATGTGTACTCCATGAAGCCTCCACAGAGACTTTGGGGACATTATGAAGAGAAAACTTAAAAGGTATAAAAGGAGAATTTTCTTTTAGAACAAAACTCTCTGGTCTTATTTGACGAGCACAAATCACCAGAATGACTGACACTTGGGAGAACCAATAGTCTTGATGTTCCACCCGGAAATACAAATCCTCCTTTTTATACCTTTAAGCAATGACAGTGGTTTATCATCAAATTAAATCACATACATGTATTTTTGTAATGCCAAAACAATTGTCAAGTTGTCAAGGGTTTTGAAAAAAAAAAGGATTTTGAGGTGGACTCAATGGACTGGATGGATTTAGGGATCCTTTAAATTGTGTCGCATCACAGTTTACAGAACTGTTGGAATGAGGAGCACACGGCACACAGTAAGATACAAGAATAATAAGTAGTTTAACACTATTTAAAGTAGAAATATTTAAGATTTTCCTGTCAAGTCATCATTAAAGGGCCTTGATCTGTCAAAAGGCATTCATAAAACATGCTCTTTTGGAATACTTCTTTGACAAATTCAAATATCTCTGAACTACTGTTTAGAGTAGAGTTGAATTTCAATATAAGTTTTACAGTCTCTAAATCTTGTTAGTGTTTTCATTTCGATATTCCGCCCTCCACCGTTTCTCACTGATAAAGTACCATGTGACCACAGATCTAAAAAAGGTCTTGTTATGGTTCTCAAATTTTGTATTTTGCATTTATTTATTTATTTCAAACATGTATATACGGACACAATGTTTAACTTCACATGAATTCTGAGCAAATGTTTGAAAAGGAGTGGGTGAAAGTAAAAAACTTAAATAATTCATGACAAAACAAGGAATAAAACAAGGATGAAAGAAACCTATTTAAACACGGGGAGAACAAGCAAACCCCACTCACAAACGCCCTGGCCCGATCGGGACTGAAACCCAGGATCTTCCCGCTGAGAAGCCACCCTACCGTTCTCAGGCATAAGTCATTAATACCTCTTTTGCACGTTGATACAGATCATATAAAGAGCTTTGCCTTCTGCTTCGTTCAATCTGGAAAAACTACAAAACATGTGAAACGTCATGACTGCCTCAGATCGCTGCCTCAGAACCCTTTCTTCTTTCCTCACGGTACCTACACTTCGGTTTCCATTTCTCGACACTAATCTAAAAATGTATGCTAGCCTATTTGACTAAAAGACCGCTAATGAGTGCTTCACAGACCTCTGGGTTACACCTGCTGCCAATATCTGCTGTCTGTCTTCTCATCGACGCTAAACGCTCCCGGACGTTTAAGCGCAGATGTTTGAGGTATTTTCTGCTGATTTTGCACCTGGTAATTGTCCTATTAAAAACTTTTTGGGGAGAAGTAAATGACTCCGACAGAACTACGGAGAAGATTGTCGTCACTGGAACCCGGCGATTTCCTTTAAACACCAGCCATTATTGTAATAGAGTAATTGTGAAGTTGGATTGCTCTTGCAGCTGATTGGAGCCTTGATTCACGATAGGTTCGGGTCCCTGCGGTCCGGCTGGTCTCTCTTTCCTTGGTAGTTCCTGATGACTTGTCCATAACTGTTAGATGAAAACCAAATGTCGTTTTTTTTTTTTTTTATTATTATTATTTTTTTTACTGGCAGCAGTTTCTCTTGTTCTGACTTTAAGGGCTAAAATCTCTTGGTTTACATTTTAGTTGAAATTCTCTCGTCTCTTTTTCTGATTACTCTCTGGTCTCTCTTTGGTCTCTCTCTCTTTTCTCTCTCTGGTCTCTCTCAGGCCTCTCTCTGGTCTCTCTCTGGTCTATATCTGGTCTCTCCCTCTCCAGTCTCATTATCTGCTCTCTCCCTCTCTAGTGTCATTCTGGTCTCTCTCTCTCAGGTCTCTCCCTACAGTATCTAGTCTTGTTTTCTGGTCTCTGGTCTCTCTCAGGCCTCTCTCTGGTCTCTCTTTGGTCTTTATCTGGCCTCTCTCTCTGGCCTCTCTCTGGCCTCTCTCTGGCCTCTCTCTGGCCTCTCTCTGGCCTCTCTCTGATCTCTCTCTCAGGCCTCTCTCTGGTCTCTCTTTGGTCTTTATCTGGCCTCTCTCTCTGGCCTCTCTCTGGCCTCTCTCTGGCCTCTCTCTGGCCTCTCTCTGGCCTCTCTCTGATCTCTCTCTGGTCTCTCTCAGGCCTCTCTCTGGTCTCTCTCTGGTCTATATCTGGTCTCTCCCTCTCCAGTCTCATTATCTGGTCTCTCCCTCTCTAGTGTCATTCTGGTCTCTCTCTCTCAGGTCTCTCCCTACAGTATCTAGTCTAATTACCATACACCTACACACATTTCAACAAGTTTCAATAGAGATGATCAAACTGTGGATGTATACAGATGCATATTCACTGACGGCGCTGGTGAATGAATAAAACATTTTCTTTATCTCCATTTGACATAAAGAAATCTAACTTCAAAATTTGTCCTTCGGTAACAGAAACATTTGATTTTTGTCAAATATCCCTGAATGTGTTTTGTCTCTTCGCCCACGGAGCCAAGAATCATATTCGCAGTATCTCTAAAGACGACAATAATTAATAATTATCAAAGCGTTTTTGTTCGCAAAATTATGTTAACTTTTCCAAGTAAAGGTTGTTTGAGGAGAATCTGACCAACGAAGGCCTTTTTTTACAGAATTGATACGTTTCTTTCCTTGGATCATTCTTCTCCCTCCAGAAAGGGGCGGGACAAGACAGTTAGAAAACACAGAGACATGTTTAGAGGACGGACCGGTCGATGACAGATGGAAAGAAACCTTAGCTTAGCCGAGGCGGTTTGTCTCTGGTGGAGATCTAAGACTGATGATGGCGAACCCTGAGTCTCTGATGTTTTGATTTCCAGTGTTGTACGTGAACAAGTTCAAAAGAACGCGTTCATTGAACACGCTCATTTTTTCGTGAACGTTGAACTGAACGCAACACATTTTTAAAAGAAGAACTTGAACGTGAATTAGTTCATTTTATGTGTCATGAACCGCAGACATCACTATGAACGTTGGAATCCGTTTTCTCTTTTGAAACGCAACAAGAGAAAGTTTCTCCCTCCTGTATTCTCACACTTTTTCCGCCGAAATCTAAAAATTCCTACGGTTTCCACCGTCTGTGAACGCACCCCGACTCCGTGTTGCGGTGCGGCGCTGTGAGCTGGTGCTTTTCACATGTGCCCGAGTCGTGATGAAAACACAGGGTGAGTTAGCGACAAAGTTTACACCGTTTACATTTGACATAAAGTATAGACACAGCACTGCAGCGCATTACTGTCTGTAGTTTATGAGCATAGATGGAGCAACTCTGTTTGGCTCCCATTGAAAACCATGTAAATCTGGTCTGTTTTGTGGTCAAAAGGCTCTCCTCCTGTGGGTGTACAGGAGATATATACATATATATATATATATATATATATGTATATATATATATATATATGTGTATATATATATATATATGTGTATATATATATATATATAGCTCGTAGTTTAAAAAAAAGTAAAATGAACTGAACTTTGAACTAGCTCAGAATTAAAATTGTGAACTTTGAACGTGAACTGTTCACTTTGAGCATGTATGAACTGAACTTGAACTAGTTCAGAAAAGCTGTGAACTGGCACAGCACTGTTGATTTCACACAGAGAGGCCGACGGGTCACGGGGGATTTGTTTGCTTTGGGACAGAAATTTCCAATCTGAAATTCTTCACAAAAATGATCATTCCAATTGATTAATGCACTATGTGTTTTTAATTTAGTTTCGTCAGAGTCAATTATACATACACGTCGTTAACATGTATTGGTTATGTCAAATCCTTGCCATTTTTATTTTTGTTTTATTTTTTATTTTTTATACTTGTGAAATCTTGAGGGTATGTATTTAGTTTTATATCCGTCTCTTTGTTGTATTTTTTGGTTGGGTTTTTCTTTTAACAATCAGATTCTGAATCATTTATTTGCCGTTAGGGTTAGGGTTAGGGTTAGTAAAACCACATTGGCATACATCCGCAAAACTCCCCAGAGTGCAAAAGACAATTACAGAAATAAAACAAGGTTAAAAATACATAAAACAGGAAAAAAATAACCGTTTCAATAAAGGCAAGATCAGTAAAGATGATAATAATAATAATAAATCTTCATCATCCAAAAAAAAGGCTAACCCTAACCCAAAAATTATTATCCTTTTTTGTCCTGTAAATGTTGAATGTTTTGCACAAATCAGACAAAATAAATTCTGTTTTTTATCTGTATCCATATGAGAAAGATTCTTATTTGTTACATGCTCCTTTTGAATGCGCTGGAAAACGGCTGCAAGTCCTAAGTAGCTCTGAAACAATTTTTATTTTTATTGCTGTTTTTCTGCCTGAGATGTTGTTGCAGTACAGTGTTCATGGTTTTACACTGGTCCAGACCAGAGCAGAGAGGATTCATGGTTTTACACTGGTCCAGACCAGAGCAGAGAGGATTCATGGTTTTACACTGGTCCAAGCCAGAGCAGAGAGGATTCATGGTTTTACACTGGTCCAGACCAGAGCAGAGAGGATTCATGGTTTTACACTGGTCCAGACCAGAGCAGAGAGGATTCATGGTTTTACACTGGTCCAGACCAGAGCAGAGAGGATTCATGGTTTTACACTGGTCCAGACCAGAGCAAAGAGGATTCATGGTTTTACACTGGTCCAGACCAGAGCAAAGAGGATTCATGGTCCGAACCAAGCGGATCAGCCGTAAATCCACTGGAGGAATGCTAACTTTTTGAAAAATGCTAATGAAGCGTTCAGCTTTTTACTTTGGACCAGAGCAGAGAAAATGGTCTGAACCAAGCGGCTACTCCACCTTTTGACCCGTCCTGCTCCACCCAGCGGTTACTCCACCTCTGCTGCTGTTGCTGATCTATCTATCTAGGGACCGAGCTTTCGCCATCTCTGCTCCCACTCTCTGGAACTCTCTTCCCCCTCATCTCAGAAACTCGGACTCACTAAACTCCTTCAAAAAACAGCTAAAAACACACCTCTTCCTCCAAATATATGACTCTTTCCTGCTTTTGATTTTTAGTTTTGTGTGTCTGTCGAAACGTACGTGTGTGTGTCCTGAATTGTGAAGCGTCTTTGAAAAAAGTTCTTGAAAAGCGCTATATAAAACCGATGTATTAATAATAATAATGATAATAATAATATTATTATTATTATTATTATTATTATCGTCTTCTATCATATCATACTGGTAACACAGAGTCACTACTTGGCTCTTCGAGGATGAGAGCTGATTGGCCGAGCGCTGACGTCGTCTGTTTTTCACTTTTCTGCTGGGAAAAAAAAGCAGCCCTAAAGCCGTGTGCGTCAGGAGCCAAAGATGACACCGCTGTGATTGAACCGAACTGTTGCGAGAGAAAAAAAAAGTCACAACAATTTATGACATTTTGTGTCATAAAGGTTTTTGTGTCTTGCAGTCGAGGTGGACAGTGTGTAGAGACACTTTGAGGATCCCAATCTGAAGGATCGTGCGGAACAAGACGAGGACAAAATGTGAAAAATAAAAAAGTACCTTGTCACCGCGAGAAAGGCCAATGACGTATAATAAAACATTCACATTTTCTTTGATTCTTTACAGTTTTTCTCAGTGGCTTTGGTGCATTTCTCACATCATTCTTGTCTGCAAAACCTCGTGGATAACCTTCAAAAGTGCATCACCTTCTCAAAATGAAAAGTGAATTCCTCAAAAGCAATTCTTGAGGTCAATGAAACTGTCTGTGTCTCAGAATAATACGTCCTGACAACATTGAGTATGAACAACAGTCAAATGGTTTAGTCATGTTTTCATTGTGAAAGTTTACTCTCTTAAAGAGTCAGATCTCGGTGACACTTGGTGAGCACTAAACACTGTGCAGCTGAAAACTACAGTAAAGTTACACATGACTGTTTATATGTATTTTTTTATAGTAGTGCAGAGTTATGGTTCATTTATCTTGTGTTGTGTGCTTCTCATTCCAACCGTTCTGTAACTGACGATGCAACACTGAAATTTCCTCTCTGTGAGACCAATACAGGATATCTTGGTCAATGTATTAATGATTTTGTATGGTTGGTCTGTTGTGGTTTGGCTCCCCCGTGTGGCTTTGTGTTTTTGTTTCAGGCATGGCTCCTGTTGGGTGTGGTCTTGGAGCAGGCACAGCTGTCACTCATCACTACAGTACAAAGTGTCCAAGCTGATCTCCACTCATCGTCAGATTGGTCCGTCTTCCACCGTGTTCCACTGCCTGCTCGGAGCCCCCCACTGGACCAAGCCTCGCCCTGTTTCCCTTAAGCCGAGCCTGCTGCACTTTTTGTTAATAAATATTGGTTACTGCCCTTTTTGGTGTCTGCTTTGAGGTCCTCTCACCAACCCTAACATGGTCAACATACGTCAAAGATAAAAAATCCCTTGGTCTCATCTGGTGTTTGTACTGACCCGTTTTTCTCTTAGAGTTGAACCCAATGGATGAAAATATGTATTTAACTGAAATTTCCCCATTGTGGGACGAATAAAGGACCTTCTTATTTATTTATTTATTGCCGATGCAGATGGGTCTAAGGACATTTATGGACATTTAGGGACATTTATTGACATTTATGGATAATTATGGATATGTATTAACATGTATGAGCATGTATAGATATGTATTAGCAATTATGGATATGCATGGATATGTATAAATATTTATGGCCATTTATGGATATGTATGGATATTTATGGACATTTATTAAAATGTATGGACATTCATAGAGAAAGGTCACCCTGCTGTCTGTGAACTAATGGCTTCTATATGTTTGTTTTTAATCCATTTTTGTATGTTTGAACTGCTTCTGAATCTTTGATCTGCTTTTTGGGGGAATCGACAACTTTGTAAAGTCCTTCCAAGACAACCGCTGCAGTGATTTAGTCCTGTGCAAAAAGAAACGGAAAGGAATTGAAATGAAGTAAGGAGTCTTTATTCTTTAAAGTGTCTTATTCCATTGTACTCCACACAGATAGAAGCAGAATCTATTTGTAGTGTATTTATTTATTTATTTTATTGTTTTTTTTTTTCAGATGCGGTGCCCAGAAGTAGTGCATCCAATCCGACGCCAGTGTTATTTTTACAGTCTGAGCCGCTGTGGGGTCGGCTTGGTTTACAGGTGAGCGATCGGGGCTTGAAAAACGAGATTTAAGGTCAGCAGCGAACCCCAACGGCAAAATCATTTCTGGATCTCGAGGGAGAGAAAGGAGGGGGATATAAAGTTCCAATTACAAACACAGAAGAGGAGACAGCGAAGACACAAATCTATAGAGAGCGGGATTGCAGTTACATTACATCGACTTTGTGGCTTTGACTTTGACTAAACTCTTAAGGGCTTTTCAGAGGCGATGGAGGAGGGAAAAAAGTCAATTTCAGGGAATCATTTGTTTGTCTTCTATCAGCGGTGAATGTAGCGGTTCTGATGTAAGACATTGGTTGATGAAATAACATTAGTAAGTTCCAAATTGGGCAGCACGGTGGCTGAGTGGATAGCACTCTCGCCTCTCAGCAAGAAGGTCCTGGGTTCGAATCCCGGTTGGACCAGGGCCTTTCTGAGTGGAGTTTGCATGTTCTCCCCGTGTCTGCGTAGGTTTCCTCCGGGTGCTCCGGTTTCCCCTACCACTAAAAATATGTACAATAGGTCTGGCATGTGCCTCCTGTACTGGCCCCGCTCCCAAAAATAACAATTGTAAACCGCTTTGAGACTCCAATGTGCAGTGAAAAGGCGGTATATAAATAAAGATTACTACTACAAATTTCTGCTTCAATGTCACTCATTTTGCAGAATTTACTTTAAGAGATTCTAACAATGTTATAATTGTTTTCCTCAACACTTTTTTGAGTCATTTTGAGTGATGTGTTTGTAATGTATTGTCTGCTTAATGTATGTTCAGGCTAATGGGATTTTGTAGATGACACCAACAGACATTAGCTTCTTTGAATTCTGCATATAAAAAAAATAGCATTTATTATACACACACGCACGCACACGCACACAACCTGGCATCTGTCTCCAGAACATTTGCTTACTGATTAGACCATAGCTTTTCATAAGACATACGACCAGCTTTGAGACACACATGCAGTCAGAATATAAAAAAATGGTAAAAGTTAAAAAGCTAAAATCCACTGCTCAGTAAAAGCATATTTTTTTCTTTGTGTAAAATGTTGTGTATGTTTATGCCACTAACAAATAATCCTATTTTGTATCTTTTGTTTTAATGTAGTGTGATTTTTTATGATTTTAATTTTGAGTTGTTGAATTGGGCTTTACAAATAAACTTGCCCTGCCTTGATTTTGGATTTGATTGCCCTGATGAGTTCAAACCGTGCATTGCCGTTGATAATCTCCCAGTCTCCTTCTCCCTGTATCCCTCTTCCAGTCTCCCTCTCCCAGTCTCCCTCTTCCAGTCTCCTTCTCCCTGTCTCCCTCTCCCAGTCTCCCTCTTCCCGTCTCCTTCTCCCTGTCTCTCTCTTCTAGTCTCCCTCTTCCAGTCTCCCTCTCCCAGTCTCCCTCTCTCCCTATCTCCTTCTCCTAGTCTCCCTCTCTGTCTCCCTCTCCCTGTCTCCCTCTTCCAGTCTCCCTCTCCCAGTCTCCCACTTCCAGTCTCCCTCTCCTTGTCTCCCTCTCCCTGTCCTAGTCTCCCTCTCCCTATCTCCCTCTCCTAGTCTCCCTCTCCCTGTCTCCCTCTCCTAGTCTCCCTCTTCCAGTCTCGATCTCCCTATCTCCCTCTCCTAGTCTCCCTCTTCCAGTCTCGATCTCCCTATCTCCCTTTCCTAGTCTCCCTCTCCATGTCTCCCTCTCTGTCTCCCACTCCCTGTCTCCCTCTCCCTGTCTCTCTCTTCCAGTCTCCCTCTCCCTGTCTCCCTCTCCCTGTCTCCCTCTCCCTGTCTCCTTCTCCCAGTCTCCCTCTCCCTGTCTCCCTCTCCCAGTCCCCTCCCTTTGAGAATCCGAGCAGTTCAGTCATTCTTCTCTGTCCAACTATCGCTCCTGTTGCTGCTGCCGATTACCGCCACCTCCATCCAACAGAATTCTAATGGAGCCTGTAAACGTTACTGTGTTAGTCGAGGCAGAGTTCGGCACCTCTGCTAATTTGCTTAAAGCGCCGGAGCGAAACTGAGTCGTCGCAGAGGCCTCGCGCACAAGAGCTCCGACGATCAAAGCAGAATATGTAACGAACCGTTGACAGGGATCTAATCAGATGCTGTGTGTTGTTGTAAATAAGGAACAAAAATGTCAAGGAAGTGTTTCACTGTTGGTGGTAAGTTGTAGAACTCTTTATCCATATAAATATCCATACACGTTGATGCTTGTATGGAGGGATGGATGCAACTTTCTCCTTTGGTGGATCAATATCTATTTCTAACTATGAAACGTGGGTGTCAAACTGGATCAAAAAGGGGCCATGGGACTCCGGGTTTTATTTCCAACCAAGCAGGAGCACATAGACTCCACCCATTTCCTCCAGTGAGTCCAGTCTTAAGTCTAGCTGGTCACAAGGCTGCAAAACAACCCGGAACCCATCCAGTTTACAAACGGGCGTTAAAAGTCCTGGATAGGAAACCTTTTTGCCACCACCACGGCAGCATCTCGGCCTAAAATAAGATTTTTTTTCTTTAAGCAGAGCAGCAGAAACACCAGATCAGCTTTCTCAGTGCGTGCCTTTCAGTTCTGGAACACGCTACCAGTCCATACACGAGAAAGAACGCTCAGGACTTTTAATCACACATTAAAAACCCAATGTGTTGTTTGCTTTTGTGTTTTTTGTATATGTTTTAATGACCTGTTTTGAATTGTAAAGTTTTAACTAATTATTTTTATATTGTAATGTTTGCTGTGTATTTTAAGTCTGGATTGAGTCCTGAATCTGCAGCCTTTCCGTCCATGGAAAGAGATTTTATGGTCCCAGCTGGATTCGTCTGCATATCTGGCAACCCGAGTCAGGGAGAACGGGAGAGGCTGCAGTACCACTTTTAACCAGATTTGAACCCACTGCTCCTTTAACTGTTTAATTCTCTGTGCCGTGTTGGCGAATCGATATCTTTGTAAAGTCCTCCGAGTCCACTACGATTGTGATTTAGGGCTATACAAAAAATAATTTTAAATTGACTTGCCGATCTAACTCATTGGCATCGTGTCAAATGTGATAGAAGAGCAGTTTTCATACTTTAAAGTGTCTTGCCCATTGACACCATAGCAGTACATTGTGAATACCCAGAATTTAACCACATGTTTGTAGCTGAATTTGCAGTGATAACCAGGCCTCGAACATAATGCTTACAAATCCTTAATCTGCCAATATCCCAAATGCCCTATCTATAACACCCACAATTGCCTGGACAGCTTTATTGCAGACAGCCGATATTGAATTCTAAATGCACAAATTTGAGCAACTTTGCCAAGCTATATTTTTAATACAGACTACACCCCACTCTTTAGCTGCCTCCCAAATTGCTGCTGTTTGACAAATTAATGTTATCAGTTAATTAAGACATGCCCCTAGCCTCAGCCAAAATCTATAAGTGGTTGGCTTCCGGATATTGCAGTATTTTTCCATCTAATATTTCGCTGGATGTGTTTCCTTTTAATGTCCTCTTTTTTCACGTTGCAAAGCTGGTTTTATGATAAATGAACGGAACAAATTCTCAGGCTGAACCAAGGGAACCAATATGCTTCAAGCTGGGATATATAACTACAAGATGCATTATTATTACATTGTTTTTTGTTTTCTATTGGGGCGGAAAATGTGCTTTTTTTGCATTCTTGTAAGAGCTCAGTGAGACAGTAATTGAAAGTGGTCCTCTCTTTATTCACTTTTCTCACTGATCAAGATGCAAAACAGTTGTGTGGATTTCATTACATTTGTACAGTTTGTGTGTAAATGTATCACGATATGGCACAATAGGCATAAAAGAATAAAATATTAACGGCTTATTGAACGAGCGCCAGGTCTGTACAGAGAAATATCAGACCGTGGCCTTTTTGTACAGTGCAAAAAGACCAAGATACAGACCGAGCAAGCAAGGTTAATTAATATTTTATTATATGACTATTCTTAATTTGTACAAATATCGATCGATTTCAACTAAAAACACTTGCAACAAAACTGTCAAACCGTGACATGAGAACTGATCAGATGATTGAGGCGCCCGCTGTAAGTTCTCAGTCTGTGTCTTTACCAATGCTTTTTACATATTTGTAAAGTATGTTCATGTCCCACTTGGTTTTCCTAATCCTGTTTTTTCCTTTCTGGTCTGTAACGGAGTTGTCAATCTCTTCTTGACTGTTAGGAGCTGTGTTTTTGTCGTTATTTGCTGTTATTACTTTCTCCGGCTCTTCCAACACGTCTGGATAATATAATTCACTGGAGAATGCTCCCAGTCATCGCTCATTTTTTTTTTTTTTTACCGAGGAAAGATATCAAATCTGATACGCGCTGCGGACCAATTGTCATGGTAACGGTCCGAGATGGGAAAATATCAGACCGCAAATCAACCAATCAGAGCGAGCGTACGATCCAAGTCATATAATAAGAGGTAATATTTTTTTTTCTATTTAATTTTAGACATTCTGACTGTCTTAAACAAGATTTGCCAATGGGAAAAAGCCACTTTTGTAATATTTTCTAATTCCAATGGAGACTTTTAAAAACATGATAATTCGTCCCTTTGGAAAAATATGTTTTAAGGCTCAGTCAGGATGTGCTCAAATTGAAATACATTTTGCCATTTTTGAGCAATTTTTGACGTATTTCCCATTACTTTTTGCAGTGTAAGATAATCAATCATTCTATCAGCCTGCTCCGAGAATATGGAAGGACAAAAACAGAAAAAAAAGAAAACAAAAAAATTATCATTCTAATATATTTCAAGCCATTGTAAAAGGAGTTGACATTCCCTGGGTTCGGACCAGCGTGATTGACAGGTGCATCAGCCAATCAGGGTAGGTTTGACCCTGCGACAGTAGTAGAGGAAGTTACTAGGCTTAATATTTGAGAAAAAAAATACGTTTCGTCACTGCAAATCCCAAAAACTGCCTACTGCTACATCTGATCTGGAGATAAAGTTGTGTAATGAGATTAAACTGAAAATGCATTTCTGTCTTGGCAAAAAAAAAAAAAAAGAGTAAGATTAGATGTGAGTATTCATAATCAAATTCAGGCAGAGAAAAAAAGACGAAAAAGGGAATGAGATTGCATTTTGAGGGCGCGTTTTGATTGAACTAGAGTCTATTTAGATAATGAGAGATTTTGGGCTAACGGTTAATTTGCCTTAGCCGTTCCACCAATCATAGCTAATGAAATCCAAACAGTTGCATGACACTTTGGCTGACCTTTCAAAACCTGAGAGAAAATCCATCTTTTTTAGCAATTTCCGAGCTATTGAAAATGATTCCTGCGCCTCGCAAAAGTGATAGTACAGTAGTTCCACAAGTCGGAAGCATCAAAGGCCTCCCCCATCTCGCTCGTGGCTTTACCTAAGGGCGGGAAACAAAACCGCAGAGAGGAAGAAGAAGTCTGGTATAAATATATTCGCAGCTATTGGGGAAAGAAGGCCCAGAGAAATACATGTTGTTGCCGCGGTTAATGCGAAGAGTAAAACTGGGGGTATTATAAAGCATGTGTCCTCAAATTATGGTGCACTTTCTGTTTTGCATGTTTGCAGAGTTGGGGTGTCAAGGCAACCTGGCGGGATTGCAGATGATGGATGCGTAATGGTACTTCTGTGTTTCTTTTATTTGGAATGAAATAGGACCAATTTGGTGTGACGTGTTTAGTAAGATGTTTTTGTGTTCTACCACTGCATTATGGTATGATAACGGGGATCCTTAAAGTAGCAATATGTAAGATTTCCATGTCCAGTCATCATCAGTCAATCATTAAAGGGCCCTAATCTGTCAAAAAGCGCTAATGAAACATGGTTTTTGTGATACTTCTTTAACTGATAACAATAGTTCAGAAAGATTTGAATTAAAAAATTAGTTTGACATCCCCTTTACTATGATGATATTGGCCCTGTCCCAATGCCCACACTGCCCCCTACCCTCTTCCACGAAATGTGCATTTGTTTGAAGTGCACGCAAGGGTTTGAGTGCGTAGGTTACAGCAAAAAAGGCGGAATTGGGACAGTGCAGGTTACGTCATCGACTCGTCAAGAGATGGTCATTTTCAGACCTAAACTTTATAAAAATTAAAGGTCACTTCGTCCAACCCTGTGGGAAACAAGATTAGTTGCTTCACACATGTTAAAATAAATGTGTATTGGTTATTCGTAATTTGAGATAACTGTTAAGTGTGGGTAACTAACTGTTATCTGGTCAGTTTTTATAATAATGATAATGCATCGGTTTTATATAGCGCTTTTCTGGACACTCAAAGACGCTTTACATGTCATTACATACATCCAAAGTTTATTGTACTAAGTGTAAAGTTTAAATTGAATGTTATATGAATGCTTGGTTTAAAAAAGTTATGAAATTGTAAACATAGAATGTCCGTAATCCTTCATCAGTCATTTATACTTCTTTCCATGTAACATAGAAAAACTTATTAACACACATACAGCATATAGATTTCAAATTTTCCCGACGTTTTGGTGTTTACCACAAAGATTATTGAGCAATATCCTTCGCCAGCGTCTGATTAGGTGCATATTACAGCGAAGTGTGGATCAGGGGCGCAAAGGGGGCGGGGCCAAAGACCTCCTTGGAGAATTGTGACACCCTACGCACTCACACCCATCATCGGGAACGTGCAAATGAGGGGCGCGAGGGTGGAAGTGCGAGTATTGGGACAGGGCCATTGTTTTCATTTTGATGTCTCGCCCTCCACTGTTTCACCAATCAGAAAGTCCGTGATCCAGGTTGCCAGAACTCACCGCATCAAGCTAATCTCACCGGTAAAGTACCATGTAGCCACTGCACTAAAAAAGGTCTCATTGTGATTCTCAAATTCTTAATAAAACAAGGAATAAAACCAGGATTTATATCTTTTTGAAAAAGGTGTTGGTTATAGATTTGTTTTTCACAAAACACTTGTCTATTCAGATAATATGGTTCCAGCTGGATTCGTCTGCATATCTGGCAACCCGAGTCAGGGAGAGTGGGAGAGGCTGCAGTACCACTATGACATAACAGTCTGTTTTAAAGTCTACATGTATGTCACATTGTCTTTGCTTTGTCTTTCTTGTACGTCTGCTTTAATCTGTTTTTTTTTTTTGATACATCAACATTAAGATTTATGTTTTTATGGCTTTATGCCGACTGTGCAGCGCTTTGTAAACCGTTTTTGAAAAGTGCTTTACAAATAAAGATATTGTTTTTATTTTAAAGGTATTGTTATTATTATAAAGAACTAAGCTAAAACAAAACTGCCGTTGATTCTAAACTAATGTCAAGGTGTGGAGAGGACCCAGAAGAAGACCAAACGAGAACGGTTGAACGGTTTATTGACAGATGGGAGAGAGGAGCAGAGGAGAATTGAATGGCAGGTTAGATGCAGGTAAAACATTGGCCAGCAGCGAAAACATACATTTGCAGATTTCCTTGGGGTGAGCAATTAGCACAAATGAACTAGCATGGACAGGACGGTGCTGATGAGAAGTTTGCAGCCACCTGTGCTGTTCTGATGCATGAACGTCACATCCAGGATCCACAGGATGGGAGGGGGAGGTGAAGGGAGGGGGAGGAGGATCAGGGGAGGTGATGGGAGGGCATGCTGCAGACTGAGACTTATAATTGAAAGCAAACCAATTAATACAAAAGAACATTGGATTGTAGCTCCCGATTTATCTCCATGGCTTATATCTATACACTGTTTGTTGACGGTACGAGGGTAAATCTGCGTAATACTGCTATTCTTGGACATGGATTTCTGAATATTATTCCCTGACATGAGACAATGAGACACCAGATTCGTTTGATTTTTGTTCTATGAAGCTTTTATTGTCAGCTTTAGGTCTGAGAAAAGTCAGGTCTCATCAGCTCTGGGCATCACAGAGAAGGATGGCTGTACTCTACTGTACAAACATGACGTAACTATGAGCTCACATATGGTTTTGTCATGACCAAACTCTGATGTATAGACCACAAAGACACGATCGCAAATACAATAGTAATACAGCTGTACAAAAGCTATACATTCACTTCTTATTTTGCAGAAAAAGGAACGTTTTAACCTGTCCTTTGTTCCTTCAGCTGTCAGACTGTACAACGGACCTGTACGAGTTTTCTGCTGCTGGACACCTGAATTTATTCCATCCGTCAATCCTTTTATCTATCTATCATTTTGTCCTGAACTGGAGAAGAGTTGCACTATAAACTGTTATGTCGTATCAGAAAAATAAAGTAGATAAAGGCCTTGAGTCACAGAATGGAACCAAGAACACGGAGAGGGAGTTTTTTGTCCGGACGCCTTTGTTGTCACTGACGCACAGACAGCTTGAACTGATGAGAACTGGCTCCATGTACAAAGCAGCTAAAGCCCCAGAGTCCAAAAGGAAGTGCGGCGAGGGCAGTGACGGTCGATGTGGAGAGACGACCCTGAGGCAGCTCTGAACTCTATATTTCAGCTAAAAGAGAAAAGACAGAGAATGTGGTGGGATCCATGCAGTTCAACATGTCAGTGCACAGAGGCCATCGGTCTGAACATAAACAATTCACAGAGAACCTATAGACACCTATAGATAAGTCCATCCATCCATCCATCCATTTTCTTCCGCTTTATCCGTTGCCGGGTCGCGGGGGCAGCAGTCTAAGCAGAGACGCCCAGACTTCCCTATCCACACACACTTCCTCCAGCTCGTCCGGGGGGACCCCAAGGCGTTCCCAGGCCAGCTTAGAGACATAGTCCCTCCAGCGTGTCCTAGGTCTTCCGCGGGGCCTCCTCCCGGTGGGACGTGCCCGGAACACCTCCCCAGGGAGGCATCCAGGAGGCATCCGGAACAGATGCCCGAGCCACCTCAACTGGTTCCTCTCGACGTGGAGAAGCAGCGGCTCTACTCCGAGCTCCTCCCGTGTGACTGAGCTCCTCACCCTATCTCTAAGGGAGCGCCCAGCCACTCTGCGGAGGAAGCTCATTTCGACCGCTTGTATCCGCGATCTCGTTCTTTCAGTCATTACCCAAAGCTCATGACCATAGGTGAGGGAGGGAACGAAGATTGACCGGTAAATCGAGAGCTTTGCCTTTCGGCTCAGCTCCCTCTTCACCACCACGGTCCGATACAGCGACCGCATCACTGCGCACGCTGCACCGATCCGCATGTCAATCTCACGCTCCATTCTTCCCTCACTCGTGAACAAGACCCCGAGATACTTGAACTCCTCCACTTGAGGAAGGACCTCTCCACCCACCTGAAGAGGGCAGGGCACCTTTTTCCGGTCGAGCACCATGGCCTCAGATTTGGAGGTGCTGATTCTCATCCCAGCCGCTTCACACTCGGCTGCAAACCGTCCCAGTGAATGCTGCAGGTCCTGGTTCGTTGAAGCCAACAGGACAACATCGTCCGCAAACAGCAGAGATGAAATTCTGTGGTCCCCGAACCGGACCCCCTCCGACCCCTGGCTGCGCCTAGATATTCTGTCCATAAATACAGTGAACAGAACCGGTGACAAAGGGCAGCCCTGTCGGAGGCCAACATTCACCGGGAACAGGTCTGACTTACTGCCGGCAATGCGAACACAGCTCTGGCTCCGCTCATACAGGGACCGGATGGCCCTCAGCAGAGGACCCCCGACCCCGTACTCCCGGAGAACCCCCCAAAGGACACCCCGGGGAACACAGTCGAACGCCTTCTCCAAATCCACAAAGCACATGTGGACAGGTTGGGCGAACTCCCATGAACCCTCGAGTATCCGATGGAGAGTATAGAGCTGGTCCAGTGTTCCGCGACCGGGACGAAAACCACACTTTGAGGCCGACCGATAGTCATGCTCCATGGACTCTCCGAACTTCTCCCAGTCCCGGGTTTTTGCCTCTGCAACAGCCCGGGCCGCGGCACGCTTGGCCTGCCGGTACTGGACAGCCTCAGGAGTCCCCCGAACCATCATGGCTCGATAGGACTCCTTCTTCAGCCTGACAGCTTCCCTTACTGCCGGTGTCCACCACCGGGTTCGGGGGTTGCCGCCGGGACCAGCACCAGAGACCTTGCGACCACAGCTACGGGCCGCCGCATCGGCGATTGAGGCAGAGAACATGGTCCACTCGGACTCCATGTCCCCCTCCTCCACCGGGACCTGGGAGAAACTCTCCCGGAGGTGTGAGTTGAAAGTCCGTCTGACAGGGGGCTCAGCGAGACGTTCCCATCCCATTACTTATCCTATAGATAAGTAAGACAACAAAATAACGTATCTATATATAACAGTAGCAGTATAATAATAATAACAATAATACTGCATCAGTTTTATAGAGCGCTTTTCAGGACATTCAAAGATGTCAGAAGTCACTCCAAACACAGTGTTGACGATGGTAGCCACAGCTGCCCTGGGGCTGACAGAAGCGACGCAACCAGTATGTGCCATCGGCCCCTCCCACGACCACGAAACATTCACCCACAGCCCAGACTCATTCTAATGTGGGTGAAGTGTCTTGCCTAAGGACACAACCACAGTTTAGCATTTCATAGCCGCAGCCGCCCAGATATGTGTGGCCCTCCCATCACAGTACTGACCAGGCCCTGTCCTGCTTAGCTTCAGAGGTCTGTCGGGATCTGGCTTTCACCTGCAGGTATAGTAATAGTGTTTATAAAATCACACAAATGAACACAACAAAAAATAGTAAAAAGCTTTTGCAGTTAAGGAAAACAATCTCGTTTTAAAACATTTATTTCCGTCTTATCGGGTTTCTTTTGATCGTGGGATTCTGGGAAAGGAAACAGCAGTGCGGCGATTTAGTGGATGTAGAGAAGTGGAGACGTCACAACCGTCTGATTCTTTCACACTGTGTTGGTAACGAGACACAGACTACACACTGCGCTGTGCTCGCTACGGTTTGATAACGGAATGACATAATCCGGCAGTAACGTGGAACGGCAGGATCCTCACGACGACGGGAAGAGGTTTCCACGAAAACTCCAATTACTTGTTTCGTTTAATTAAAGTCTCTCTGTGGGTTTGTGAAGCAGGTATAAAAGCCCATTGTAAGAAGTAGTAGTAGTAGAAGTAAGAAGCTCCGCACTCGGCACTGACAGAGGTCTGTGCCCTGTCTGTTCTGGAGGTTCTTCATGACTTAGATCTTCTGGTCCCTGGAAAAGCCATGTTCCAGCTTCTTCCCTCTGGCAGAAGATATATCGTTTGTTGAGTTATTTTATATTAACTAGTTTAGCTATTTCTTTTTCTTCTTCTTCCAGGTATAATTAATCATATCCTTCACATAATAACTTCTGTAACTTCTTTATTTTTACCAGAAAGAACAGTCAAAAAGCCTCATAACTATCACCACAAAATACTTCACTACTTTTGATTCATAAACTTTATTGATCTCACAACGGAGACTTTCTTTCCTTCCAATAAATTCTCACTCATCTTTTGCAGAATTTGCCAGCCACGAACAAACTCATTAACAAAACACAAAACTTTCCGTCGACTTTGCCCAAACTTGCTTCTCCGCTTGCGGGTGACCACGGGGTTCACGATGAGAGACGATCCAAACGCCCATTTCATCTCTGGCATTTCAACTTGGCGAATCATCCAGTGCGGAGCTTTTCTTGTTCGTACCGCACGGAGAGATGACTTCAGTGGAAATTGGCTTTGAACAAGTACAATTCAAGGCCAGGTCCATGTATATTCATTAGATGCAATAATTACTTAGCTCAAAATATGCAGTTCTTGAAAAAAAAAAATGAAATGCGGTATATGCCAGTGCGTGTGCTACGGGCTACATCTGCCGGAGAGTTCCCAAACCGCCTCATTGTCGTGATGGAGCGTCTGCCACCGGGCCCGACTTTATGGTCAGGGCTTTGCAGCTGCTGGAGAGGGCAGCAATAAACCTCTGGGTTAACATCCTCTTGGCCACACACTCGCAACTCGCAACTTTCCCAATTTCATACACAGTCGGATAGATGGATATATTGTTGCCTTGTGTTGGAAAGGCGCTCTACAAATTAAAGTAGATTGAGTGATTTACTTTTATTGATATTGGTCTTTACTTACTGCTCTTATGAAGCGTTTGCAGCTAGCTAAAAAGCATAGCAGTTACTCATTGAACATCAACATTTCCTCACTGTGGAACAAATAAAGGTTATCTTTTTTTTTTCTTTTAAGTTACAAACACGCATATTTTTCCATTTTTTCTTTCTTTTTTTTTTGAGTTACCATGGTGATGAAAAGGGTGTTTTTTTGGGAGTTTTAGGCAACACAACGCTCCACTATCTAACTTATATATTAATATATTATTTATTTACTATTATATTGGACATCTGGAGTATTCTACGGTGATATTAAACTTGACAATCTCAGTTTTACAACCAAGTATTGCAGGCGGTCTGAACCATTCCATGTAAAGGTAAATAATAGTACTTAAACAGTGGAAATGTGAGGTGAAGTAGTTGCCATGTGCAGTACAATCAATGAGTACTCAGCACAACAACACAGCATAAATATTCAGCATTGCTCCCAAACCGGTCTGACCACTCCGGTGATTTAAGACTCCAAATTTGGTCCTTTTAAATTGTAATTAAAAGTGCGACATTAATTGTACACACACTTTTGGCAAATGCTATCATGCTAGATTTTGGTCCCACCTTGAGCATTGGATTTGCTTTTGGACTTTTCCCTTTGCTTTTAAGTACATATGCAAGCCTTTTCTCTCAAGTGGACAAAGGAAACTATCCGGTTTTAACTACTGTGGTATAAAACAAAGTCAATAACTGTTGGATTTTTGGTTAGAATCCAAGCAGAACTAGGTTGTAACAACAAATCTTGAAGCCTTTTGAAGTAAAACTCTAAGTATATCAAGTATATTTCCCCTTATTCTTCAAACCAGAATCCGCCAACTTTTTCAATTCTCATTTTTTGCTTGTTGTACAGCGATGTCCCCCCTCCGGGCATGAGCTTTTCTTTCCTGTTGCTGCTTTTTTCGCTCTCGGCATGTTCTCCATGACTGCAGTGGGTGCCAGATCCTCAGATCCTCGCGGGTCAATTCATAATTAAAACATGCTCCTCCAGCATTCTCCGAAAATGGCAAAAGTGCTTCCCATGGCATTTTGAGTTCCTCACGGACCGCGCTTCCATCGACCACATCTAGAGGGGGCACTACACGTTACTGCATTCAACATATGTCCTCCACCAGTGTCTGTCAGGACTTGGCTAAGGACAAGGTGAAGGGGATTGGCATGCAAGGACGCTGCTCTGTAATGAATTTTTGAATCAAATGTCAAATTGTATCCAGCGCGCGCTAACCATTTAGTAGATTAGGCGGGATAGAGACCTTAAAAGGATCTGTCAAAAACAATTAATCAGAGGGCAGTTAAGCAAGAGCAAATTGCAAAGTAGGCCGATAATTAAATGCTACATGAGTGAATGGATAAGTGTGATTCAATCGCCGGCAAAAAAGCACAAGGTTGTGTCGGTGGAGCTTTTGTCTCTCTGGCCTCAGCATTCATCAATTGTTTTTTATGTTCTGCCCTTGCACTTTTAGTTTCTATTGGAAATCAGTTTAATCACATTTTAGAGCATATCTCATAATAATAAAAAAAAAATTTGGGGGGGGAATTTTGCACAGGCCACATCATTCTCAGTTTTAATTGAAAACATTTAACAACAACGCTGCTAAATTGTTTGTGGATAAAGTGATGGACCTTCGTCTTGACCAGAGGCTAAATCTGGGGGACCAGGACCTGACCGGGACTCGGGGTGGGTTTTATGTTGTGAACCACAGTGAAGTATCATCTGCAAACCTCCACAAATTGATCAATTGACAATTAAAAATAAATTAAACATTCTTTTAGAGTATTGAGAAAACTGGACAAAAGACGCAGAGCTCTGAGATCGTGCCCAGCTGAAATGTTATCGATTCATTTATATATTTATTCCTTTGGATCCCCATTAGTTTCCATACGTGGTCGCTAGTCTTCCTGGCGTCCACAAAGAATCAATTCACAAAAAAACATTTAAAACATAAAGTATGAAAAGCATTCACAAAACAAAATAACACAAGACTGAATAAAAATGCCTCATCATCCTCACACCTTCATCCAATAATTGTTGTTTTAATCATTTCTCAAAGATATATCTATTATTACAAAACAATTCTTCTCATACAGCTCAACTTTGAAAAAGGTCTAATATAATTCTCGAGAGATGACCTGCCGAGTCACATGTTGATGGTAATAACCGCACTCAGATGTGGAAGGTTTTTATAGATGGCGTTATGCATAAAACACAAGAAGCTGATCTTTAACTTGTCCTGTGCCTTACACCAGGCTAAAGAGGTGTGCATCTCATCCACACTGGTCCGATAAGAGCACCCCAAGACGACCCGGGCCGCTCTGTTCTGGGTCAGCTGCAGTTTCCTCGAGTCGCCTTTTCTAGCAGTGAACAAAATGACAGAGCAGTATCTAAATATCATTATGGATAGAGGGCAATACATGTCCTTTTTATTGGTGTTAAAAATGTTGTTGTAGAAATCTAACTGGGCTTATGAATCAATTTAACACTCAATGCACTCTTTGACAGGGGCCAAGCTAAACTATCTTGTTCTGCAGAAGCGTCGAGGCCAAGGACGGAAAAATGGCAGATGTAAGTTTTGTATTTGGGCCGAAGAACGGGTCCACGGTCCGACTGAATGTTTTTCATAGTATCAGAGCCGTATCAGAGTAAGACGACAGAAGGGAGGGGGTTTGAGCGACAGTTTTCACTCAAACCCGGACTGGGAGACGCCCTAGATAGATTTGTTTATGCAAGCCTATTAATGCAGGAGGAGGTGAGCATTCGGGGCAAACCTAGGGCTGACGATGCAGTTAATGGTTGTATTTCTTGTATAGCTCTGGTTGTTTAGTTTATATTTAAATAAATGTGTCTCTCACTCAAAAATCCCACAACAAGGACATGACCAAAGTTACACAGGATTTGTACGCACCTTCAGATAACCAAAACCAAAAGTTGAAAATCAGCGGCTTCTATACTGGCATCAGGATCAGTTCAGCTTTAGCCATATTAGCTTCCAAAAGTGATGTATGCATACCACATACATCAAAACAGCCCGCATTGCCACTGTTTAAATCATCCAGAATATGATTACGCGCAGCAATTGTTGTTAGTTTGATGCACTTAGGATTTAACGGCAATATTTGTTTTACCTATTTTCTGGGAACCAAGAGATTTACCCAAAACCGAGCATTCGTCATAAGAGAGGATGCTGCCTTAATGGGCTGTGTTTAAGACCAATTATTTCCACGGGCATCAAAACTTCCCCAAACGTTGATCGATACAATGCAGTCGTCCTCGTTCCAGTGCTTTATTGCTGCTGTTATTCCAGTCCCCACTTGTGCTGAGTGTGCTGTTTTTGGCCCGCGATCAAGTCTCCGCCCTTGGTAGATACATTCGCTGCCCCTTCGCTTTTCGATTGCCCCATGAATTGTCAAAAATGTTTGCAAGTAGACGGACTGGAAAGAGTGGATTTTAAACAATAGGACGTGTGTTGTCGCAAAATGGCGAGTTGTACATTACGGCGATATTGCATAAGTATATATACATGTGTTTTTAAAGTGGGAAATTAAATGTGGATTAATATTAGGTGTCCAGTTGCAGCAAAAATTCATCCATCCAAAACAAATGAATTGATTAGTCTAAAAAGCTAACAATTGTAAAACTGAAAGATTGTATATGTTTTGTGATTATTTATGATTCTAATGCTATCTTGTTTTGTTCAGCACTTTGAGTTGCCTTGTGTATGAATTGTGCTATACACGCTCAGCTTTTCATTGTACAGTCTGACAGCAGCAGGATGGAAAGACCTGCGGGACCTCTCCTTCACACAGCGACGACACTATAGGACTCCCATCACAGTTCTAACCAGGCCCTGCTTTGCTTAGCTTCTGGGATCTGACGGGATCTGGCTTTCACCCGCAGGCACGACAACAACACAAGATAAATCCTGATCATAACTTTTTGTGTAGCGATTTTACCATTAGCCGTGGATGCTAACCCCATGATGCAACGCTTCTCGATGTTGTAGCGAAACTTTTGAAATGTAAATATGTTGTATGTGTATCGAACAGTATTTTTCCTTTGCACCTCTCTTGCTGAGCACTTCCCCCCCCCCGTGGAGTCTGCCTGGAGGCTGGGAGGAAGCAGTACATAGCTACTGTTGTTTTTTTAGTTTTTGTAGCAATAGTTAGCTTCTTACAAACAGGCTCAAGGATACGGTGGTGAACAACAACAACAACAACAACAGCGAGACCGAGGTCAGGTCGGAGATTTTTTAAGTGGAGTCAGGATTTTGAACAAGTGGAAAGTTTTGGTCCACTTCAGAAAAAGCAGGTCACAGCAGGAGGGTTGAGAAATGCACCTTTAACACTCCCAGAGCAGTCTCTTTCACAGTGTCTAGTTTTAGAAGCGTGGCTACTCAGTGCCTGTATCTGTGTAGTCTTCACAACATTGACCCTCTGTGTTTAACTTTTATTTGTGAAATGTGAGACGTTTTTTACTCAATAGAAAATTTAAAGACAGCTATTTCGGGTTGCATGGAAGCCAACTTTGTTTTGTGTTTTATTGGTCCTGGTTCTGGTCATGGTCATGGTCCTGGTCCTGGTTCTGGTCCTGGTTCTGGTTCTGAGCCGGGTCAGCTTGGTTTTCCAACAGTGAAAAGACAGCCCTAGTTACCATAGCAACATGCTGTTAATTGTCTGCAGTTTTTGCTCCAATTCAGTTTCATTCACCAATATTATCGCTTACTATAACAGTGAGACAGGTAAAAAAACAAACAAAAAAACATATGAAAAAAACATACTAGTAAAAAAAAAAAAAATTATACTAAACATGTTTTTGGAGTTTCTCTCAGAATTGCTTTGAGTGGGAATTGTATTGGTTGGGAATTACATTGAATAACATTGGGGCAGTCAAAATGACGGCTCTGGGCATTCTCGCAGTTTCAGATGTCTATAGCACTCTCACTTCTCAGCAAGAAGGTCCTGGGTTCAAATCCCGGTCGGAACAGGGTCTTTCTGAGTGGAGTTTGCATGTTCTCCCCGTGTCTGCGTAGGTTTCCTCCAGGTGCTCCAGTTTCCTCCAAGTGCTCCAGTTTCCTCCAGGTGCTCCGGCTTTTTCCGGGTTTCACCTACCACTAAAAACATGTACAATAGGTCAAATCCTCCTGCTTTGGTCCTGACCAGGCCGACAAACACTAACATTTGGAGCTGGTTCCCGGGAGCTGTTACTACGACAACCACCGATCCTGATAGACGTCTTAGCGGCATCAGGGTCAAATGCAGAAGACAAATAAAGTGCACATTTATATTTCCATTTACAACACAAATAACTCATAACTTGTTCTTTCTTAATGTCAGTAGTGATTGAGTTTTCAGAGTAACTTCCCACACACACACTCTGCACTAATCTTACTTCGAAAACAAACTTCTCCATCACTCATTATCCGCCTCTCGCCTTTTGAGAAGACAGATGATGATTGGACGACATGTCTGACGGTGTGTGCGCCATGCTAATTATTTCCCAGTGCGACGGTGGGAAGCCGCGTGAGCTCTTTTACATGATGAACATTGACGGTTATTGCTTCGGCGCGGTCGGGATCGAGGACGAAACCAGATTTGTTGTTTATCCGACTCGCTGTGTGGGTAATTCCTGACACGGAATTATTCAGGGAAATCCTTTGTTGTAATTATTATTTTTTATGAAGGATCGACATGTGGATCCATTTTATATTAGTGTGTTTTCAATTCAATGCAATGTAATCTCGTGTAGCACTAAATCGCAACAGTAGAATTCTCAAGAGGACTTTACAGAACTGTTGGAACGTCGACATAGATTAGAGAATCAAACCGTTCAAAATGTATAGAACACATATAGGAACTGGTTCATAGGGAGTTGTCCAATGTCCTTGACTGTTGATAAATGTCCAAAAAAGGACGGTTTTGTGTTTTAAAATCTGGGGTTAATACATAGTAAGGCAAGCACAGTTTATACACGAGGCAACAGACCAGAGAGAGAGACCCAAGAGAGAGACCAGAAAAAGAGACTAGATAAAGACCAGATAGAGAGAGACCAGAGAGAGAGACCAGAGAGACCAGAGAAACAGACAAGAGAGAGAGAAAGAGAGAGATACCAGAGAGAGAGACAAGATTTAGACCAGAGAAAGAGACAAGAAAGAGACCAGAGAGACTAGAGAGAGAGACCAGAGAGAGAGACCAGAGAGAAAGACCTGGGAGAGAGACCAGACAGAGAGACCAGAGAGAGAGACAAGAGAGAGAGACCAAAGAGAGAGACCAGATAGAGACTAAAGAGAGAAAGACCCGGGAAAGAGACCAGAGAGACTAGAGAGAGAGACCAGAGACAGAGACAAGAGAGAGACCAGATAGAGAGTCCAGAGTGAGACTAGAGGGATAGACCAGATACAGACCAAAGAGAGAGACCAGAGAGAGAGAGTCCAGAGTGGGACTAGAGGGATAGACCAGATACAGACCAAAGAGAGAGACCAGAGAGAGAGACCAGAGAGAGAGAGTCCAGAGTGAGACTAGAGGGATAGACCAGATACAGACCAAAGAGAGAGACCAGAGAGAAAAGACTAGACATGTCATTATTCATCCACTCCATACACACTGGTGGTGCACAACTACTGTAGCCACAGCTGCCCTGGGGCACACTGAAAGAACCCAGCTTTAATACTAACGGCTCTAAAGCAACAACAATAGTCATATTTTCCGATGTTGTTCTGACATGATCTCTAGAACATATTCTTACATGTATCATGGAATAAGGAGATGGAGGCTTGCCAATGTATAATAGAAGTTGCTTTATAGATAGATACTTTATTGATCCCTGTTGGAGAAATGCAGGTGTCCAGTAGCAGCAAAAACACAACCATCCAAACAAACAAAACAAATAAATAGATAAAGTCTAAAAAGCTAACAATAGTAGTTATAAAATGCAACAGCCTTCAGGTCAGAGCAGCAGAGTCGGACCAGCCGCTTGGTTCGGAACATTTTCTCTGCTCTGGTCTAAAGTGAAATGCTGAATGCTTCATTAGCACTAGTACGCATCAGCTCACGCAGCAACCCACCTCCTCCCCGTAACTGTTTATCTCATCAGCTTCCACCACCATCAACGTTTAGACTGAATATATTTAACATACATAAACTATTAGACAATGATAGTATTATTGGCAACGCTGCTTGTTTCAGGTTTCAGCACCATGGAGAGGGCTACTGTCCATTCACTGCCAAAGTGGATACATACGCTGCAAGTTCAATTTTAATCTAATATAATCTAATATTCTTGTTACGAGTTAGGAATGTTGATGGAAAAAGGATGATGGACCACAGGTTTCTTGTCAGGTGAAGTTTATTGAGACACAACAGAGCTCTGGTCTCAGATCTGCATGCTATGAAATGAGCCAGGATCAACCTACAACCAGGGTATTTATACAGTCCAGTTGGTTCGGACCATGAATCCCCTCTGCTCTGGTCCGGATCAGTGTAAAACCATGAAAACTTTACTGCAGCAACATCTCAGGCAGAAAAAAGCAAGAAAAATAAGAATTGTAAAACACAATACAACAACCGTTTCCAGCGCATTCAAAAGTGGCGTGGATGGAGCTAAAAGCAAATCCGAAACTGTCAAACATGATTAGAAGCTCAAAGCAAATACATGGGTCTGTTATTTTGAATACAAATACTTGTTTTAATGGTATAACTTCTTGCATACATTGATCCATGTGGCTGTTTCCTGAAATGGAATATTCCAATAACGGTCTCTGGAGGCGTCAGCTGCAGCCCTCACCATTTGTATGCAACCACCTCACGCCTCAACACGGAGCGGTGCACTCATAACCAACGTGCCATATGAATACGTTATCGAAAATGCAATTCCACGTCTGATTTCCGAACCCCCCCCTCCCCTTGCCACCCCCTGCTGCGCAATTCACACATGTCACAATAGACTGAGCACGCCTACAGAGAGCGCAATCGCCATCACACGGACGCCGCAGCCGGCTGAATTACCTGCAGGTGCTTTAAACACATCTCACAAATGGCCCGGGAAAAGTTATTTCAGATGTAAAGTGGGTTTTTTGACAACAACAGGAGCGAGTCGGAGGGAACTGAGAAGGAACTAAGAGAGAGCAGGAGTCAAGACAAAGGTAGATTTTAAGGAGAAGTTTACAAAAGAATCAAAGTCTGTTCTGGTTTGTATTCTCTAATGTAGTGGTCTCCAACCTTTTTTGATTGGAGAGCGACTCTTAGAAGTAGCAATATGTAAGATTTTCATGTCAAGTCATCATTAAAGGGCCCTAACATGTCAAAGGGCATTAATGAACCAGGTTATTTTCAATTACTCATTCAACTGATAGCTGTAGTTCAGCTGAGATATTTGGATGTATAATATGGTTTTACCTAAATCTTGTTATTGTTCTCATTTTGATGTCCCGCTGTGAGATTTCATAACACTTTGAAGCAACTATTGTTAAAGTTCAAACTCATCCTTTTTACATTTGCACGAGCCAGTACTTTTCCCTTGTTTTGACTTCTGAAGACCAAGCTAATGGCACCGTGGAAGCTGCTGATTGGAGGACCGCATTTCTCCATGCTGTATAATACACTTGCATTCTGTCCTTGTTTGTGTTCGTGCTGTCTCTACCATTGACAATAAAACATGTCTTCTGTCTGAATGAAAGACACGATCCCAGAATTTGTCATCTTTTTCACCGGCCTCCACCGTTTCACCAATCAGAAAGTCTGTGATCCGGGCGCCAGAACTCACCGCGTGGAGCTAATCTCACTGATAAAGTACCATGTGGCCACAGAACTAAAAATGGTCTCGTTATGATTCTCAAATCATTAACGACAAAACAAGGAATAAAACCAGGATTTCTTTCTTTGTGAAAAAGGTGTTGGTTATAGATTTGTTGTTGACAAAACTCTTGTCTATTCAGCTGTTATGGTTCCAGCTGGATTCGTCTGCATATCTGGCAACCTGAGTCAGGGAGCGTGGGAGAGGCTGCAGTACCACATTTGGCCAGATTTTTAGACACTGCTCCTTCAATCAAAATACATATCACTACTATTATTATCAGGGCAATAGAGCTAACCATTTATGCACTGATTATAAAATATTAGCGTAAATAATAAATACAACAATCCTGAACACACAATGTAAAATACCATGATAGTTAACCTTATATTTTAACAAAAGTTGACATTAAGGACATTTGTCACCCCTGCTAATTCTTGTATTTCCTGTGTTCAGATGGTTTGAGTCTGAAAATGGGCACAAACAGAAACAGAAAATGGGCAGGCAGAGTTAAAGGGGTTAAACTATTTGTTATATTAGATTCTACTTTTGAAGTCAAAATTAATTCTCAGTTTTATTTGAGACTGCTTTGTGCACATACGCCTCCTGCTGTTTCTGAAGCCTCCAGCCTTCAGAATGTACACACCTCCTGACCTGACCACACACCAGCGGCGAGGTCAAGTTTAAAGTCACAAACACAAACGCAAAAACCATGAAATGACATCTTGCCCGACTACCTGCAATGGCGGCTGTTTCAAAAGACAAGGCACAATATTACATCGACACAAAACAAGCTTATTGAGTACTTTTTCAGCACACAAAAACTAATGAATTTGCTTGGAATTATGCACATTTTACATATATACTTAGAGCAAAACAATACAGGATTTTGTCCCCCAGTGCTACGTCTCAAACTACCTTTGGCATCAAGACCTGTGTGTGTGACAGGCTGTGGCGGGGGCTTTGGGGGAGGATAGTTTTCTGCTCAGCGTGTCTCCACATACATGTTTATAGATGCCTGCAACTTGGCTAAAGTGTTGCTGCTGAACCATGATCTCTGGGATTACAAACAACGGCACACACACACACACACACACACACATTTCAGCAACTTTCAATTCGACGCCGGTCTTTCCGTAGTGTCGCTGATAGATTTTACCCTGATAACGGCATTAGGATGGAGCCGTAGGAAAGCTTCAGATGATATAATTCAACATCTGTTAAAACTAGTCCACCTCTTTCTTTCACTTCAGCCCTCCCACTAGTACGCATCAGCTCACGCAGCAACCCACCTCCTCCCCGTGACTGTTTATCTCATATATATATATTTGACTTATAATAGATTTTTAATTATGTGTCTAATCATGCAGGGACCACCTTACTCCATGTAACCTAACTCAATAAACATACACACCGATAATTTAGTCTCAGTTTCTACATATTGTAATCCAATTTCTTTCTAAACTATGCATGATCTATATAGAAATCCCTTTGGACAAACCTACACTCTTCTGTATACACATTGAATAAATGCGTTGAATATTGCTTATTTATACCCGCAGAGAAACGTCAGGGCTATTACTGCAGTTAATTCATGATACATTGACTCATTTGTGTTGATAAACAGAGCTACTGTCCATTCACTGCCAAAGTGGATATATACACTGCATGTTAAATTGTACCCTAATCTAATCAATGTACTGTAGAGAAGCATGTAATAAAAAATAAAAAAATAAAAACATATGTGACCAAACAAAACGTATTAGTTCCATGAATTGAAATGACATTGAAATCATCAGAATCACAGTCTGTGTATTGCTAATGACTTATTACCCTGACATTGCTCTAGACTCAGAGGATGCAGTATAGTCTACGTCTCTATTGAGCTTACCCAGCTCTGCACGGGTAGGGGGGGTAACAAAAAAAACAAGATTTTAAATTGAAAACAAGTATTTTAAAAACAGGAATGTAAATGATACGCTGACATAAACCATATGGAGAGAATACAAAAGGACAGACTTGGACTAACACAGAAACTAAACTCAAAACTGACCGCTGTCTCGACAAAAGCAAAGTATCACAACAACAAAAATATGCAAAGTGAGAAAATGAAAAGAGACACACCACATAAAATCTGTCAAACCCTTAGTCCATTTCTGGGTCAGGGGGGTGTCTGTCAGAGCTGCACCCAGTACACAGAGCACCAGCCCCTCACTGATCCTCCTGCAGGTGCTGAGTCCACAGGAGCCTAGATCTTTCAGTGGGAGCTTCAGGCAAAGTGGGGTTAAGTGTCTTGCCCAAGGACACAACGACAGCAGTCATCAGTGAGAGATATGAAGTAGGTCTCATGGTGGGCTCGAACCCACAACCTTCAGGCTCAAAGGCCAATGCTCTACCAACTGAGCCACTGTCGTCCCCCGTGTAGAGTTCTGCTTTAGTTAATGTAGAAACAGAAAAAGTCAAAGATTTTTATGGACGAATAATAAGAATGTTTATTATATGACTTGGACCGTATGCGTGCTCTGATTGGCTGATTACCGGTCTGACATTTTCCCATCTCGGACCGTTACCATGACAATTGGTCCGAACAGCGCGTATCACATTTGATATCTTTCCTCGGACCGTTACCATGACAATCGGTCCACAGCCCGTATCACACAAAATCAAGTCGGACATGAACATACTTCACAAATATCTCAAAAGCATTGGTAAAGACACAGACGAGAGTCATATAATAAAACATTTATTGACCTCGCTTGCTCGGTCTGTGCAGAGAAATATCAGACCTTGGCCTTAATGTACAGACCTTGCCACAGCTCGGTCTGTACATTAAGGCTGATATTTCTCCATACAGACCTCGCGCTCGGTTAATAAGCCGTTATTATACTGTTAAGGGCATCCGTCCTGTTGCTTCTAGGACCATAGACACAGGACCATAGACACAAGACCATAGACACGGGACCATAGACACAGGACAATTGATACAGGACCATCGACACAGGACCATAGACACAAGACCATAGACACAGAACCATAGACACAGGGCCATAGACACAAGACCATAGACACAGGACCATAGACACAGGGCCATAGACATGGGACCATAGACACAAGACCATAGACACAGAACCATAGACACGGGACCCTAGACACAAGACCATAGACACAGAACCATAGACACAGGGCCATAGACACAAGACCATAGACACAGGGCCATAGACACGGGACCATAGACACAAGACCATAGACACAGGGCCATAGACACGGGACCATAGACACAAGACCATAGACACAGAACCATAGACACGGGACCCTAGACACAAGACCATAGACACAGAACCATACACACAGGGCCATAGACACGGGACCATAGACACAAGACCATAGACACAGAACCATAGACACAGGACCATTGACACAGGACCATAGACACAGGACCATAGCCACAGGACCATGTACGCACTACTCTACTCTCTCCACTCATTCACAGCTCTTCCCCCCCACGCTAATAAACAAAGCCCACCCCAGCCCCTTCTGTTTTCGGTCATTACCTACATTTGCAAATCAAAACATGCAAATGTTCTTCTAAATTGGGGGCCAAAAACGCCGGGACTTCTACAGTAGTGTTAGGCAACCCATAATGCATTGCAAACTAGAGTACTAACCTGTTAGACATGAAAACGATACTTTAGTGTTGAAAATTGGCCGTAAATCTACAGCAATTTCTTAGTTTTTTCCTCCAGCACCTGTCAGTTTGTCTCTGGTCTGATTACAAATAGCTGTAATGTATGTGATAGAGCCAAAACAACTCATCATCTCCACAAGCTGCTACTTTTGTAATTGTTTTCTGATTGAACGTAAATGTGGAATTAACAGCAGCAGGTTTTATTACTCGCTAATGTGTTTTTTGATCCACCTGCTCGCATTTAGTTTGGCTTCATAAAAACATATTGAGGAAATGAAAGTAAAAGAAGTAAATAGTCGTAATAGTGAGTCAGTGGTTTTTTAATGAATGGACTTTTTTATGAATAGTGTAGTTTTTTCACTTATAAACCTTTAGTGTGGAAATGTATTTTAAATTCTAATCTAACGGACTTTTATAAAACATGTTCAAAAGTGCTGCACGGATGAAAGTAACACATTAATGTCTGCCAGCTTTAATTAAAAAAACGATAAAAATAAAATAAAAACAATTTAATCAAAATAAAAACAATTTAAATAAATGAAAAAAAAATAGTAATAATTATAATAACAATATCAAACTATTAAAATTAAGTCAAATAAAAACAATTAAAAATGAAATATAAAAAATAAATCAAAATAAAATAAAATAAAAAATCAGAATTAAATTAAAACTATTTAAATAAAATAAAAATACCAAAATATATACAAAAATAATTAAATTAAAACAATCAACAATATACATGAATAAATATGAAACTATAAAGTAAGCAAAATGTAGGACCACATAACTTACGTGGTGTTAAAAGCCAGAGAGTAAAAGCATGTGTTAAGACGAGACTTAAACATTCCAATTAAATGTTGGATGCCGTTGTCGTAGTAACCTGCACAGCTTGGTTCCATATTTACTGTGTGGGTAATTATCCTGCCTTTTGTTTTAATTTTGTTGATACGATTTTGCCAAAGCCACCATATTTCAGAGTTGCCAGGCAATCAAGAAACATAGCAGGTGCCAATGTTTTTGTTTCCAACATTAAAAGGCTTCCGAGACTTCAGAGGAGACTTCCAGCTTAGCCCGGGATGAATTCAAAACCAGGGCTGTACCATGGAGCTGTACCGTGGAGCTATACCGTGGAGCTGTACCGTGGAGCTATACCGTGGAGCTGTACCGTGGAGCTGTACCGTGGAGCTATACCGTGGAGCTATACCGTGGAGCTGTACCGTGGAGCTGTACCGTGGAGCTGTACCGTGGAGCTGTACCGTGGGGGCTGTACCGTGGGGGCTGTACCGTGGGTCACTAACGGCGCCCATGGAGAATAGAGCCACAACATCTTTCTGGCAGTTACATTTGCTAAACATTACTCTTTTTCCGGTTTCAATTTCTTGATATTTGGGAGCGTACTGTATTATTCATATCCATCTGATAATTCTCCCATTCAAGTCACTTTACCTGTTGATATTATTTCTGATGTTTATTCTGCTCATATTCATATTCTCATATTCTCCGCTGCTAATGTATAATATAGACATCTGTAAATACTCCGAACCAAGTGCAATTATAGCCCAGAGTTTATCGTATTTTATTTTATTTTTATCTTAAATGTATTGTCTATTATCTTAAATAATAGACTTTGATGTGTGCAATCTGAGTGCTCTTCCTTTCTCTGCCGTAATGTGCGCAACGATGACACTGACATTTCTCCACTGTGAGACTAATAAAGGTTTATCTTATCTATCTTATCTTGTAACTAGAACAGATTACTTTACTATCGCATTCGCCGCCAAACTACAACCAGAAAATTTGGCGCAAAACTCTTGACGTCATCAACAACTAGCTACAGCACCCGCCCACCACGCTCACTGATTGGTCGGATGGGATACAACCGAGGTAACCACAGATCCATGGATCAGACCCACACATACAGGTAGGGAAATAATAATTGACCGAAGTTTACGGATGGATAAGGTCAGGCTAATCCTAAATCAATCCAGGGTAAAGTCAGAAATACAACATTGAAAAAGTATAGCAGTGATACATGATGAATAATACCAGAGTCTAAATACTGCAACTTATTTCAGCAGCCATTGAAAATTGTTTTACCTAATTAGTTTGAGACATCTGGTTGATATATAGAGACAGAAAGAGATGTGTGTTATTTTTTATATAACATTGCCGATAATATACTGACAAGAGAAAAGTCAATGTTGTATTAAATTACTGGAAAAAACAACAGAGAGACGACAGAAAAAAAGTGTGAAAAGAATAGGATTGAATAGAGAAAATGCCAGACAATCAAAGCCAGGGGAAACTTTTTCATTTAGTTTTAATACTGATGAAAGAAAGACAAGATATGAAATTATTCAAACCAAACCTAGGTCTAACAGTGACCAAAAGGCTCGTCTCCCGCCCGTGACGAGCTGATCCCTCGGGGGCAAAGTCTCTTTCTCTGAGGACCGACCAGTTTTGCACTTGTAAGAAAAAGAGGAGAGTCTAGTGGTTTTGCAATTTCAAAAGAATGACGTCAAACTCAGCGTGTTGCCAAAAGCCTTCATTTCATGTTTTCTCCTCTCTCTTTTTTCGGCAAAATCCAAATTCACAAATGCAAAATCCGCAGTCGGCTTTTTGAATGGACTTGTTATCAGCGAGTTGCTTCGGTTCAATACTTTTGTCTCGTACTTCTTTTTTCATCTTAGACGTTTATTATTGTTATTATTAAGAGGAATAGCCCCTTGAGAAGAATCATCTCGTTTCCAAGGGGGTCCTCAAAATCAGCATTTCTAACATATTTGTATTCAATAAGAACAACCGCATCACATACATTTCAAACATTAAACTTTATCCCTATGACGATAAAATATCATTGACGTATTTTCATGGATTAGGTTTATAGCCTGTTTTGTAATTTGGTAAGCCCTCTGTGATGGATGGATGGATTCTTTGTTGATCCCCGTAGGAGAAATTCAGGTGTCCAGCAGCAGGCGACTCATTCAGGTTTGTTGTACAGTCTGACAGCTGAAGGCACAAAGGATCTCTTTAAATGCAGCACAGTGATATAAGCGGTTGCTACGATAAAGTCCTCTGAGCGGCCATATTTAGTTGTACTTCCTGTTAGCTCATTACCTTCATGTGTTTCACCTGTGTCTCGTTAGTCGTGTATTTAAACCCGGAGAAGTCCTTTAATTAATTGCTCTTAAAAATCTGGTAGAAAACAAAAACATTTCTGGGTGAATTCTATCGGCGACCGTTTCTCAGTTGGAGAAAAACCCAATGCTTTGGACCTAATGGTCTGGCTTTTTAAGTTCTTCTAATAAGACAATTAAAGCAAAAAAAGCTAGTACTGCTTAAATACCTGACATATTTCGGCGGTACACTTCCTCCTTCATCAGAGGTGAAGTACACATCCGATGAAGGCGGAAGTGTACCGCCGAAACATGTCAGGTATTTAAGCAGTACTAGCTTTTTTTGCTTTAATTGTCTTATTAGAAGAACTTAAAAAGCCGTAAACATAAGAAGACAGAATTAATTTTCCACACCTAATGGTCTGGGTTTGATCCCTCCATGACCCATGTAATTTGCTCCCATCCACTGTTGTGTCGCTGCGCAAGACACTTAACCCCTCTTTGCCTGAACCCCCTGCTGAAAGACCACCGCCGTCTCTTTGATGACCCTAACAATCCAACAACCAACCCAGACATTGAATTATAAAAGGGGGAGAAAATGACATGAAAATTCCATTGATTTCAACCTGGGAGTTTGAGTAGTTTCATAATTCTGTGCAACCTATTCCCAATTTTGTGACTTTTGTGACTTTCCCTGTGTATTTTCAAAATGACCCCCATCAACACATCAAGTCGAGTGTGCTTTTGATCATCATATTCGCAACCTTGCGCCGTCCTCATACTATAATAAGGTAGGTGCTGTACACAGGATCAAATGTATTTTTAGACATTACTTTCTCCGCGATCCATCATTCAGTCAAACTAGGACACGATCGTTTTGACACTCAGGCCTCGGCACGTCTGCTGACTCAGACAATTGCTTCCATAAACAGCTCCGTGCATATTGGGCATAAAAAGAAAAAAATAAAGTAAACTCCATCTCGCTGAAAATTAAATGGCGTCATAAAGCAAAGGTGCGGACCTCAAGGAGACTTCTGAGGATGGACCTTAGAATGAACTCACTGGATGTCGATATAATTGCAAAGCTTGGGGACTTAACTTTTAAATCATAACAAAAATACTAAATATGCCTCAAAATGGTTTGGTCTATCACTGGTTAATGGGAATAAACAGTTTGTTGCTATGGTCACTAACACTGGCTCTTCCGGGTCAAGCCTTCACATTTCTAAATAAAAATTAAATTCATTCAAAAAATATATATATAATAATAAATGGATAGCATTCTTGCCTCTCAGCAAGAAGGTCCTGGGTTCGAATCTTGGTCGGAACAGGGCCTTTCTGAGTGGAGTTTGCATGTTCTCCCCATGTCTGCCTAGATAAAACCTTCCTGAGCAAGCCGCACATCAACACCCGGAGATGGGCAACCACTGCTCCTGACTTTTATTGGCATCAGTATGGGTCAAAAATTCCCTACAGGGACAATAAAGCGCACATTTACATTTAATTTAATACAAAATAAGGACAAAGAACGACAGACTACAAAGAAATTAGAAATCACTTCCACAACTGAAAGACGTCGCATTAGATATTCTGGGTGTTTTAGTGTTCATTAGGGAAAGTTGGCTTATTTTTATATACAAAAGGACTTACTTTGTATTTCCGGAATAATGACGGAACAAAGCCCAAACAAGTAATAAATAATAAAGTCTTTCTCGAGAGTCAAAATTGCTCAACCTTTTAATGTATTTGTTCAACGTTTATTTAACCTGGAAAGTCCCGTTGAGATTCAGTACCTATTTTTTAAAGCTGCACTAACTGACTTTGGGATTTTGAAGCCGCGGACTCGCTGGCCTCTCTTTCTGCTCCCCTCCCCGCACCCACGAAGCTATCGCCCCCCACACACACCCACTGTTGGGACGAAGCTAGCGTCTCCCAATATGGATAATACATGGATATGGATTTGCACGTGGATGGCGTGACCATAGAACGATAGAACCGGGAAGCGCGGAGGAACGAGACTTTCTTTTGGATGGCTGTCTCGCTGTGTAAGCAGTAACCGGTGACGAAGACACACGAAGCTTCGGGTTAGCTCCGCCGCTTGTTGCGCTAACTCAGCCGTCTATGCTAACGGACCTGGAGATTTCTCACGAAAGTGGGGGCCAGTGGTGCGCTGTGATTGGTCACAATCTGAGACCCGAAACACGTCTCTTCCTTGTTTCATCAAAACTCGATCTAAAATATAATGTCACGCCAGCACAAATCTGCGCTACTTTTTCTTCAAAATGACGTATATTCCAATTCACTACAAGGACATGGATAGCATTTTCGTAATGAATACAAAAATAAAGTCAGTTAGTGCAGCTTTAAGGGAGTCCTGGACAAAAGTTACATACAGATTATAAAAACAGTTACATACAATTACAGATTATAAAAACAGTTACATACAATTTGAGAAGTGTTCTTTGACTTTAGACACAAAACCACCTCTTTTTCACAGATTCCTTACCTCTGTCCTTGCCTCTCTCGGCGGATGCTACCTGCTCCTCTCGTCTCCCCTGCACTTACCCCGTGCTTTACCCTGGAGTGCTGTATAATTTCCGTGCCACCACTGCGTAGGCTGGCACCCTCCTGATTTGGCTTCTTGCATGTCTATAAAAGTCTCATTTGCATTGACCCGCTCCTCTCGGCGGGGAGCGAGTCGTTTCAATGGTTGTGCAAAAATTAGTCAGGTGTTGGCTCCGCGTGGGGTATATCAACAGCGGCCCCCTCTGCCGTCGTCTCTCCAACAGCAACGATCACTAAAGAGCCGCCGTACGACTTCAAATCTTCCAACGTAATGGCCTCTGCGGCAGAACTGTGTTGTTCTGTATTTACATTTTTTAATAGGAAAATCCCATTGAGATGAAAAAAGCTGTGTTCCTATCAAGCTGTTACCAAGAAGCCGCAAATTTACACAAAACACACACAACATGCACAAAGTAAACAGATCGCTGAGGCGAGCTTAAAGGTATCCAAGAGGATTTTCTACTTCCGGGTGGATCATCAACACTATTGGTCCTCCCAAATGTCAATCATTCTGTTTATACGTCCTTGTCCAATAAGAGCAGAGAGTTTTGTTCAAAAAGTAGAAAGGGCGGTTCTTTCCTAAAATATGGGAAAATCCTCCTATATACCTTTAAATAATGTCCATTTTGACTTAAAGGCAGTAAAAGATAAGGCAGGGAAAGTTTAATGTAAGCTTGTATACACAGCTCAAACAAATAGAAACTCAAAGTACTTAACAATCATACACAGCAATAAGATGAATAATATAAGCCGACTGAGCTTTTGTCCTTTAATGCTTTTAAATGAAAAATTAGGGTTTTTGAGACGGCCTCGATTACCTGTAATTGTTTTACTTGATGTGTGTACCTGTCATTTATAATGCCCATTTAGCTTTTTGTGAAACTTTGCTGCCTCTTGCACAGGGCTCCCTTGAAAATGAGTTTTTTGTGGGATTTTTCCTGATTAATTACAGGTTGAATAGAAAAATAAATACAGTACATAATTTCTCTGTGCTGTCGGTATTGTATTGTGTTATTTTTTATTATTGTATGTTGTCATTTCATATGTATTTTTCCTGCCTGGCCATAGCCATCCGTACACGCCGCTCAATCATCATTTCACTGCATGTACCGTCTGGGTCTGGTCCCTGTGTTTGCGATTAAAATCGATCGTATTTCGACCGGCCAATCAGAGAGCGCGTTGTAGGTCGGTGCCGGTGACGTCAAGAGTTTGCGCCGAACGGGCAGGTTGTAGTTTGGCGAAGAATGTGATAGTAAAGTAATCCGTTCTGGTTCCATCAAGAAATTGAAGCAGGAGCAAGAGGAATGTTTAGCAAATGTAATCGCTGGTCAAGATTGTGGCGCTACTCCCCAAGGGCTCCGTTAGCGGCAAAGGAGATGGCTAGGCTAAATGCTAATGCATACGTCACGGTAAACTCAGATTCAATCGTTTCAATCTGCAAAAGGAGTTAGCCCCTCCCACCTGTAAATGGAGCTCAATGGAGCAAATCCAGACCTTAGTATGAAATGAAATTTGTACTAAGGTGTGGTACAACCAGGCTAGCTTGGTGGCTATAATCCGGCATGTTTGTTTTATACTGATGTTCATTAATGTGCATTGTCCCCATAAAATAAATAAATAAATAAACCTCTGTCTGCCCCACCCTAATGTTTTTCACCTGTGTCTCTCCAAGTACCTGTGCTCTTTCTGTCGATTTCCTGGTTCCGTTTGGAGTTTTGCGTTCGGAAGGTGGCGGTAAAGCACCTCCAGGTCGTTTGCCAACCGCCAATAAACCTCAAAACAAGAAGAGTTTTGAGTTTGTTTCTTCCCTGGACTTTTATTTCGTCATCATTACTAAATCATTTATTTTTTGCATGCTCGCAGCTTGGTTCCTCCTCGTTTTTTCAGAGTAGAAGCCTGTCTCACATCTTCAAGAAGACCGTCCATAAACCAGGTGAACCAAACCAGTCATCAACTAATTAGGGGAGAAAAAAGCTTGTGCAGAGGATATTTTAGACCACAAACAGGTGCGTGTCCTTCCATTAGTCCTGAGGTGATGTCAGTGCTTTTCACATCTGCGTAAATGAAAAAAGTTTGTTCTTTAATTGGTTCGATTAAAGTGACCTCTCGTTCTCTTGGGACCGACGTGTGAACGCAGCCTCAGTCTATAATTCCAGTCTTTGAAGCACGTTCTAAACATGTGGAGCTTTTTTTTCCCCCAAATGTGTTCGGGGAATAGTGTACAGTACATTATGCTCACGTCCCCATAATTTAGTATAAGCATGGACTAAAGTACCAATCAGAAGTTTTATGAGTAGTAGTAATGTTAACAAAATCAAATCATTTTAAATCATTGAAGTCAAAATAATGCTGTGAGATTACCAAGCTGTGACATTAAACGTATTTTGTCATAAGAACCCAGTAAAACCATGAGAAAAACCAGTGGTCCGCTGTGATTGGTCACAATCTGGTCCCGAAACGAATTCTCTTCCTTGTTTCACCAGAACTCGATCTAAAATAAAATGACACGCCAGCACAAATTTTCTTCAAAAGGACATATATCCCAAAGCACTGCATGGATATGGATTGGATTTTTGTAATTAATACAAAAAAATAATAATGAGGTAATGCAGCTTTAACATTTATGGACATTGAACATCTGCCCGATATGGACCAATGGCGCTGGTTTCATGTTTTAGGATTATGTCCTTATTTTGTATTTTTCTCCCTTTGTATCTTTAGTTCTACTTCCTGTTTTTAATAACCTTCCCCCATGTGCCTCACCTTTTTTTCCCCGTTCGTTCTGTATATTTAAACCCAGTGTGTTCCTTCATTCCCTGCTCCGTCATTGTCATTCCACGTCTGCTTTAGTTCTTGTCCTCAGTCCCCGTTTGGCTATCGTTTTGATTTAGTATTTGCTTTCATGAAATCTATTATATTTCTGTGTTTTTGGGCTTCTTTCATTTTACCCACATGACATCAAAGTGTTTTTTTGTCACTGCATTTGTTGTGTTTAAACCAGTATGGGCGGGTCCTGGCTCAAAAGTGGCCAAAATGACGTGCGCTGACATGCTGCAATACAACCCCGGGCCAGTGGGGGTGGACCCATGATAAGAATTAGCCATTGCTAACATATAGCATTAGCTGACCTCTCGAAAGCGTCTTTACAGAACGGTCCAAAAGTTGGCCCTTGGCCCAAAGCTCCGTTCCACCTGTGTGTCAATGCTGAGGGGGGTGAATTTTTTTGGACCAGTCTAGTTTAGTCGCTGTGAATTTTTGAAGTCACTCGTTTAAATAAATGGAGCTCGTGCAGCTGACGCATGCGCAGATGAGTTTTATCACATTTTCCTTCCCCCGCGGCCATTTTGAAACGCTCCAAGAAATCCCAATTTTTGGCCCATTTCTTTGAACGGCGGAGATGGGAGTGACTACGTCCGTTAATATATACAGTCTATGTCTTTGAACAATTTAATTTGCCCACACATTTCAGAGAATCTAACCGTTTTGTAAAGTCCTCTGAGATAACTAATCTAGTGATAAATGTAATTGAATTTAATGCAAAGCCAAATCTGGCCGAATTCCATATAAAGGAATTCAACCAGATTGACCAAACAGGAAGGAAAACTCAACAAAAAAAAATGTCCATGCTGAAGAAATAAGGTCAAACCGAAGACGACCATGTGTACAGTCGAGGTGCGAAGAATAAACCCAGCACCTCCTCTCAGTGCAGAGCCGCTCGTCATGTCAGCCCATTAGCCACACTTAACCACTTGATATTGGCCGCTTCATCACTTCTGCAGAGTTGCCCACAGGTGCATCACATGTGTTTCATCTTTTTTTGAAGTGTAAATTTCACTTTCACACGTGGCGCTCGGTGTTTGATGCACGCAAACCCAACATCGACGTTGACCTATAATTAGAGCGAGTTGGAGCAGGTCTGTAACGACTGATCTGTGCCATGCGCACACTTATGTACTCGGCATTAGGACCGCAAGATCACCCAGATAGTTGAAATGTCTCTTCGTCTTACAGTATTTAGGTAAGATATCGAGAAACCTGTGTATTCTTATTTAAATGCATTTATCACTGTACTCATCTCCAATCGGTGGAAAATCCTGAAGATCCAAGACTGAGGCTGTTTGTTCCAGGACTGAGGTTGTAGATCCTGGACTGAGGCTGTAGATCCAGGACTGAGGCTGTAGATCCAGGACTGAGGCTGTATATCCAGGACTGAGGCAGTAGATCCAGGACAGAGGCTGTAGATCCAGGACTGAGGCTGTAGATCCAGGACTGAGGCTGTTGATCCAGGACTGAGGCAGTAGATCCAGGACAGAGGCTGTAGATCCAGGACTGAGGCTGTAGATCCAGGACTGAGGCTGTAGATCCAGGACTGAGGCTGTTGATCCAGGACTGAGGCAGTAGATCCAGGACAGAGGCTGTAGATCCAGGACTGAGGCTGTAGATCCAGGACTGAGGCTGTAGATCCAGGACTGAGGCTGTTGATCCAGGACTGAGGCAGTAGATCCAGGACTGAGGCTGTAGATCCAGGACTGAGGCTGTAGATCCAGGACTGAGGCTGTAGATCCAGGACTGAGGCTGTTGATCCAGGACTGAGGCAGTAGATCCAGGACAGAGGCTGTAGATCCAGGACTGAGGTTGTTGATCCAGGACTGAGGCAGTAGATCCAGGACTGAGGCTGTAGATCCAGGACTGAGGCTGTAGATCCAGGACTGAGGCTGTTGATCCAGGACTGAGGCAGTAGATCCAGGACTGAGGCTGTAGATCCAGGACTGAGGCTGTAGATCCAGGACTGAGGCTGTAGATCCAGGACTGAGGCTGTTGATCCAGGACTGAGGCAGTAGATCCAGGACAGAGGCTGTAGATCCAGGACTGAGGTTGTTGATCCAGGACTGAGGCAGTAGATCCAGGACTGAGGCTGTAGACCCAGGACTGCAGCTGCTGATCCAGGACTACATTAAAATGTCCTGCATGTTTGTGAAAGAACTGTGTCAGCCTGTCACTCTACAGAAAATGGAGCCCTACTGTGACACTATAGCCACTCCACTCTGGGTCCTTATAGTCCGACTGTGGGTCTTGACCTGGTCTGGCTCACAGAGGTCCTGGCTTCACTTTAAGTCTCTTTCAGACAGAGGTTGTTCCGCCTTCAGCTCGTGACCCTGTAATTACGTCTCCAGTGTGATCCTTAATACCTGAGTGAGGCTGAACAGAGACACCAGGAGGGGGAGGGGGAGAGAATGGGATCATGGGGCCAGCAAATATTGAACAAAAATAATTACTTATTGTCAAATGGTGTGGATTTTTTTTTAAATTGATGTAACTTATAATTTTCCGATTCTTTATGTGTCCAGGGAGTTACTTCGTTTCACACATCAATCAGACTGTTGAATCTGATTGAAGAGCTAGTTTTATGAATTGTATTGTCTATATGTATATATATATATATATATTTTTTTATTTTTATTTTGTCTTACTGATAAAAAAAACTTGGTGGAATTGTCTGTATAACTAAAAAACAGCTCACACTTTTGAATTCTGCTTTAGAAATAAATCAATGTGATGGACTGGACCTAAATTATCTTCTTCTAATTATTCCTGAAAAAATGTCTTGTTAATTTATTTGAAAGGTGCATGATATGAATTATTTTGTCTTGTTGTTTTAATAACATTAGGCTAATTGAAAGACCGACTGGCTTTTCAAATCAAGCTATGATTGCAGACCAGTATTTTATTTCTGCGATGTGTTATTATTTTGTAGTTTATTTTGTATAATGTCTGGAAAGCACTTTTCTGATTAGTTCCATGCGGTGAGTTCTGGAAACCTGGATCAGACTCTCTGATTGGTGAAACGGTGGTGGGCGGGACATCAAAATGAAAATAATAACAAGATTTAGGGGCTGTAATACTAATTTTGTAATCCAAATATCTCTGAACTACTGTTATCAGTTAAAAAAGTATTTGAAAAGAGCATGTTTTGTTAATACCTTTTGACAGATTAGGGCCCTTTAATTATTACTTACATATTGCTACTTTAAATAAGAAATGTGCAGTGAGTGAATCGTTGGATGACCACGGCTCGGCTTCTGTTTCCTAGAAGTTCTCCAGTCTTTCCACAAAGACTCCTGGATTCAATAATAATCAAAAATCAATAATTTCGCTCTTGCTGTTGTGGCTCTATCTCTTATATCTGTGAAAGAGAGAGTTTTCAGAGGGTATAAGACAGCATTGTTCAGACACAACGTAAAAAAGCCATTGAGAAGTGACTCAGAGAACGCCACGTTGGCCCTGAAAGTGGTGTCAATTTGCATTTCTTCGACCAGAACAATCCCAAGTCCGACCTCCGATTGTAATGAGCGCGTCCCGACTCTACGTCATCCAGAACCACGCTAACTCCAAACTCTTTTGTCCTTGTGGTTTTAGACATAAAATCAGGTCTGCTGGGAGAAGGGATGCATCGCAGTCATCTTGATAACTCGGTAATCACATTCAATTTCCTGTTAGACGATGCGCCGACACAAAGCCATTGTGGAGATGGATATTACGGTTTGATAACGCAGATGAGATATTCCGTTATTACAGCGGAAGCCGGGCGGTGTAAACGCGTCAGGTGAGGGGCCAGTCATCACCCTTTGGTAATTACACGATCATATTTACTCTTTCTGCGTCAGGGTTTCAGTGGGTCGTTGTATGTTTGTTGACAGAGATTGAACTTGTTTTATAGGTTCAATGAGAATATTTCCAGCTACGGTTTACTGTTGGCCTTTGAGTCTACCTGAACTGGGGGAAGGACCTCTCCCCTCCACCCACAGAGAGCTAGGCACCTTTTTTTTCCCCAATCCCATATCATGCCTGGCCTCGGATTTAAAGGTGAAGATCCTAAAACAAACGGAGGCCTGTCTCACACTTTCAGGAAGATAGTTCTAGATCTGGACTAATGTGATCATTCTTCCTGCGTTCCAGTCAGGACTCGAGCTGCTGCGTTTTGAATGAATGAATGTGTAGCAAATGTCAGGACTAAACAAACTAAAGAGTGAGGTAGCATTTAGTTTTTCACATCAACTCAGAACTAGTCCAACTCTATCCCAAGTTTATCTGCAAACTGTGAAAATGCGCCGTTAACTCATTGAAGGAAAGGCAACATTAGTCATAAACGAAATGCTATCTTGATATCAGACCTGGTTTGCTTCAGAAATGAAACGTCGTACTCCTTTTGGATGTGGGAGAACCAAATAAGGAGACAGTTTTGATATTGTCTAAATCAGCAGTGAAAAGCCCAGTAGAGCCATTAATCCGAATAGGAGTTCTGCGGTTGGCGTTGATTAAAAGCGGTTCACGGTTGTGTTCTTTTATACCGTATTTCAAAGCGACAGCCGTTTCAAAGAGCCAGAGCTCACCTAGTGTTGTATTTATAGGTGTACTTTCTGCGCTAACAGCCAGTGTTTGATTTGGCAAATGCTACGGACAAAAAAAAAGTGAAACATATGGCGGGGGTGGAGGCGGTGTTGGCAAGATGGCGGGTGCCAAAGTGCAGACGTAAAAGCACGGAAAACATGTCTCGGGACAGATGCAGCAAAACACATCGGTTTAACAATCGTTTAGTCACAAAGAGTCCAATTATTGTGGTGCAACATGTGATACTGTTACTGCCACCCAACCAGAGGCATGCAGGACCCTAGTGGTACACAAAGGTACTACAGGGGAAACTTGAACAGAATTGAAGTACTCTTATGGACTTCAAAATTGTAAGATGTTTATATGGGCTACCACAATATATCAAACTGTTTTAAATCTCGTTCCGCGTCGGAAAAAGACTAAACTATAATCTTTTAAATCAATGTTGCAATAGTAATGATACAAATGCACAGTCTATCAGCAATCTTTGATCCTCAGGTTTCAGGTCTGGGACAGGTTTCCAGTGTGTCGCAAGCATCAGGACAAAGAATAAAGAGTTTGATTGATTGTAAGTAAGTAATCTTTATTTATACAGCTCATTTCACAGACCAGAGTCACAAAGTGGTTTACAATTATTGGCATTTGTCTCTGACTCCACACAGAGATGGGAGCTGGGCCAGTAGAGGAGGCCAGATTTGTTGTACATGTTTTTTAGTGGTAGGGGCCCAGTTCAACCTAGCCCAGTCCACCCAAGGCAGTCCATCCCAGGCCAGTCCACCTCAGGCCAGTCCAACCCAGGCCAGTTCAACCCAGGCCAGTCCACCCCAGTCCAGTCACAGAAGCGCACAGTCCACCCGGAGGAAACCTACGCAGACACGGGGAGAAAATGCAAACTCCACTCAGAAAGGCCCTGTTCCGACCGGGATTCAAACCCAGGACCTTCTTGCTGAGAAGCAAGAGTGCTAACCACTCATCTCCGGTGCCGCCGATTGAGCCGATTGAGTCGTGATTTTGCCCAGTGCCCTAACCCAGGCCAGTCCAACCAAGGCCAGTCCAACCCAGGCCAGTTCAACCTAGCCCAACCCACCCCAAGCCATTCCACCCCAGGCCAGTCCACCCAAGGCCAGTCCATGCCAGGCCAGGCCAATCCACCCCAGGTCAGTCCACCCAGGCTAGTCAAACCTAGCACAGTCCACCTCAGGCCAGTCAAACCCAGGCCAGTCCACCCCAGGCTGATCCAACCCATGCCAATGCAAGTCCAACCCTGGCTAATCCACCCCAGGCTATTTCAACCCAGGCCAGTCCAACTCACTCCAGATAATTATCCCAACAATAGATGTGTTTTAAATCGGGGAACCACAGATTGGGAATCTCTGCTCTAGATTACAGAGTGGTTTGTCGCGTTCATATTTCTTTCTTTAGTGAGTTTTGGAGAAGAAGACATTGTGCAGTTACTCAACGTGGCTTCAGTTCACCGTGGGGACGGCGCTGTAAAAGGCAACCTGCCGGTCAGCGCTTTGGTCATGGCTTTTCCATTCTGTGTAGCCAGGCCGAAGGGTGCTGCGAGGTCAGATAATTGGTTGGTGTTGATAAAAATTGGACGCAGCAGAAGAGCGAGTCGATGTGGCCCCCCGCCTTGACCATACAACTCCTTCCATGTTTCTGTGTGCAGCGATAATGGAGTCCCCGGCGACTGCGGCTGATAACAAGCAAAGCGGGAAAACGCACAGAGATGTATTTAGAGGAGTCAAAGTAGTAACCGTGGTTTTGTGTGGCCCGTTTAGAGAAATGTAATACTGCTTTTTCACTTCAATTGCAGTATTACATTTGTGCTGTACAAAAGAACGTGCACAGAGTTGGATATTGTTGTGGTGGTTTGGCTCCCTCTTGTGTGTTTGTTGTTGTTTGTTTTATGTTTCAGACTTGGCTCCTTTTGGGCGTGGTTTTCGGGCATATCAAAAATAAAAGATGAATTTTCTAAAAGTAATGAAAAATGACGCCGTGGCAGGAGCTCTGGTGTGTGCCTGGTACACACTGGGATAGTCTTGCACAGTTATTCCAATGTAGTTTTACCGCAAATGGCATATACATTTGTTATTGAAATGTTGTTTTTAGATTATCTTTTTAAGGAATTTTGAGAACATAATGTTTTAAATCCATGTTATGACATGGCCGGTCTATGTATATTAGTACTCTCGTCTCCTTGAGGTCTGGCGGGAGGTGTTCATGCAGATGTGGGCCAGTGTCTCCTTTGCCTCCTGTGTCCTGTATGCATATGTTCGACTGTTTGCATGTTAATATGGAGGGCTTCCCTTTGAAACTGTACTTCCCCATGACTGTTTTGAGACTGTGGTTCATTGAATAGGGTAGGTTGCTTCGTGGAGGAGAGATTAGAAGACCTTGGTTTGGAGCTCCTCCTGTGGACTCACCACCTGCAGAGGACCAGTGAGGGGCAGGTGCTCTGTGACTTGGGTGGCATCTCTGATTGCCACCCCCCCGACCCAGAAATGGGATTAAGGGGTAGAAAATGGATGGATGGTTTGGAGCTGTGCACTCTAAGAAATGAAACATAGGGGTTGTCAAATATAATTCATACTGTTCTTTTCAATGTAGTTACAATTGTTAATTTTGGGGTTGTAATTAATAATGTTTCATTGGATTTAATTAAGTTCAAACATTGTTATCACTATGTGATCGAACTATTTTGAATGTCTTGAACATCTTTAATTAAATCCAAAGCACCTTTTCCACACCCTCTGAGCATGTGCAGAGGTTCACGCATGCGCTGTCTCCAGTGTCCAGCATCCACTGCCATCGAGTCCTTGCCGCAGTCATGAGTAACGTCATCAACGTGCAGTTTTGGGTAATTACTTCTTTATTATTATCAAATATTAACTGAGTGGTACTTTGGGATAATATGTTGGGTATTTCATTCAGAAATATTGTCTGTAATGTGTTTTGTCATCTTTTGTCACAGTTGATAGCTATCTTAAAATCCTTTTTATGTGGTTCCCTGAGATGATATTGTATTTTGTGGCAGTATATGGCAATCGGTATTGTTATGAAACAATAATTTGACTATTAGACGTTATTGTACTTTCCCCAACTGCGTGTAAAATAGTAAAATAGCATTCGAAAGCTATAAAGCACACTTTTCCCCCCCTCACTTTTGTTTTCACGAGTTTAACAGCAAACAAGTCATGGGGTCAAACTCTGTTTACAAAGTGCGGTAGTGATCGGTGCGAACTGCAGACAAACTGTATTGAGACCAGCTCCCTAAGGTGGTCTCGGTACGGTTCTTTAGTCCGGACCAAATTTAACTGGTCCACTTTCACACCTGCTCAAATGAACCGTACTTGCAGGTGATCCAGACTCCAGTCCGTTTTAAGTGGACTAAATGGTGCAGGTGTGAAAGCACCCTAAGTCAAGGCTGTTACCACGGGCTGTTTTTTAATTTGTTTATTTGCGCTGTCCGCCTGAAAGAGATTGTGAAGGGAGAATAACATGGACGTGGCTCCGTGAGGTCCACAGTGGACCTGCAGCGGGGGATCCACGGTGAAAGGACTGATTCCCGGTCCCGCACGGGGATCCGCAGCGTATGCGCCGCGATGTGTCAACTTCATGTATACTTTTTGCTAGTATGGGTTTTATTATCCTGTTAGCTTTAGTTAGCTCCGTTAGTGGCGAAAGAGATGGCTATGCTAAATGCTAAATACACTGGGGACTTACAATCACTATTGATTGAGTACATTTTGTGTGGATTATTGTTGAGCCTGGTGTGTTTATATTTTCTCTCCAGGTTGCCATCTGTGAGGTGTAACTGCTGTGCCCTAAAACTCCATCCTAAAGGTAAATTATTATTTTTGGCTTTTGTTGTATTTTCTCTTTCTAATCTTCTTATTTGATCTCTCAGGTTGTGAAGGTGGAGTTGTAAGCTCTGTTCTGAAAGTATATATCTGCAAGGTACTAAAACGTGAATGCATCCTTGATGATCTTCCTGAATGAGAATCCTCAAAACCTCATCAAAGAGTATAATCGTAAGTTACACTGAAATCGGTTATACAGGTGTATATACAGGTGTATACAGATGTAAACATGCCAAGATGACTCAATCAGCTGTGATCGCTACAACCAACAATTTATCTTGTGTGTATGAATATGGTCTTGAGTGACATCACTTTGGCTGCATGTGTGAAAAAAAACGTATTCACTGACTTTTGTGATCATGGATTAGTTGGGCAATTATTATTATTTTATTATTTGTTTATTTGGTAGGGACAGAACCAGAAGCATTGTTACAGGAACCGATGCTGTGTTCATAGGCCGTATAGCTAACAGCTAGTTTGCAGACCTGGTCCCTATTAGATTAGATTAGATTATATCAATCTATTTTCTATTTTTTTAAATAAGTAATTGATGGTCCCAACAGTCTTGTAAAATGAACATGTTACCTTTTGCATAATGTGACAACACTTGTTTATGGTATATTTGAAAACCAACCAATACTTCTTATTGCCGTTCACAATCACAGCTGTCAACGTGTAATGGCTTTAAAAGATATTTGTGTTCTTTCAGGATGTCTGTCATGAAGAATGAGGAACTTGAGCAGATTGACGTTTATGAAGTCACCTGTGAAGGCGCACAACCTGGTGACTCCCTTGAAGATGAACGTGATTGAAAGATGCTCCAGGTGCTCCGGTGCTGCTGGATCTTGGAGATGTGGTGTGATGTGCATTGTGCACTAATTTACTGCCTCAATCTGAGTTATCCAAGAACACTCCGCTGCACATTTGAATTCATCCAGAAAGTGCTTTTGGGACTGGATGATAAAAAACTTTCAAACAAAACACAAGTGCTGAAGAGCAGGAGCTGCTCCTGAGTCCACAGGAGTTTAACGTCCTCCTGGAGAGTGATAAAGCCTCCATCGAGAGAGTTCAACAGAGAATGTTACATTCTCAATTGTCTTCATAAACAAAAGTTGGACTGTACAGTTTGTAGGTCACCTGTGTTTGTGAGAAAATCATTTTTGTTTAATGCTCTCTGAAAAGTATTTTCACAATCTGCTGTCTGCAGTTATTTGGTTTTGTCTGAGAAAAAAAGACTATTCACAAATGGGCACAAAGTCGCCCAGTTTTTGTTTAATCTAACTTGTTCCAAAGTTTGTGAATGCACTATTTTTCAATGTTTTGTTCATGTAATATGCAGTAATTTTTGTTTAAAATGTGACACTTTTGAATGTTCTAAATATTTGAGATAAATAACTACATTAAATGCATTTTTATGTTTATTCCTTGTTTGTGCTGCAAAGGTTCTGCAAATGTTGAGCAGTAGAAACATTGTGTGTCGTATGAACTCTGCAGATCAACAGCAGATCGACAAATGTATAAGATCTTTGTCCTGCACTTGATGTAATCCATTTGTCACTTTGTTGAAAGAGAAAGAATGTTTTAGATTTTCAATACCACTCCTTTATGTACACTTTTTCAAAGGAGTTTTGCCTCGTTAAAAATAAAGATTGTTAATGCAACATAATTGTGTATTTGTATTTGCTCAGTCATAGATGTTTCCAGGTTATTGAATGTTTAATTGTTAATGTCTCTGTGTGAAAGTAGAGAAAGGTTCTTCAGCTGTCGTCTAGAGAGGTTGAATCTTTTCGTCTCACATCCTAGAGCTGGGATCTATAAGAGGAGATCCTCGAGGATGTGAGATGAAAGATCCAACCTCTGATTAGACTAAAGACGACAAGTGCAATGCTATCTAAATTTTACACTACACTAGTTTTGATTACACATTCATATTAAAATCTATTTAAAAAATAAACAATGATGTTAATAAATCATAACTAATATTGTTAATAAATCATAACTAATATTGTTAATAAATCAAAACTAGTATTGTTCATAAATCAAAACTAGTATTGTTCATAAATCAAAACTAATATTGTTAATAAATCAAAACTAATATTGTTGATAAATCATAACTAATATTGTTAATAAATCAAAACTAATATTGTTAATAAATCAAAACTAATATTGTTAATAAATCATAACTAATATTGTTAATAAATCAAAACTAATATTGTTAATAAATCATAACTAATATTGTTAATAAATCAAAACTAATAATGTTTATACATCATAACTAAGGGTGTTAATTAAATCATAACTAATAGTGTTAATTAAATCCAAAGTACAATGCTAGTGATGCACTTAAACACAAATGAATAATGTTAATTAAATCCAACATAACATTGTCAATAACCATTTAACAGCATTCAGTAGAATGTAATCACGCAGAGCTGTTGCATTTAAATAACAATTTTACATCTGATATAAGGGACCACAGAGTTTGCAGCTAACAACAAAGTTATTTCACAATTAATTGACTGAGTTTTATGGAAAAGTTTGCCATAACTGTATAAATTAAATCCAACACCTTATTTCTTAGAGTGTGGAAACACGGCTGTTTTCTGCTGTCTCCTCCATGGATGTCTAACCATGTAAAATAGAATAAGATAAGATAAGATAAGAATTCCTTTATTCGTCCCACAGTGGGGAAATTTCGATAACAACTTTGGCCTAATCTTTGTGTGCTTTTGTCCAGGTGACCTGCAGTCAAACTACAGTAGTTTTGCAGGTCATCTGGACAGAAGCACACAAAGATTAGGCCGAAGTTGTCATTCTATTTACATGGTTAGACGTCCATGGAGGAGACAGAGAAGGCCGCCATGCTCACACAGCTCCAAACCAAGGTCTTCTCCATTAGCATCCTAAAGCCTGCTTCCTCCTGGCATTAACACACGACTCCCCATTCACTCTGGAGTCAAGGGTGGATTACAATACAGACAGTATATAATTCAGCCACGTATGATTTACCATAATGATAACTTAATTCCAATATCAACATTCTTGAATCTTGATGTAGAAATGAACTAAATAGTCAAAGTTATGAAGACCATATAAGTACATGAACAAGAAATTCACTTTGAAAACTAAAAAGCCATCGTCTTTAATGAATAATAATAATGCATTGGTTTTATAAAACACTTTTTTGAATTATGCATTTACTTCATAAAGGAGTAACCATTATGTAGCATCGGCCCCTTCCGCCACCACCAACCGTTCACACACACACCAGACTCATTCTAATGTGGGTGAAGTGTCGTATTGCCTCCAGACAACAACATTTTCACATTGGTGTTCCCAGAGGTCTCCCATCATAGAACTAACAAGGCCCTTCCCTGCTTAGCTTCAGAGGTCTGACAGGAGCTGTGGCTTTCCCCTGCAGGTTTGGCCAGGTTGATTGTCAAAATAAAATACTTGATGCCATGTGGATCAACCAAAGCAAAGACAAAAAAATATATATATATAACACATCTATATAAGTATAACAAAAGGCTCAGTTAAATATGAACCAAAACAGGTCACCAAAAACATCCAAAATGACTCAAAATGCTGCATAATCTCTGCAGCGTTCGATGACATTCAAGCGGATTTGGGCCACAGTTCAGATGTTCCGTGAGCTGATCGGCGTCTGTCTTTATCAGCAGTGGCAGCAGGATAAGGGCAGAGTCGTGCGGACCCTTCATCGCATCTCCAGCTCCACCCAGGGACGTTCTGAGGCAGCCAGCCAGCCCCAGATAGTGCGTGTAATCCCCCCCCAAGAGCTGATGGGCCGGCCTGGGGGGGTCTGTCTGCGCTCCACGTGGGGAGATGCTTATCGGACAGGCCGAGGACGGGAGGACGCCGTGAAGGTCGGACTTACATAATGCACTGTAAACATATAGCCGTGAATGCAGTGGCTCTAATCATGGGGTCCTCTGTGTAAGTGTTAAAGCTGGGGTACTTAACTTTGATGCATATTACACATACAGATACATATTGTTTTGTCCCATTAATACTATTGTTAAAGTCAAAGGTTTTCAAACAAATCAGACCACAACTGGCATTCTTCGTTGTATTATGAAACGTGTCAAGATAAGATACACTTTATTGATCTCACAGTGGAGATATTTGCAAATTTGACCTTTCCATACTTGTAAGAATGAGCCCTGGGAGTCACAATTTGACTCCTTAGGTCGAGAGCTGATCGGTCCTCTCATTTTTTACCTCTATATTTGACAAAGCTGATATGCATGCCAAAAAGGCTTTTTAATGTATGTATTAATTCATATTTCAGGCAAACACATAGCATTAAAAATTAAATATTATTTTGACTGAAAGGGAAGGGGAAAAATAACTTAATTTGGTATTGATTACTTAGATTGGTATAGTTACAGTTTATTCGGTTGCCCGGCTTTAACCTTGTAAAACCAATTATAAACACAACTTATTGGAATGACTGAGACTGAGCACTTTCTATTGATGCGTCTGTTTTTTGTTTTTGTCTATGAACTCCTGTGAAAGACTGTGGGAAACCTCACATTTAAAAAGTAGAATCTGGGTTTGGGTTGATTCTCAGAGGCACTTTGACACTGTATGGATTATCTGCCGAGAAAAATCTTACAATTCCACATTCCCTATTCCGTAATCTTGGGATTATATGGCAAAAGGTCCATCCGCAGCAGGCACAGACTTGTATGTACTCCTTCGCAGCATACATTGTGTCAGCGATCAGGCAGAGAATATATTTATCCGTATCGTTTGACCCCACTCGCCTGCCAGCTCACACCTCATTTTACTCTTTCCATACATTTTACGGCACATTGTAAAGGTTAAGCATCCGTCGCGTTTACATTTATGTACGTCGCGCTCCATAAACACACAGAAAACGAAGGAGAAGCCGATTGAATTCCACCGCTCTTTCATTCTGCCAGTGAATCGGTTTGTGTCTTTATTGGACGGTGGGAAGTCTGGACTCCCTCAAGCTCTCTTTCTCTGTTCATTGAAACAGTACAAATGGCACTCGGCAAAAAAACAGCGATGTGGGAGATATAAAACAGGGCAGGAAGCAATATCGGGGAAGAATAAGACGGCACACACACAAACACACACACACACATACACACACGCAATGGTTGGACAAAACCCGCGGGGCCCTCACTGATAAAAGAGCGTAGACCCATGAGTAACAGACTCTCTCTCTGGGACTTGATAATAACCAGTGTGGCCATGCTGTCAGATGGACCGCTTTTTTTCCCTCCAACTTTTGCCAATTGATAACTTCACTAAAAGAGCTCTCCTCGGGCTATGAGCTGCAGTGGAGTGGGCTGCATTCTCCCACGACGACAGTGTTTACTACTGAAAGTGCAATGTTGATGGCTTTTACTTGTGCAGAAGTGTTTAGCTCAAAGCGCGGATTAGATTTTAAAGAGCACATTATGCACAGTTGGATTTTGATGAGACTTTTTCCAGAGTTAAAGCGGAGTTTGGTTATAACAATCTTACCCAAAGATGTAAGATGTGTTTGATTCTGGTATTTGTTGGCATGGCTTCAAACATAAAGATATACAAATTTAATTTTTTGTCAAGAATCAACAACAAGTGGGACACAATCGTGAAGTGGAACAAAATGTATTGGATAATTTAAACTTTTTTAACAAATAAAAAACTGGAAAGTGGGGCGTGCAATATTATTCGGCCCCCTTGCACTAATACTTTGCAGCGCCACCTTTTGCTGCAATTACAGCTGCAAGTCGCTTGGGGTATGTCTCTATCAGTTTTGCACATCGAGAGACTGGAATTCTTGCCCATTCTTCCTTGCAAAACAGCTGGAGCTCAGTGAGGTTGGATGGAGAGCGTTTGTGAACAGCAGTCTTCAGCTCTTTCCACAGATTCTCGATTGGATTCAGGTCTGGACTTTGACTTGGCCATTCTAACACCTGGATACGTCTATTTGTGAACCATTCCATTGTGGATTTGGCTTTATGTTTTGGATCATTGTCCTGTTGGAAGATAAATCTCCGTCCCAGTCTCAGGTCTTTTGCAGACTCCAACAGGTTTTCTTCCAGAATGGTCCTGTATTTGGCTTCATCCATCTTCCCATCAATTTTTAGCCATCTTCCCTGTCCCTGCTGAAGAAAAGCAGGCCCAAAGCATGATGCTGCCACCACCATGTTTGACAGTGGGGATGGTGTGTTCAGGGTGATGAGCTGTGTTGCTTTTACGCCAAACATATCGTTTTGCATTGTGGCCAAAAAGTTCGATTTTGGTTTCATCTGACCAGAGCACCTTCTTCCACATGTTTGGTGTGTCTCCCAGGTGGCTTTGTGGCAAACTTTAAACGACACTTTTTATGGATATCTTTGAGAAATGGCTTTCTTCTTGCCACTCTTCCATAAAGGCCAGATTTGTGCAGTGCACGACTGATTGTTGTCCTATGGACAGACTCTCACACCTCAGCTGTAGTTATCTGCAGTTCATCCAGAGTGATCATGGGCCTCTTGCCTGCATCTCTGATCAGTCTTCTCCTTGTTTGAGATGAAGGTTTGGAGGGACGGCCGGGTCTTGGTAGATGTGCAGTGGTCTGATACTCCTTCCATTTCAATATAATTGCTTGCACAGTGCTCCTTGAGATGTTTAAAGCCAAATCCGGCTTTAAACTTCTCCACAACAGTATCTCGGACCTGCCTGATGTGTTCCTTTGTCTTCATGGTTCTCTCTGCGCTTCAAACAGAACCCTGAGACTATCAAAGAGCAGGTGCATTTATACAGAGACTTGATAACACACAGGTGCATTCTATTTATCATCATCAGTCATTTAGGACAACATTGGATCATTCAAAGATCCTCACTGAACTTCTGGAGTGAGTTTGCTGCACTGAAAGTAAAGGGGCCTACTTTTCAGTTTTTTATTTGTTAAAAAAGTTTAAATTATCCAATAAATTTTGTTCCACTTCACGATTGTGTCCCACTTGTTGTTGATTCATGACAAAAAATTATAATTTTATATCTTTGTTTGAAGCCTGAAATGTGGCGAAATGTTGAAAGGTTACAGGGGGCCGAATACTTTCACTGTATATATCTATTAATGCATGTATTTATTTTATTTATTTGAATTTAGGACAGTACATATTGATGAATGTGTCTGCAAACAGCGTTAACATAAAAATGCTGGAATAAGCACAACAGCTAAATTGCATCCATTGTCCTAAGGCAGGTCAGAAACACACAAACACACAGTTAGGTAAAAGTACAAACAATAAGTCGACAATCACCACAAAAAGAATTTAAAAGAGAAAAGAAAGAGAAAATCTAAAGAAGAGTAGATCTGCCTTAAATGAGATGGACTTTATAACTTAACATGATTTATATAAGATCATGTTAAGTTCCCTTTTGTAGCATAACGAGGGTCGTGGGCTCACATTCGGTGCACTAACATACCAGCAACGCCAGGGTTTTTAAACCCAAAATAAAAAACTAACGCCCTAAGGAACACAGGTAAGTTCATACAAGGAGGCATGTTCCATGAGTGAGCACATTTATTAAATCAGTTTCTCTCACTCTAGTTTTTCACAAGTATACAAAAGCTTGTTCACATTCACATTACATAAATCAATTTGTCCATGTGTCGTAGAAGCAAAATAAAAGACAAGTATCTGAACAAGAAAAGTAAAGCGGAAAAAGAAAGGCGAGATGGCAGCGGGGGTCACGTCCAGATCTTGCTTCCTGCCTGGAAATAAAATATTAGAAAACGGCAGGAACATGATCTGCTTTCCAACAGATCCAACAACTCGCGCTAACCTACCCTCTGGAACACTGTCATTGCGCACGGTCAGTAGGCCGTTGTGCACAACATCCTGGGTCCAGCCCACACCTGGACCCACAGAAAAAGGGCAGGCAGCTGAGCCAGTGGGAAATGAACGCGACCCATTACAGCACACCCCTAGGCCACAGAAAGGCAATTCAATAAATAAAGACGTGAGATTATTAAAAAGTCTGAAGGACGCTACTTGTACTGTCAGGAGGGTGGACACGGGAGGCGGAAGTCTGCGTAGTGTAGACAGAGAGAGGCGCACTGAGGCATTTTACACCTCCGTGCGCCTCCTGCTGGTGGCCACGCAGATCCACATCACCACACTTTCTTCAAAATGATCGCAAGCCTTGGAAGAAAGTAATATAATTGCATGGCGCCGTAAAGATGGCGCCGTGGCAAGAGCTCTGGGGTGTGCCGTCCGGTGCACAATGGGGTAGTCTTGCACAGTTTTTCCAATGTGGTTTTACTGCAAATGGCAAATAAAATGAATCTGAATCTGTATCTATTCTTATCCACCATCTACTCTCTCTAAGGGACCGATGGTGAGTGATTAATAAAGATTTCTTACTTACACAAGACACACAAAGGGAAATATTTTAGCTGGTTGATCAGACCGACAGACCGCCAACGTGCGTGTCAAGGCTACTACACAAACAACCAAATTGGGTCAAAATGGCTGCTCCGGGAGTTCGGGATTTTTTTGTAGACCAGCCTTTCCACTTTTTGAAGAAAACTCTCTGGTCTTATTTGACAGGTCAAGGTTAGGGTATGTATCACCAGAATGATTGACAGTTAGGGGGGACCAATAGTCTTGATGATCTACCCGGAAGTAGAAAATCCGCCTACATAACTTTTAAAGCTTTGCAAAATGGAGAGAATGATTGTTCATCAATCATCAAACTATCCTCAATCTTTAAAGCAATAGTTTGAGGTTGGTTTCATGACGGCAGAAGAGAGGCAGATCCAGTCCCTTTGTCTCTGGCACCATTTCCAAGTCTCACTCTTGCTTTTTTATAGATCTATGATATTGATGAATTATATTTATTGTTTTTTTTTTTTTTTCGTCCTATTTGTATATATTAGTATTCGTGTATATACATATATAACATATGCATTTATTTCTCTACTTTTTTGTTCTATTATTTGTTGGTATTTTTTAAATTCTTATTATGGTTTGCCTCTTTTTTCACCCAATAAAAAAAAAACCCTACTGACTGCCAGCCGTTGTTGATGATTTAACGGACTTTCAAGACCCACAGAATATCGTGTGCTGGAACAATGCAAAATATGAAACCAGATTCTGAAAGACTGGACTGTCTACTTTAATCAGCAAAAATGTCTTGATTTCTACCTAGTTTTGTTCTCCTGTAATCTCCAGTCGAATGGAGGGAAGTTTGAAGGGAATCACCGGTCTCAGCCAAATACGTCCATGGCAGTCAATGAGATTTTTATCTTGAAAGCTGCAGTTAGAGTTTGGTTTCACGACGGCAGAACAGAGTCAGATCCAGTCCCTCTGTCTCCGGGGCCTTTTCCGACTCCTTCTCTTGTTGCTTCATGTGGTTCAGTCGCTGTGCCCTGACTCCGCCGCCGGGTCGAGCATGAGCCCTGACCACTTGCACGGCTCACATTTGGCCTCGCACTTCGCCCCGATGTGAACTCAGGGATATTTTTAGTCCCGGTCTTACTCCTCCTCGCACTGTCGTCTTAATAAACGGCTCGTCTGCGGAGGGAGAGGCAGCGGCAGGATATGAAAGCGAGATCCTGACGAGCCCTGACAAAGGCAAAGGCAATATTGTGGCTGTGTACATTTTGGTAATTACTGCAGAGAATAAATGTCTTCTGCTTTATCGGGTACAAAAATGGCGTTGCTTTATCGGCCTATAAGGTCGAGGCGGCTCCCACGCAATCACTTTTATTCCGGTTCGACGTCTAAATACTTCAGTAAAAGTTAATCGCCGAAACAAAGAGAGAGAGGAGTCAGTTTATGTTCAGATGAGAAGCTTTAGCGAACAGAGCGAAAGAAAGCAGTGATTGCACAATATATATTGAAATAGTATGCAATTGATATGTAATGATTTGAAAATGTAAAGAAAATAAAAATAATAGCAGTATTATTGTTGATTCCTCAGCAACAGATCGGAGAATCAAACAGCTAGCCACCAGTATTGTCATATTCCATTTGAAAAGTGCATCGAGAACGGTAAATTTTAGATTTTCTCCCAAAAAACGCTATTTACACCAGTAACAATAGTAAGTAAGTAAGTAATTTATATAGCGCATTTTACAGACCCAAAGCGCTTCACAATATTCAGAGTTCAGACGTTTTTTTCCCACTCTTTCCACTCCACTCATTACATGCAGACCTACTGTACATGCTTTGAGTGGTAGGGGGAAACCGGAGCACCAGGAGGAAACCTACACAGACACGGGGAGAACATGCAAACTCCACAGAGAAAGGCCTGGAGGTGGTATTGCACCCAGGACGTTTCATTAGTCTTTATTGCTAATGACATTACTGCAAATCCACCCTGTACAGGTTTGTGGTTATGATTTTTTCAATGTCGATGCTGGAAATAAAAGTGGAAAACTATTGTGGCCCCCTTCCTCCCCCTGACCCCCCACTTTCGTCACAGACCCCCTCCCCCCCCCCCACATGCAGCAGGGAGCACATAGATCTGTTCAGAGCCATTGGAAAGATTTGTGATGCAGCTGACTTCAAGGCTTTCGATGTCTCCCCAGGGACCAGAGGCTCACGACAGGCAGAGGGTGCGAGGGGCTGGTGTGAGGGGGGCTGATGCGGGGGGGGGTTCCATGGCACTGGTAGGGTGCCATGGCAGTGAACGCTTGTAAATATCCACTGAAACCTGACGGAACATGTCAAACGCAAAGTATTGTCTGCCTCAAGCCTGTCTGACACCCGGGAAGCAGGGTCGAGATTCTCTTTTCACTGGAAGCGCAAAAAAAAATAAAAACAAAAAAAAGGTTCCAATGGAGCCTAATTAATTCAATGAAACAGTCTTTTCTATGAGTCATTGTTGGGATGGAGGTGCCAAAAGGGTCTGGAGGCAAAAGCATGGGTGGAAATGCTAATGGGAAATAGCAACGGCTGGAGTGCACAGTTAGACTCACACTGGAGCCACAATCATCCAATAAAACGCACAATAGATGTACATTAGAGCCAGAGCTGAATTCACGCCTGGTATTTGCGGAGTTATAGATGAGTTCCGATTGCGTTGGCCGTGCAGTTGGCAGAGTTCAGGGTGTAGGAGAACACGCTGACGCAAGCCCAAAAAAAAAATCATAACTTTTGCTTGTTACTCGCCTCCTCTCACATGCAGTGCTTTGCAAAAGTATTCATACGCCTTGAAACCTTGCAGATTGTGTCAGCTACAAACGGATATATTTTACTTTGAATGTTTTACTGGAAGCAAGACTAGCCTGGTCGTACCACACCATAGTACAAATTACATTTCGTACTAAGGTCTGGATTTGCTCCATTGGGCTCCGTTAACAAGTGGGAGGGGTTAACTCCTTTTGCAGATTGAAACGATTAGATCTGAGTTTACCGTCACGTAGGTAATGCGCATGAGTAAGTCGTTAGCATTTAGCCTAGCCATCTCCTTTGCCGCTAATGGGGCCCGTGGGGAGTAGTGCCACCATACAACCAGATACCACATACAAAAAAAAGATTCATACATGATTTTGTTTTGAAAAATTACATAATGATTCAAGTTTTGGATGTTGACGATGTTGACATTTCTGGACATTGGTCATCCGTCCACAACGTGTTTGCTATTGTTGACGTTTCTGAGTTTGATCTGTTTGATTCTCTGATCTGTGCTTGAGAAATCAGCAACTTTGTCAAGTGTATTTTAGGGCTATACAAAAATAAATGGTATTGAATTGACAAAAAAAATGGGGTTTGCATAAGTAACCAAATTGCATGAATACATCCTAAGTAGAATCCCCATCTCATGCAAATTTTCCACCCATCAAGTCTGACCCTGTCCCTCGTCCCTGCTGAAGAAAAGCAGCCCCACAGCACGATGCTACCACCCCCATAATTGAAACGGGATGCTGCACTAACGGTGATAAGCAGTGTTCATTAAAAGCCATAAGAAAATACTTTTACGAGACACATTATATACTTTTATTATACGGCTCCTCAGAGCAGCAGTAGAACGCTCCATTGATTTGAATGTAATTTCAAAACGTTCTACCGGTCATTATTTTCTATAACGGACCTCTCAAAACAATAATGACCGCTGCCCATGGCAACGCACTCTCTGCTTGTCTTTCAAATGCGTGGATAACTCCGCAAGTAGTTCCGGCACTCCTGAGCTAGCCACGCTCAATCAACACACTTAAATGTTAATCGGAGAATACTTATACATATACATTCTTCACACACGTGCACAGAGATTTTCAGAATTTTCTGGTCTTGTCTTCATGACAAAAATACTATTTCTCTGCGTCAAAAAGCGATCGTGAAAAACCCGGAAGTAGTTCTGGCCGCTCAATTAACGCAAATGCCAATCAATCAACGCAATGAAATGTTTATCGGAGAGTGAATTATACATATCCAGTCTTGATACAAGTGCACGGAAGTTTTCAGAATTTTCCGTTTACGTTTTCATGACAAAAACACTGATGTAATGCGAGAAAAGGCGATACCGAAAAACCCGGAAGTAGATACCGGCACATTTTAAGATACCGGCACATTTTCGGACACATTTGCAGAGGATCGATTTTAGGTTAGGTTTATGTTTGGGTCACTCACCGCTGATGTTCAGAATTCTTTGTTCAGTTTTCATGCAGTTCCAGAGAGTTCTAGTTTGGAAGTTGCCAGCCTAACTGTTGCCCGCGGTTGCCGAGCAACGGGAAAACTTTTTGGGACTACTTTATTTGTTGTCATTAAATAAACTTTTGGCATTCATAAAAGTGATCTGAAGTTTATTTTGTGTGTTAAGTTGGTACAAAGCAGTATAATAAGCGGGATAATGTATAGCATACAGGTCATTATCGGAAAATAAGTACCGACAGGGCGAAGCGGACCCCGACACGCAAGACACTGTAGATTGGGCCTAAAATCTAGAGCTGGATTTGAAAGACTGTTGCCATGGCAGCAGCTGGCAACGTGAATAAGATCAGCTGTTGAGTCTGATCGGTGTAAAGAGAGTGCCATATATTTGTTATATTTACATTGTTATTTTTACAGAACAGCCTTGATTAGTCAAGGCCACAAAGTCTCATAACACACTTATCATCCAGCCCTATATGTGTTTAACTTTACACTGTATATACTGTAGACAGATGGAAATGAATCAATATTGAAGTATTTACAGCTAGCTAAGAATCATAGCAGCATGTTTATTGATTTTATTTTATTTATTATTCTTTAATGAGAGATATACTTGATGTATTCTATGTATTCTTTTGTTATTTTGTCCTATTTGTAATTAATTGGATGCATGTGTATACCGTACATATATAACTATGTATTTTTGTTGTACTTTTTTCATCTATTTTTTATATATATATATTTTCTTATGGTTTGCCTTTTTGGTTTTACGTTTTCTTCCATATGTGTGACTTTATGGATTACATCTAAAAAAATTGAAGTTACTAAGCAGCTTCTTCTGTGTGCTCTTCCTTCTGACTTTATACATTTGAATGCATTGTCCTTTTTTATTTTTTATTTCCATTTCATTCTTTTTTTTTGTATGGACCAATTTTATCTTGAGTCTGAAATAAAAATGTATATATACTGTCCTGAACATGCGCTGCAAAACCCACATTTACCCACTATATACTGTAAATCCCACCACATGCACTAATACAGCTGAACTAATATCATAACGACATAATCTAACAAGCCTGCATCATAATACGTCAAATTAAAAGCATAAAATGCCTAAAATATGGAAGAAAAAGACTGAATTGTTGCTGTTGTACGGCAGGCAGAGTGTGCATGGCTGTGTCTCAGTTCTGGGATTGACTAATAAATGTGGGGTGACAGTTGAAAACAAACTTTCTGGTTTGGCTGCCAACAGTCGTCGAGCGCTCGCAGGCCTGTTACTCACTGTCACATGATGCATCTTGGAACAGAATATTCAGATCCCTGTAGATTTGTCTACATTGAATCTAACAAAGTCTGCGAGCCACAAAATCACTGCGTCGGTTCTGGTGGCGGTGCCAAAAACCGGGTAAATGCACAAAACGGCGTGGGAAGGACGGCCAGATGAAGTATTTCCAGAGTATAGTGCTCTGACTTTGATATAAATAGTAAGGGTTTTAGTTGTTAGACACATATGAGTGGTAGGAGAAGAATTGGAATGGATGGATGGACACGGATAGGTCTGCCCCGCCTCCTAATGTGGTTCACCTGTGTCTATATGTACCTGTGACTCTCTGTGTCTATGTGTACCTGTGACTCTCTGTGTCTATATGTACCTGTGACTCTCTGTGTCTATATGTACCTGTGACTCTCTGTGTCTATATGTACCTGTGACTCTCTGTGTCTATATGTACCTGTGCCTCTCTGTGTCTATATGTACCTGTGACTCTCTGTGTCTATATGTACCTGTGACTCTCTGTGTCTGTATGTACCTGTGTCTCTCTGTGTCTATATGTACCTGTGCCTCTCTGTGTCTGTATGTACCTGTGTCTCTCTGTGTCTATATGTACCTGTGACTCTCTGTGTCTATATGTACCTGTGCCTCTCTGTGTCTGTATGTACCTGTGCCTCTCTGTGTCTATATGTACCTGTGTCTCTCTGTGTCTATATGTACCTGTGCCTCTCTGTGTCTATATGTACCTGTGTCTCTCTGTGTCTATATGTACCTGTGCCTCTCTGTGTCTATATGTACCTGTGACTCTCTGTGTCTATATGTACCTGTGACTCTCTGTGTCTGTATGTACCTGTGCCTCTCTGTGTCTATATGTACCTGTGACTCTCTGTGTCTATGTGTACCTGTGACTCTATGTGTCTATATGTACCTGTGTCTCTCTGTGTCTATATGTACCTGTGACTCTCTGTGTCTTTTTGTACCTGTGTCTCTGTGTCTAAATATACCTGTGTCTATATGTACCTGTGTCTCCGTGCCTATATGTACCTACCTCTCTGTGTCTACTGTATATGTACCTGTGTCTATTTGTACCTGTGTCTCTGTGTCTATATGTACCTGTGTCTCTCTGTGTCTGTATGTACCTGTGCCTCTCTGTGTCTATATGTACCTGTGACTCTCTGTGTCTATATGTACCTGTGACTCTCTGTGTCTGTATGTATCTGTGCCTCTCTGTGTCTATATGTACCTGTGACTCTCTGTGTCTATATGTACCTGTGACTCTCTGTGTCTATATGTACCTGTGCCTCTCTGTGTCTATATGTACCTGTGTCTCTCTGTGTCTATATGTACCTGTGTCTCTGTGTCTATATGTACCTGTGACTCTCTGTGTCTATATGTACCTGTGTCTCTCTGTGTCTGTATGTACCTGTGACTCTCTGTGTCTATATGTACCTGTGTCTCTCTGTGTCTATATGAACCTTTGTCTCTCTGTGTCTATATGTACCTGTGTCTCTCTGTGTCTATATGTACCTGTGTCTCTCTGTGTCTATATGTACCTGTGTCTCTCTGTGTCTATATGTACCTGTGACTCTCTGTGTCTTTTTGTACCTGTGTCTAAATATACCTGTGTCTATCTGTACCTGTGTCTCTGTGTGTCTATATGTACCTGAAAAAAAAGTGCAGACTCTCTTCTTCTCCTGATGTATCTCTGTGTAAACACGGCTCCCCAACACATTCTACTTTGGAAAAACTCAGAGAGGGAAGAGCTTTGGAGCCGGAGCGTGGGTGGTGCAGTGGCTCTCTCTCTCTCTCTGTCTCTCTCTCTCTGTCTCTCTCTCTCTCTCTCTGTCTCTCTCTCTCTCTCAGTGACAAATCCTCTCTATCTGCCTCTCTCTCTTTTTCTGTCTCTTTGCCTCTCTCGGTCTCTCTCTCTCTCTGTGTGTTAAATCATTTACTATATGCCTCTATCTCTTTTTCTGTCTCTCTTTGCCTCTCGGGTCGCTCTCTCTTTCTCTATCTCCCACTCTCTCGCTGTGTTAAATCTTTTCTATCTGCCTCTCTCTCTTTTTCTGTCTCTCTCCTCCTCTCGCAGTCGCTCTGTCTTTCTCTCGCTCTCTCTCAGTGTAAAATCATTTCTATTTCCCTCTCTCTCTCTTTTTTTGTCTCTCTTTGCCTCTCTGTCACTCTTCCTCTTTCCCACTCTCTGTGTTCAATCATTTCTATTTGCCTCTCTCTCTCACTGTAACTCACTCTCTTTCTCTCTGTCTCTCTCTTTTTCCCTTGCCTTCTCTATCTCTCTCTCTTGCTAATGTACATAATGAAAAGTGCAAGCTCGGTCATTTCTCGCCCATAGAAGGGTCTGATGAGAGCCCGAGACAATAGCAGTGCATTAATCACCTTGACACGTCCCACGCGGTGGCTTTGGAATGCACTGTACCCACATCCACGTGCACTGTACCCACATCCACGTGCACTGTACGCACATCCACGTGCACTGTACCCACATCCACGTGCACTGTACCACATCCAAGTGCACTGTACCCACATCCACGTGCACTGTACGCACATCCACGTGCACTGTACCACATCCACTGTACCCACATCCACGTGCACTGTACCCACATCCACGTGCACTGTACCCTCCACGTGCACTGTACCCACATCCACGTGCACTGTACCCACATTCACATGCACTGTACCCACATCCACGTGCACTGTACCCACATCCACGTGCACTGTACCCACATCCACGTGCACTGTACCCTCCACGTGCACTGTACCCACATCCACGTGCACTGTACCCACATCCACGTGCAATGTACCCACATCCACGTGCACTGTACCCACATTCACATGCACTGTACACACATCCACGTGCACTGTACCACATTCACGTGCACTGTACCACATCCACGTGCACTGTACGCACATCCACGTGCACTGTTCCCACATCCACGTGCACTGTACCCACATCCACGTGCACTATACCCACATCCACGTGCACTGTACCCACATCTACGTGCACTCTACCCACATTCACGTGCACTGTACCACGTGCACTGTACCACATCCACGAGCACTGTACCCACATCCACGTGCACTGTACCCACATCCACGTGCACTGTACCCACATCCACGTGCACTGTACCACATCCACGTGCACTGTACCCACATCCACGTGCACTGTACCCACATCCACGTGCACTGTACCCACATCCACGTGCACTGTACCCACATCCACGTGCACTGTACCCACATCCACGTGCACTGTACCACATCCACGTGCACTGTACCACACCCACGTGCGTACCCACATCCATGACTGTACCACACCCACGTGCACTGTACCCACATCCACGTGCAATGTACCACACCCACGTGCACTGTACCCACATCCACGTGCACTGTACCCACATCCACGTGCACTGTACCACATCCACGTGCACTGTACCACACCCACGTGCACTGTACCCACATCCACGTGCACTGTACCCACATTCACATGCACTGTACCCACATCCACGTGCACTGTACCCAAATCCACGTGCACTGTACCACATTCAGGTGCACTGTACCCACATCCACGTGCACTGTACCACATTCAGCTGCACTGTACCCACATCCACGTGCACTGTACCACATCCACCGTGCACTGTACCCACATCCACGTGCACTGTACCACATTCACGTGCACTGTACCCACATTCATATGCACTGCACCCACATCCACGTGCACTGTACCCACATCCACGTGCACTGTACCCACATCCACGTGCACTGTACCCACATCCACGTGCACTGTACCCACATCCACGTGCTCTGTACCCACATCCACGTGCACTGTACCCACATCCACGTGTACTGTACCCACATCCACGTGCACTGTACCCACATCCACGTGCACTGTACCCACATCCACGTGCACTGTACCCACATTCACATGCACTGTACCACATCCACGTGCACTGTACCCACATTCACATGCACTGTACCCACATCCACGTGCACTGAACCCACATCCACGTGCACTGTACCCACATCCACGTGCACTGTACCCACATTCACATGCACTGTACCACATCCACATGCACTGTACCCACATCCACGTGCACTGTACCCACATCCACATGCACTGTACCCACATCCATGTGCACTGTACCCACATCCACGTGCACTGTACCCACATTCACGCGCACTGTACCACATCCACATGCACTGTACCCACATCTACGTGCACTGTACCACATCCACGTGCACTGTACCCACATCCACATGCACTGTACCCACATCCACGTGCACTGTACCCACATCCACTGTACCACATTCACGTGCACTGTACCCACATCCACGTGCACTGTACCCACATCCACGTGCACTGTACCCACATCCACGTGCACTGTACCACATTCACGTGCACTGTACCCACATCCACGTGCACTGTACCCACATCCACGTGCACTGTACCCACATCCACATGCACTGTACCCAAATCCACGTGCACTGTACCCAAATCCAAGTGCACTGTACCCACATCCACGTGCACTGTACCCACATCCACGTGCACTGTACCCACATCCACATGCACTGTACCCAAATCCACGTGCACTGTACCCACATCCACATGCACTGTACCCACATCTACGTGCACTGTACCACACATCCACATGCACTGTACCCACATCCACGTGCACTGTACCACATCCACGTGTACTGTACCCACATCCACTGTACCACATTCACGTGCACTGTACCCACATCCACGTGCACTGTACCACATTCACGTGCACTGTATCCACATCCACGTGCACTGTACCCACATCCACGTGCACTGTACCACATCCACGTGCACTGTACCCACATTCACGTGCACTGTACCACATCCACGTGCACTGTACCCACATCCACGTGCACTCTACCACATTCACGTGCACTATCTGTCCAGAGATGTGGAAGTGCGCCGCAAAAAATATGTATTAGAGGCAAAAATGGCGGCGTTTTGTGACCCATTCGCACTTTGAACACTTGAGAATGAAAAATCTGGGTCAGATTTATTTACTGAAAATATCATGAATGATGCTTATTTTTTTACTGGCAACAATTTATTTTTATTTTTTTTGCTTGAATGAAGTTTGTCACCTAAGATTTTTTGTCTAGTTTTAAGATAATAATTCTTCTTTCTTGTTTCTAGACAACTTTTCTCGTTTAGATAAAATAACTTTGTGAGGCTATATTCGAAGAAAACTTTTCTCAAAAATGTTTAAAAAATATGTAAACAATACTTGAAATCTTGTCGAGTCATATCAAAATATTCTTGTTCTATTGACGGATGTGTTTTTATATTTCAAGCATATATATATATTTCTAGTTTTTTCTATGAATTTAACGCCATAAACAAATATGACAGTGTAATGGGACATAGCACACACAAAGAGTAGTCCTACACTGTCATTATAATTGTTGTTAAGGCAAGGCAAGTTTATTAGTATAACACAGTGTATACACAAGCCAAAGATAGACATTTTATACCGCAGCGGGGGGATCGGGCCAAGTGGGGTTAAGTGTCTTGCCTAAGGACACACAAGCAAAAAGACATCCGCGGAAGTCGTGCGCATAGATATGTATATATTAACGGACGTAATCTCCGCCGTTCTAACTAATGTGCCATAACTAATGTGCCAAAAATGTGGCTTTCATGAAGTGATTAAAAATGGCTGTGGGGGCTGGAAATGTGAAAAAACTGGTCGTGAGGTAGGTCTCGTGGTGGACTCGAACCTACAACCTTCGGGCTCAAAAGGCTAATGCTTTACCAACTCAGCCACTGTCGCCACATCTTCACATTTAAAATATGTAAATACATGAACGGGAATGTGGGAAACGTCCATACCTTGCTAGTAATTGTTGATGTAGCGAAGCAATAGTGTCTTTTCTCTCTGTATGTTTATCCCGACCTTCACAGAAGCTGCTCCCGACACAATCAAACGCCTTAAAGGGCCCCTATCCCTTTGTCATGTCTCCTGTTTCCAATTCTCGTCTCGGGATATTGCATCTGCTTATCTTTTGCAAAGTATTCCAGGTACGCATGTTTGTTCTTGAAATTTTTTTCCCCGAAGCTGTATTGCTTTTTAATCTACCGCCGGCCGCATTGATGTGTGACGCAAAACGGGGGAATAAAGTCCTGAAGGACAGTTTGAATTATTCTATCGATGCCTCGGGTTCCGGTTTTGCATAACGACGACAGGTGAGACCGCTTCGGCGAGCTGTGATTTGCATCTGTTATATGAAAGAATTCCGACAAGCATGTCCTACGTTTCTATATAAAGACAGTGCAGCTGTTTTGTTTTGCTTTTGTGTTTGAAAAGTTGAAACCTGGTCATTCTCATTACGTGGAGATTGGATTTTTCATCCTGCATCTACCGTCCATAAGGGGGAGAACCAACCAATCATGTCGCAGTATGCTTTATCATATATATATATACAGCTTGTACACTGGGAGGACCAATCAGCATCATGGAAATGTTTTGCCGAGGGGTTTGAGATGGGAATCAAAAACCGGCGTCCTCCAGGGGCATCGCTTGACTAAAAGTAGAAACATATCCATATTCACTGACCTTTCTGGAGCTTAATTAATCTCATTTGATCGATATTCAATACATTGATTTGTAAAAAAAACAATGTGTAAAAAAAATCTAAAATGCAGCCCGATTGCAATCTTACATGGTTTGCTTTAAGCTCTTTCGCAAAATCTTAAACAAATTTGGGATGGATGTGTTTTAGGGGCTGATGTTGCAGTGGTGGGTGTAGGCGCTGTCTCTCTGGCTGGGCCTTTAGCGTGGTAGGTGAGTACTATGGTGGGACTTGAGGTGTGGAGGAGACTGGCCGGCATCACGGTAGTGTTCCTTGACGGTCTGGTGAGAGTGCTTTCTTTCATTCTCAATTGCAGTTAAAACAAAAACAAAAGTAAAAGCTTCCTTTGTCTAAAGGTAGAGTGATGCAGTCACATGGATGATAATCTGCTCTTCTTAAAGTCAAGGAGTGAGACAGCTAATCTAATACATGACAAAACAATGTGTTCCCTGCTCAAGGAGATATTATGAAAATACATTGTACGGTACAGAGATAAAGCAAAATTGTTGATTGTGGCTCATGAAGCTGTTGGAAGGCTGTAGTGAGTGTTGGCCTCTCTTTTCTGTGCGGATGGTCTGCTGCTGTGGGTTTGCTTGGTGCGCCTAGGACTGGTGGGAGAGGGCAGTGCCGAACTTACCGGTGCGCGTTGGCCACTATGGCACATTGGTCTCAAAGAAACGTGTGTAGATATGTATGTGTATAAAGATACATATTTGATATATATGACAAGACAACCACTATAGTATGTGTGTATGAATATTGTATACATATGTATTGTTATGTCTGTATGGATGTGTGTGGGCGGGTATGTGCAACCGTATAAAGTGAATATAGGTATAGGAGCCTATAAGCTTGACTTCTCCCCACTCCTTTTTGAGCTTTAACAGGAGTGAAAATAAATAAAATAATAAATAAATGTACCATAGGATCCAGACAAATTTGCATTCACAAGACACAAGCTGTTAGTAAAGTGTAACACTGAATACCACCAAAACATTAAACTAGCTGCATTCTGAATGTGTTCTCTGTATTTAGTTACAACTCGAGCTGTCCAAAGAAATTCGCCTTTTTCCGCAAATCCCATTAAACGCGAGTGTTCGGTTTGTGTTTTGCCCTGGTCTTGCTGCTCGCTGTGAAAGAGACTGTTTTTTACTCGCTTCTGTTGTAGATTTCAAATACAACACACACGGATTCAAGAGCACAATCATGCTCTCATTCATGAATCAACGTTTATCAAATTGTGAAATTATATATTTAATCATGGAATGTTTTGGACTAGTGCTTGACGACCCAGAAATGGATTAATTAAGGGATACAAAGTGTTTTTATATGACGTGTTTTCATATTAGCCTGGGGTTAGTTAGATTACAGAGTTCAGTGAGAAACTTCCTCTTCTTCTTCTACACATTTTCATAAAACAACAGTGAGTCAGTCTGATGCAGGGACAGGGAGAGGACTGCGAGTACCTGGGAGTCCTCGATCAGTTGTCAGACCTGGAGGGAAGGTTTTTGGCTCTGCTCATATTGGGATAGTTAGAGAAATGGGAGCTCAGAGTTTGTATTAGTATTTCATCGTAAAGAGAATTTGTTTTTGTTTATTTGAATATCGTCGTCTTCTTTTATGGTCAAATTCTGCATCATGTCCACAAAGCTTCTGAATGAAAAGTTGAGTCTCAGAAAGTTGCCTGACGAGACCGAAGATGTCTGTGTGTATTGTCACCGTCGCACATCCACTTTGAAATACTCCTGACGCACGACTGACGCCAACTCTTCTTCTCCGCCGCGTTCTTCTCAAGACGCATGGATAGAACTTAGAACAAACTTCTATATCTCCCTGTTTTATTAGAAAGGGAAGTTGAAGGGGCTTTTTTGTTACCATCCTACATGTTGTGCATCCGTTTAAGAGAAATATGTGTGATATAACAATCATAATTCACGGGACATAAAGAATAGATGCAGATTTGCAATTTAATACCGAGTTAAAGTAGCAATATGTAGGATTTTCATGTCAAGTCATCATTAAAGGGCCCTAATCTTTCCAAAGGCATTCATCTTTTCCAATACTTCTTTAACTGATAACAGTAGCTCAGAGATATTTGGATTTAAAAATTAGTTTAACAGCCCCTAAATCTTGTTATTGATTTCATTTACATGTCATGCCCACCACCGTTTTATCACCCAGAATGTCTGTGATCTGGGTTGCCAGAACTCACCGCATTGAGCTAATCTCACTGGTAAAGTACCATGTGGCCACAGAACTAAAAAAGGTCTCGTTATGATTCTCAAATTATTGACGACAAATTAAGGATTAAAACCAGGATTTCTATCTTTGTGAAAAAGGTGTTGGTTATAGATTTGTTGTTGGCAAAACGTGTCTATTCAGCTGTTATGGTCCAACCGGGATTCATGTGCATATCTGGCAACCTGAGTCAGGGAGAGTGGGAGAGGCTGCAGTACCACTTTGGGCCAGATTTTTACATATTGCTCCTTTAACGATGACATTCATGCAATTAATCCCCAAAAATATATACATATATAAACATAAATTAAGATAAACATCACAATACGGGAAGAACCAAGAACTAAGCTCACAGTCCTCGTCAATCAATCAATCACAGTCAGCTGCAGCGCCACACTGCCCTCAACTGGCAGCAATCAAGCACTGCCCGCATCAAGCTTCATTCTGTGAGGAAGCCACAACTTAATTCACGCCACAACCCTCCTCCTCCCCAACTCCGGGGTCCAAACGCCAAATCCTAACCATATGTCTGTACAGCAACAATACATGTAATCTTGAAACTATTGTCCTCGGAGTCAAGATGGCGCCTCGTACGGTCGACATGGCTCTTTGCTGCTCTCTTTTTCTTTTGTTTTTACTTTTTAACTGTGCATCTGGCTGTTCCTACACCCGTGAGGAACTTATGAACATCCGACCCACCGTTCCCATGGACCTATTGCCTGTTTTCTTGGCATCTGCGGCTGATTTAGTTCATGTTCTAGCCAAAAAAGTGTGGGCCCGTAAAAGGGGAAAGCGAGGAGGCCTGCTCGTGCGTCTTAGGAGGAGAGGAGCGCGCACGGCTCTCCCCGGCATTTTTCTCTCCAACGTACGCTCACTGGGCAATAAGATGGACGAACTCAGCCTGCTCATGAGAAGAAACAAGGACTTCGCCACATCCTGTGTCCTCTGCTTCACTGAGACCTGGCTAAATGAGCGGATCCCGGACTGCGCTCTGGAGCTGCAGGGCTTTGGGCTGTTTCGCGCGGATCGCCATTGTGCGCTCTCAGGGAAGAGCAGAGGCGGAGGGCTCTGTTTCTACGTCAATACAAACTGGTGTAACGATGTGACAGTGATCTCCAAGCACTGCTCTCCTGCTCTGGAATATCTTTTCATTCATTGTAAACCATATTACTCCCCGCGGGAAATTGTTTCATTCATTCTTGCCTCTGTTTACATACCGCCATGCGCGGACGCGCGCGAGGCTCAGCGCGCACTCGCAGAGCAAGTACTGTGTATGGAACGCTTATACCCGGACTCTCTGATTATTATCCTGGGGGATTTTAATAAGGGAAACTTGAGCCAGGAATTACCCAAATACAGACAGTTTATCAAATGCCCGACCAGAGAGGAGAACACTCTGGATCACTGTTACACCACCGTGCGCGGAGCTTTTCGCGCTGTTCCCAAGCCAGCCCTCGGCTTCTCAGATCACTCCATGATACATCTGGTTCCTGCTTACAGACAGAGACTAAAGCTCTCGAAACCTGCAGTGAGGAGCTCCAAAGTGTGGTCTGATGAAGCTGTGGAAGAGCTACGCGCATGCATGGAATCTACAGACTGGGACCTTTTCAGAGCTGCCACAGACAGCTTGGATGAATATACGGACACTGTGACGTCATACATCCACTTCTGTGAGGATAGCATCATTCCAACAAGGACCAGGGTCATCTATAACAACGACAAACCCTGGTTCACTGCTAAACTCCGGCAGCTCAGGAAAGCAAAGGAGTCTGCTTTCAGGGAGGGGGACCGCAGCGGCTACAAAGCAGCTAAATATCAGTTCAGGAAAGAACTGAAAGCAGCCAAGTCCCGGCACAGAGAACGACTACAGGAGCAGTTTGGTAACAACGATACTGCTTCTGTCTGGAGGGGCCTACGGGAGATCACCAACTACAAACCCAAAGCCCCCCCCTGTGCTGATGACCACAAGCTAGCTGACGATCTGAACTTATTTTTCAGTCGCTTTGATGCTGCCCCTGACACCTCTCCCTCCCCCACCCCCCACTACTCTAACGACCCACCCATCAGCCCTGCCCCCAGCCTAACAATAGCCGCTAAAGAGATTAAACAACTCTTCCTGAGGCTGCACCCCCGCAAAGCTCCTGGCCCGGACCACGTGTCTCCGGCCACTCTGAGACACTGCGCCAGTGAGCTTACTCCTGTGTTCACGGACATTTTCAACACCTCTCTGCAGTCCTGCCATGTCCCGGCCTGCTTCAAATCCTCCATCATTGTCCCCGTCCCGAAGAAGCCCAGGATCACAGGACTCAATGACTACAGACCTGTAGCACTTACGTCTGTCGTCATGAAGTCATTTGAACGCCTGGTTCTCTCCCATCTCAAGTCCCTCACCTCCCCCCTCCTGGACCCCCTGCAGTTCGCCTACAGAGCCAACAGATCTGTAGACGACGCCATTAACCTGGCCCTCCACCACATCCTACAGCACCTGGACTCCCCGGGGACCTACGCCAGGGTCCTGTTCGTGGACTTCAGCTCTGCCTTCAACACAATCCTGCCATCCCTGCTCCAGGACAAGCTCTCCCAGCTCAACGTGCCCGATTCCACCTGCAGGTGGATCACTGACTTCCTGACGGACAGGAAGCAGCGAGTGCGTCTGGGGAAGAATGTCTCGGACTCTCGGATTATAAATACAGGAGCCCCACAGGGCTGTGTTCTTTCTCCCCTGCTCTTCTCCCTGTACACCAACCACTGCACCTCCAGCCACGACTCCGTGAAGCTGATCAAGTTCGCGGACGACACCACCCTCATTGGACTCATCTCCAACAACGATGAGTCCGCCTACAGGAGGGAGGTGGACCGGCTGGTGTCCTGGTGCAGTGGTAACAACCTGGAGCTGAACGCCCAGAAGACAGTGGAGATGATTGTGGACTTCAGGAAGAGCACTGTCCCCCCGCCCCCACCCTCCGTGATGGACTCCCCCATCACCTCTGTGGAGTCCTTCCGTTTCCTGGGCACCACCATCACCCAGGACCTCAAGTGGGAGCCGACCATCAGCTCCCTCATCAAGAAGGCCCAGCAGAGGATGTACTTCCTGCGGCAGCTCAGGAAAGCCAAGCTGCCTGCACAGATGTTGGTGCAGTTCTACACGGCCATCATCGAGTCCATCCTCACCTCCTCCATCACCGTGTGGTTCGCTGGAGCCACAGTCAGGGACAAACAGAGACTACAGCGCATTGTGCGCTCTGCAGAGGAAGTGATCGGCCGCAGCCTTCCATCGCTGCAGGACCTGTACGTCGCCCGAGCTCGAGGCCGGGCTGGTCGTATCACAGCCGACCCCTCTCACCCTGCACATGGACTATTCCAACCACTCCCCTCAGGCAGGAGGCTGCGGTCCATCAGGACTAGAACCTCCCGCCACAAGAACAGTTTCTTCCCCTCTGCTGTTGGACTCTTGAACACTTCTTAACCTGTCCCCCCGCCCTTTATAAAGTCACTTTACTGCCCATCATACGTCACTTTACTTCACTGTACTGCTGTCACCTTACATTGTGTGCACCATGTGCACTTGTATATTGTAAATAGTAACTGTAACTCTATTTTAAATTTAAATTTATTCTTTAGAAGTGTTTTTTATTCTTATTTTTATTATCTCTTTTTGACTGTTGCACTGAGCCAAAGCAATTTCCAAGTCTGTGACCTCCCGTTACTTACGTTGGCAATAAAAATGATTCTGATTCTGATTCTGATTCTGATATCTTGCCAAACAATATACAATTTAATAATAATAATAATACCCATGTTTTGTCTGTTCCAGTCTGTCTAGATTAACATATCAAAGTTAAGAATGAGTGTTCTCTGATCTCTGTGTTTAGTTACTACCAAACACTAGCTTCCACTGACAGCTTTAAACGCTTTCTGGCAAAGAAGATAATGAATATATCGACTCATGAACCCGCATGATTGATCTACATGAGATAAATGACTCGTACTGAATGACATTGGTGAATGAGAATGCTTACACACCCAGTTTTAAAAAGACACTAGTAATTAGATTGATGGGTACAGTTCAAAATGCATTACTCATTGTGTTCATCTGTGTTATGGCAATGGCTGTAATTAAACCAGGGAGTATGGCAGGTCCTGCTTTGTGCCGGGTCTAAATTTAGAAGCAAACCAAAGCCAAAACGCCAATAACAAGAAAAAATGTCTGGATGGATGAATCGATAGCGCGCTGGGCTTGCACGAGCAGGTAACCTTTTACAACAATCCTCACATGATACATCGCTGCTGTTTTAGCCCTAATCGCTCGCTAGCTCTTTTTAAGCAGAAGAAATGAGCGTGCACTGTGCTTGATGTAAAGTGGGATATCTCATCTCAGCGCATCGCATTAGACCCGCGGTTACGGAGGCAGAATCAGAATGGATGGAAGGCAGCGCAGGGAATGGCCTGTGTCCTTTTGAAGCCGGGCGTGTGTTTGACCCGCGATTCGAGCCCGGTCTGGTTCTTGAGGGACTACAGAGGAAACTGTTAATTTACCATATGACAAGTGCCCAGGGGCGAGCTAACTATGACAAAGGAACTTCCCACACAATCAGCCAGTGCATTTGTCTCAAAGGAGGTGTGCATGTGTGTCTGTGTGTGTCTGTGTGTGTGTAGGCTGGGTTAAATATCAGAGATTCTAATGTTTTTGTTTTTTTTTATTATATTTTTGTCAAGTCAAAAGTATTGGCTGTATTCAGTATCTAATTTTACCTTAACTCCTGGACTCTCATTCAAATCAATTGGATTCCTTACTTATAATACATAGTTTGTCTCCTAATGTATTAAAAGTAAGTTTATTTTGTTGTTTTCATCTTTTCACATATATAATAAGTGCTAAAATAGTGAATATAAGTGTTGCTAACACTTGCTCTTCTCAGGTGGAAAACCCAAACTGAACCTCAACTAGTCCAGGACCGGGGTCAGTCTAGCCTAGTTGTACCACACCATAGTACAAATTACATTTTGTACTAAGGTCTGGAGGCGCTGCATTGAGCTCCGTGAACAGGTGGAAGGGGTTAACTCCTTTTGCAGATTGAAACGATTGGATCTGAGTTTACCGTGAGGTATGTAATGACCCCGAGTCTGTTGTTAGCATTTAGCATTTAGCCTAGCCTTCTCCTTTGCCACTAACGGAGCCCGTGGGGAGTAGCGCCACAATTTTTTCCAGCATTTGCTAAACATTACCCTTACTCTGGCTTCTATTTCTTGATAGAACCAGACCGCAATACTTTACAATCGCATTTTTCGCCATACCACACTACAACCTGCCTGTTCAACGCAAACTCTTGACGTCACCCACAACTAACTACAACACCTGCCTTCCGCGCTCTCCGAATGGTCGGTCAAAATTCAACAGATTGTAATCTCTAACATGGGGACTAGACCCAGACGTTACATGCAGTGAAATGATGATTGAACAGAGTGTATGGATGGATAAGGCCAGGCTAGGGCCAGTCCAGAACCAGACCAGACCCTTTCTTCCTATGGCTGTATTAAGGTGCTATCCTTAATACAGCCATAGGAAGAAATCAACAGAAGATGGCCCTTACTCGAATTTGTGTTATAGATATAACCACTAACCTTTAAAAACTAAAAATAATGAGGCAGAAATAAATTGCATAAAGAGACAGGTTAAGTCACAAAATTATGAAGAACAAACATCGAAAAACTAAAAGCCATAATTTTGACTGCTCCCTGGGTGTTCTAGTGTCAACATGTTGTTTAATGATAAAACATAAGTGTGTTTTAAACCTTTCTAAATCTTGATATGTCGACGACTACACTGCACGAAGCCGTTTGGTTTGCCTGAAGTGCAGCTAATGCGACATATAAAACTATACACACTGAAAACTACTAGAAGCATAAGTCGCTCCCGCAAAAAAATAAAAAAATAAAAAAACTTTGGCGAATTGCTTAAGGATTCCTTCAGTAGATGTGAGCAGCAGTCGTCTCTGCGCCTGATCCGTGAGTAACATGGAACCATTTGACAGTGCATCGCCGGAGTACGACGGGAGAAAGATCAAGAAGCGCACACTGGGTTCTCCGTAAAACTACAAAGAGACTACATGTGCCACAAAAGTCCCCAAACGTGCACTTTAAAGACTGTTTTCTCAGACGGGAGGCTTCAAAATAATACTGTAACTTTATAAACAAGACGAACAAGTGGAAAACGGAGAGTAGAGTACAAAGAAATGGGGAGAACTTTACCAAAAATAGGTCAATGTTTGTTTTTGATTTTCAATGAGTGGGATAATATTTTACTGTTTCTGTTGCGCAAAGAACTGGGAGAAACCGCATCCCCAGTCTCTCTCTCCTTTCTCTCCTCTCTCTCCTTTCTCTCCTCCCTCTCTCTCCTTTCTCTCCTCCCTCTCTCTCCTCTCTCTCGCTCACTCTCTCCTCTCTCTCCTCTCTCTCTCTCACTCTCTCCTCTCTCTCCTTTCTCTCTCTCCTCTCTCTCCTTTCTCTCCTTTCTCTCCTCTCTCTCTCTCCTTTCTCTCCTCTCTCTCTCTCCTCTCTCTCCTTTCTCTCCTCTCTCTCCTCTCTCTCCTCTCTCTCTCTCTCTCTCTCTCTCTCTCTCTCATCATTCTTGGTCCAGTCCTGGTTCAGACCTGGTTTAGTGTTAATTGCCTAAGTCCTGCTCGAGTCTTGCTTCAGTCCTGGTTCCGTCCTGGTTCATTGGACTCAAAAATTTACAACAGGTAAAATCCCCCCACCTCTGGTTGTCCTCACCAAACTTAGCCTCTACATCTGGAGCTTCAGGGACCTCTGCTTCTGACAGAGGCTCTAAAGACATCGGACGGATGGGGAAACCGGAGCGCTCGGAGAAAACCTGCACAGACACGGGGAGAACATGCAAATCCTGTTTTTAGCTGTCATTAGACCTAGGACTTGTGAAGCGAGAGTTTAAACCAAAATATACATGATTTTAGTCTAACCAATCCATTCGAGAAATATGGAGCTTACACAGTTGCTTGGTAATATTTGTAAAATCCCAGGATTGTTGACGCTATGTCCAAAAGTATAAAATATTACTCTATAACAATACTTGAGTATCACTCAAACTGGAGCTTTACAGTAGAGGTGATAATAATAGTTTCAGTGCAACGTGGCTGTCGTCTCCGCGGGTTAATCTGAGCAATTATCGTAAGCGAGATATTGAAGTGGGTTGATTGGAAAGGTCAGAAAGGAAGAGCAAGCAGCCAGGATCAAAGTGGGCTCTACAGCAGCTGTATAATATCATACAGGAAAAACCAATGGGGAAATAAAAAGAACCTTATGATTTCTGACGAAGATAATGTTGGATTTGTGTCTGTTTTCTTAGCAACAGATGGGAATAACATAAATATTATAGTATACATGGAAATATAGATTGATTGTATTAATTAGTAATGACCGAAAGAACGAGATCGCGGATACAAGCGGTCGAAATGAGCTTCCTCCGCAGAGTGGCTGGGCGCTCCCTTAGAGAGGTCACACGGGAGGAGCTCGGAGTAGAGCCGCTGCTTCTTCACGTCGAGTGGAACCAGTTGAGGTGGCTCGGGCATCTGTTCAGGATGCCTCCTGGACGCCTCCCTGGGTAGGTGTTCCGGGCACGTCCCACCGGGAGGAGGCCCTGGGGAAGACCCAGGACACTGGAGAGACTACGTCTCTCAGCTGGCCTGGGAACGCCTTGGGGTCCCCCCGGACGAGCTGGAGGAGGTGTGTGTGGATAGGGAAGTCTGGGCGTCTCTGCTTAGCCGGATGAAGCGGAAGAAAATGGAATGGATGGATTAATTTGAGCAGAAATTTACTTCATAAGTCAGACTTGGTTCCGTCTTGGTTCCGTCTTGGTTCAGTCCTGGTTCAGACCTGGTTCAGACCTGGTTCAGTCTTGGTTCCGTCTTGGTTCAGTTTTGGTTCCGTAGTTTCAGCATATTTAAAATTTCAATATGTGTTTTCAAATCTATCAATGTTTTCATGTGTTTTTATTTAAGCAAAAAGATTGTGGTTTTTACAGGTCGATAGATGAAGACTAAGAGATCCTTTATTCGTCCCACATCAGGGAAATTTCAGTGTTGCATCGCAAGTTATAGAACAGTAGGAATGAGGAAAAAGATGAGTGAACCATAACTATATTAATTCAAATCAAACAAAATCTCGAAGTCTAGCATCAAAGACACAAGTATAAAATCTCTATCTTGAACATAATGACAACAAAGAAGTATAAAACGAGATAGATAGATACTTTATTGAAGAAATTGACCAATATTCATGACGTACCGTTTCTGTCTGCGTGTGGTTAAGACTTTTTATCATCCAGGAGCAGATGCATTTAAGAGCGCAGGAAAAAAAGTCTTGCCATTAGAAATACAATCACAAATCTGTTTATGTGTTGACTTTAAATGGACTCGGAGAGAGGCAAAGGCTTGTAAACTCCCGCCCCATGAAAATAACTCAAATACAGGTATTCACTGAGTTATTTAGAGAGACAAAACTGTATGTCGGCTTCTTGGAACTGACAAATTAACATGTAGCCTGTCATGCTAAGCCGGATCTGTTCTAATATTAAAGTCTTCTGTCGTGGCTGGCTGACTGTAGAGACACCAGCTGGGGCATAAGTGCTTGTTTGTGGATAAATACCCGGAGATTTGTTCTGTTTCCACTGGGCTACAAGTGGGATGTAAATGCAAATAATGGTAAATATTCAACAGGCTGGAAGTGGGCCAAGTGACTCCGGTATAGAGGCTGCAGAAGAAAACGCAGGACATAACAACATTCAATGATATTTATGGATATTTATGGACATTGGTCATCTGCCTGTGTATTTTTTAGAGTATTTTTTAATCATTGTATTTCTTGTGTTGGACCTGTTTGATTCTCTGATTTGCGTTGGCGAATCGACGGCTGTTGTGTGTACAAAAGTAAATTGAAATTGAATTTGAGAAAGGGCTGAAAAACAATCATCTCCTGTAATCTGTCCGTGGAAACCAAATTTCAATCATGATTGTGAACTTTATTTAAAGGGTGGGACTCTTCGGCCTTCTCAGGTGTGATTACAAATATTATGAAAAATAAATATGGAAAAAGCTCCTCTCGTTTCACTTCAATTCCATTCAATTATTTTTTGTATTGCCTAAAATCACAACAGTTTGCTCGGAGGACTTTCGGGAACCGTTGATTCGCGGACACAGATTTGAAAAACAACCGGGAAATACAATGATTAAAAAATATAGTACTAAATTAATATTTGAAGCAGAATTGTATGTTAAATCAAAGAACTCTACTCAGTTGCGTACTGGAACCTCCCCCTGGCCTTAAAAATGGGAAGGTTTTTCACTCAGACTCCCGAAGCAGACTGACTTTGTAAACTTTGTGATTTAGGAGAGGTGGAAAATGAACCACATTTTGTTTTGTATTGTCCTTTACATGACGATCTTCGTAATCTTCTGTTCAGTGATCTGTTTGTTAAAAAGCCTGAATTGTTTTGGAGCAGTGATGATGATAAGCTGAAATGTTTGTTTAATTCCAATGTGTTTAAATTGGCTGGAAGCGCCGGCAATCTTTTTTATTCAGATAAGTTATATTTATATCCTGTCAGTGCGGGCGACAGAAGCTCAGTTGGTAGAGCATTGGCCTTTCAGCCTGAAAGTTGTGGGTTCAAGCCCACTATAAGACCTACTTCTTGACTCCCACTGATGACTGCTGTCGTTGTGTCCTTGGGCAAGACACTTAACCCCACTTTGCCTGAAGCCCCCACTGAAAGATCTCAGCTCCTGTGGACTCAGCACCTGCAGGAGGATCAGTGAGGGATTGGTGCTCTGTGTACTGGGTGCAGCTCTGACTGACACCCCCCTGACCCAGAAATGGATTAAGGGGAAGAAAATGGTTGGATGGATTGATGTATCCTGTCAGTCATCTGATCCTGTTCTCTATATTGGTGTCTTAGAAGCCCATGGAAGGTTTGGGCATACAGCTGTACGCAAGACACAATGATAAATAAACATTCATTCATTCATATAATCATTGGTCCATAAGAGGCAGAGACCAATGTTGATAAAAACCTTTGAATCAGAATGTCCTGGATCCTCACCACTGTCTTTAGACCCTCTTTCATCTGCAAGGAACAACTCTAAAAACCCCAATTGGAGAAAACGAAAAACCTCAAGGAGGCCCACAATGAGGGGTCGAATCCTACGAACAGAAAGGCCTGCAGATCCGACACTCAGGCTGTAGAACGAGGATCATTTAAAGGACATGTTGCAATCCCCTGTTGTGATTCGTCGCGTAAAAGAGCTGCCGTGCACAGAACACTATGTATTATCATGTGGACCTCTTTATTCCCAGTTATTTGTGGGCCTTTCCCTCCCACAGTCGATAATAACACAGTTAAGTGTTTTGCGCCGCCCAGTTCGATCGCCCCGCTCGCTCTGCTCGCTCTCTCTCTCTCTCTCTCTCTCTCTCTGCTCGCGCTCAGACAGGAGGCACAAAGACATATGCACTGTCACTTCCAAATCTAATCAGGGCCGAGGCTTCGCTGTGTTATAGATGCAGCCAGTGAAAGCACTGGTAATGGCGCTGTTGCTGCCGAGTGGAAGTCACTGGCGGAATGCTTAATGTCATGTGATCTCTGCGCGCTCTCACCGGCTCCGTAACAAAGTATAGTGCATTTACTTCTAGTGCGTGTGAATATAAGAAACCGACCAAATGCTGTTTCATATTGGCAAGAAAGAAAACATGAAAGAAACAGCGTGACTAGAGCGTAAGATAAATTAATCATTCCACATTATTATTTGGCCATGGATGGGAAAAAAATATTTAAAATAAACGTACAGTATTTTGTTGTAGAATTATAATATTGTATATACTAATGATTTCCAGTAGGTGTTTGTATAACATGTCTTTGTGCAATATTAAAGCCTGGATTTAATGGAATTCAGACAAGCACCAAGGACAAGGCTTCTGTGATAAAAGTATAATTTTTAGGAACAGCGTGTCTCTAGCGGCCTGAGACACAAAACTGGACTGGGCCAGACTGGGACCAGCGTCAGACCATGTGACGTCATCGGACATTCTGATAAAACCGTTGGGAGGACACATTGTGGGGAGTTGGAGCACAGGGATAGATTTAGGCAATAGCTCCAGGAGTTCTGTATCAACATTTAATTGTAAAGAGAAATAAATGTACTATTGGAACTCTTGAAATCTTGGCCTTATTTCTGTACCAAATTCTGAACACGTCAGTCAAATCATTTTTGACAACAATTTGTATTATACGTCAATGATGTGTAATCAGAGAGCTGTTAATGACTATTTAATTAGATTTCTTGATTCAAGGACACTTAACAAGGAAGTAGTTTCAAGACACACTAGTGGGTTGCAAAAGTATGTAAAATTATGATTTGGGTATTTGCAAATGTTGTCATGTTTTCATTTTTATTTTTGATATAAAAGCAAAATGATTGTGAATTTTTAAAATATATTTCTTTACTAAAAAGTGATGCTTTTACGAATATTCTCGAGCATAGCTTTTCTGTCTGCATATGGATGAGAGTTTTTGGCGTTCACGAGCTGATGCATTTTATGATTTGATTCTGTTCTATTGATCCTGTGTCCTTTTTTTTAGTTTATTTTTTTCTATATTGATTGCCTGTTCCTCCCTCATTTATGTCACCATTGTTATCCCCATGTGTGTGTTTATACTAATAAAAATGATAATAATAATACATTTTATTTATAATGCACTTTACATTTGACTCCAAATCTCAAAGTGCTCCAAAGTCAGCAGCATAAATAAAAGTATAACGAATATAAAATCAAATAAAGAGACTAAGAAATTAGCTGTACGCCGTAATAAAAAGATGGGTTTTGAGTCCCTTGGAAAAAGCTTATATTGGATGTGATTTTATTTAAATTAATTACACTTTTATTTTGCAGTCCTTCCTTTTTATCACCTTTTTCGGACAACATATTCTAGCCTTGTAAACGTAATAACTCTCTTCTAGAGTTAGGTGGAATACTTTGAAATTGTAAGCTGTTCCAGAGAACTGAATACATATGATATTATTCTATGTAGTATTTTGTTATTTAAAAAAAAAGTAGTACCTATATTCAGAATATTTTTAAATAATTAAAATAATTTTGTATTATTTATATGTATTATTATTAAACATGTTTTTATTATCAAACATACATTTATTATCATTAAGGTTTATTGACAAAACTTTCAAACTTTCAAAATATTTAAATCTACAACCTCAATAAAAGTTTAATTAAATACAAAAATATATATTGTGTTTAATTTTGTAAAAAAAACAAGTCAAACAGCTGCATTTGACAACTAGAAACAAATAGAACCTTCACTTTAAGAATATTTGTTATTGTTTTTTTTATCTTTAAACTTAATGTGAGAAAGTCTGTATTCCTGTGATTTTCAGAAATTAACTGTAATCCAGATATTACACTAAAAAGTAGTAACTGTAATGGAATACTGTTACTCAGAAAGACTATTCTGAATATGTCATGGATTCAGTTATTCCCCAACACTGCTCTTTTCTCTTTTTATTCAGCTTTTGTGAATTATAGCCTGCCACATATTTCAATATTTTTTGGGGTTTTTTTTCCCCTGACGTACGTGTCCACGCTGGTGCAGCTAATCAGGGAGCGCAGGGGGGATCTCAGCGGCTCTTGGACTGGACCCGGACTCCGCGGCGATGCTAAAGTGAGCAGCTTGACTCGACGTGTGAGACCGCTGCATGTCCTCCATATGTTTCACTCTCCTTTTCAGCATGAGTCCGATTCACTCTGTCCCCATGCACCGCGGAGAGCGCCGCCCGACCGACTCGCACCATCCGAGCCTTGTTCTCCTTGTAGTTGCACACTGTAGCACTATTAAAGCTAGGGAACCACACTCCCAAAAGAACAATGCAATAATATCCGCCGAACTAATTCCTTGCTCTCCAAACAGCTTGGTTCTTTGCGTTTTCACATGGATTATTTATTTTGCCATCTGTCGCATCTTTTGGATCAGCTTTTTCAGACAGAAAAGGTAAACCCAAGGGCATCCTCTGCCAGCACTTTGAAAATGCTGTCTCCCCATGTTTAGTCCTGACTCTGGGACCAGCAGGGGGCCAGTCCCTGTGCTCCTCAGAGTCCCAGCAGGAGGCCAGTCCCTGTGCTCCTCAGAGTCCCAGTTGGTTCATATGACATTAACATAACACAGATGTCATGGAGAGACTTGTAACAAACATAGCTGCTTTAAAGGAGCAGTATGTAAAAATCTGAGCAAAAGTGGCACTGCACTCTCGCTGACTCAGGTTGCCAGATATTTTTTGTCCACAACAAATTTATAACCAACACCATTTTCACAAAGGCATCCCCGCAATCCTCATTTTGGAAGAACTCAAAAAGAACAGTAAATATGTGTGGTCTCTCCCTATGGACCAATACATATGTGTATCGTTTTGTGTTTTAACTGATGATTCTCTGATCTGTGTTGGTGATTTCAATGGTTTTGTTAAGTCTCTGAGATGACTGCTGTTGTGATTTAGGGCTATACAAGAATAAGTTGTTGTTTTGTCGGCATGTAATGATACAAATACTGTTGGTAGTTTGTTAGTTTGGGTAAAACCTTCAGGGAGGTAGAGGGATAAAATGTATTTACTTTTGTTTTCTTGTTTTATTTACAACTGTTACCTCTTTACATGGCGCTGAATAAAATGAATTTCGGTGAGTTCTGGCGACCCAAATCACGGATTTTCTGATTGGTGAAACGGTGGAGGGCGGGACATCGAAATGAAAACAATAACAAGATTTAGGGGCTGGAAAACTCATTTTGAAATCCAAATATCTCTGAACTACTGTTAAAGTATTGGAAAAAAGCATGTTTATGAATGCCTTTTGACAGATTAGGGCCATTTAATGACTTCACATGAAAATCTTACATGTTTCTACTTTAGGCAAGGCAAGGCAAGTTTATTTATATAGCACAATTCATACACAAGGCAACTCAAAGTGCTGAACAAAAAAAGAAACCATTAAAATCATAAATAATCACAGAACATTAAAAAGAAAGATAAAAATATAAAATCCCTCAGTTGTATGCACAGCTAAACAGAACTGTCTTTAACCTGGTTTTAAACATTGTCATTGAGGAGGCCTGTCTCACATCTTCAGGAAGACTGTTCCAGATTTTAGCAGCATGAATCTGAAAAGCAGCCTCCCCATGTTTAGTTCTGACTCTGGGCACTAACAGGAGTCCAGTCCCTGTGCTCCTCAGAGTCCGGGCTGGTTCATATGGGACTAACATGTCACTAATATATTTTGGTGCGAGGCCATGGAGAGACTTGTAACAAGCAGAGCTGTTTTAAAGTCTATTCTCTGAGCCACAGGAAGTGGAGACCTGAGCTGAGACCAGGACTAATGCAATGGTACTTCTGAAATATAGTCACAGTAATATCAATCAATCAATAGCACAGTTCATACAGAATGCAACCCAAAGTGCTTCACATCGGCAACATTTAAAAACAATTTAAAAACAGACTGTAAAAACAAATACAAAAGACAGTTTAAGAAAATGAATAAAAATATAATTTTTTATTTTTTTTGTATAAATATTAAAAAGAAGGGGGCCCAGAAATGAACCTTGGGGCACTCCACTTGTTAAGGCCACCTGGTCTGAAACACAGTCCCCAATCTCAACAAAGTACTGTCTGTCCTCTAAGTAGGACTTGCACCAACTTAAGGCAGTGCCAGTGATGCCAACCCATCCCTCAAGTCTCTGCAGGAGGATCTCGTGATCAACAGTGTCAAAGGCTGCACTGAGATCCAACAGGACCAACACTGTGGCTTTGCCTAAGTCACTGTTGACGCGGATGTCGTTGGAAACTTTTATCAGGGTAGTTTCTGTGCTGTGGTGGGGCCTGAAACCTGATTGAAACAGGTCAAAAACATTATTCAGCAGCAGGAAATTGTTTAGCTGCATGTAACCCACGTCTCTGGCGAACTGGATAACCCATTCATTGGCCCGCCATCAGTGGCGCTATAGTTAAAATGGCTGCGCCCCAGAACACCGGCAGCCCACTTCCTGTTACCAGAACTGCGGCTGAGCTCTTCACGAACTCCACACAGAACTACTAGGAAACTAAACAGAAAATTCTCGAACTCGACGGTCAGGTTTTTTTCCCTACCCTGAACCCTGAACACTATTCCTCGTAAGAGGTGGCGAGCTGAGCCCTAAACGAACCAACCAACTGGTAGGACCTCTTTATATTTTTTTTCCAACGTTTACCCGTACAAGAGGACACCTTGATTTGGATTATAATTTTTCTTGCTTCCACACGGATTAAAATTTATTTGAACTTTGTTTTTGAACTAAACTGAGTACTTCAACCTAAAGTACAAGAAACTAAAAAAAACTAAAAACTGAACTCTGCTTTCTAAGCAAAGAACGGACCTGAACTCAAACCATAAAGGTTTAAGGTTTTTTTGTTGTGTCAATTTTTTTCCCCTTTTCATTGGTCTGTTTTTTCCATGTGTTGTTTATGTCCAAAGGTCTAATTATTGTTTTTGTCTGTCTACAACATTTTTGTCAATACAAATTATTATTTATACAGTTATACTTCTTATTGTGTCTTCATTCCCACAAGCTCTCATACCGAATCTAGTTTTTTATATTTCCACCATTGCATTAACTATCCCTAACACTATATTATTTTAATATCTGTTACAAATGGCGAGCTAGCCAGGAGCTTGTGAATGAATGAAGAAGTGATTACGCACGGTTAACATTCTGAGATTTGTATTTTTTTGATTTAATCCAAAAATGGAAGGTTTTTTGAAATGTTCAGGGTTAAAGATTAAACAGTGTGTCACTGTTGCTGGTGCTACAAACACCAGCAAAGATCGGGAACTACTTGATAAATTAAAAGACTTTGGTCCTTATAAAGTAAGAGTAGTTGATGGAAAAAACCTGGTTGTTGAGTATAAGTATGAGTCTTCAATTGTAGAACTCGCGAAAATACTTCCATACACACATGTACCGAGCACTGACCCAGAACTTAAAATGATAGTAACATTAACTGAAAGTGACACCTTGAGGGAGAGTAGTGTAACTCCAACCCCACCACTTCCCCCAAATTACATGGATGAACTAAAGAAAATGGCAAGAAGAAGCGGACAAAAGCTTGAACTTGTTTTACAAGATGTCATGTCCCAGATAAGTGAGCACTTGGAGAGTGTGGAGCCCCCTGGTGGACACCGAGACCAACTGCAGACTCTAGAGAACCCTGTACATCCCTTGCCTGGCCAGCCTGGGGTACTGCGCGCTGAACACGAAGAAGCAGGAGCCACAGGTGGTTCTGTACCAGGGGCCCAATTTCCACCACTTATTCCGGAAGACATGAATCCACCACAGGTACAGAAGATGGTGGTGGAACACATTGTGAGAGCTGGTGAATTCGCATCACAATCACTTCCCACCATCAGACTCCGCCCATTCTCTGGAAAAGAACCGAAAACCTCAAACGAAACTGATTATGAAACCTGGCGATCCCATATTGAGCTATTGTTGGCAGATGTAAACATTCACCCCTTGCATGTCACCCGAAAGATCATTGAAAGCCTCCTGTCACCCGCTGCTGATGTCGTCAGAGGACTAAAACCGGACACTTTACCATCCATCTACCTACAAGTACTTGATTCAGCGTATTCCACGGTACAAGATGGTGAAGAACTTTTCGCACAATTTCTCAACACTCTTCAAGACCCCGGTGAGAAGTCCTCAAGCTACCTGCAACGGCTGCTCCTAGCTCTCAACACTGTTGTCAAGCGTGGTGGAGTAACTGCATCCGAGGTGGACAAGCATTTGCTGAAGCAGTTCTGCAGAGGGTGCTGGGACAACGGAATAATCAGCAAGCTGCAGTTGGAAGCTAAGCGAGATAACCCACCATCCTTCTCCGAACTGCTCCTTCTGCTGAGGACTGAAGAGGACCGGCAACAAGCTAAGGACACTCTGATGAAGAGACACATCACATCCTCCAAGCAACGTGCCACTCTTCATGTCCAAAGTACCTGTCCCTGCAACCACACCGACTCGGACTCTGCTTCAATAAATGAATTAGACCCAAATGAAGAAACTTCAAGATCAGATGGCAGCACTTCTGGCTCAGACCTCCAAGACACACCGAAACAAAGAATCGCCCTACCAGTCAACAGGTGGCGGCAGAACCCAGAACACAAGACCCAGAGCCGGCTTCTGTTACAAGTGTGGGGAAGATGGTCATATTCCCACCACATGCAACCACCCTGCTAACCCAACACTGGTACAACAGAAGAAATATCAACTCCGACAGAAACAAGAAAGGTGGGATCAGAACAACAACCATTTAAACTAAAATCAGTCTCTCCTGCGGGACAAGCAGGGGCTGCCTCAACACAATGTCCCAACCAAGAACTAAGACAACACAATACACCACTGCCAAAAGGATTAATAGGAATGAAATGTACAGCTCAAGTCATGATCAAAGATACACCAATAAACTGTTTACTGGACACTGGATCACAAGTTACAACACTTCCAGAATCCTTCTACAGGACAAATCTTCCCGACCATCCACTGAAACCATTGAACGACATCCTTGAAGTTGAAGGAGCCAACGGTCAGACTGTGCCATACCTGGGCTTTATAAATCTGGACATCACATTTCCTCCCGACTTTGTGGGAACTCAAATAACCATTTCTACACTGGCCCTAGTGGTACCAGATTTCAAACCCCACCAACCAACTCTTCTGATTGGAACAAACACTCTGGACATTGTTTACGCATTACACCACGAAACAACTCCCGATTTCCGTCCAGTCCCATATGGTTACCGGTCAGTCATGCAAACCCTTCAACACAGACACAAACTGAACAGCGAAGAACAGTATGAAACTGTAAAACTCTACAGCGCCACTCCACAATCCATTCCAGCTGGCAAGACTGTATTTTTGAAAGGTATTGCAACTACACACTCCCTGCAAGCTGAAAAAACTATACTGATTGAACACCCAAAGTCATTCCAGTTACCTGGTGGTTTAATGATCCAATCCAGTCTCATCAGCCCCACCAGTCAATTCCCTTTCCTGTTGCTAGTACCTGTCACGAACGAGTCAGACCACAACGTCATCTTACCTCCCAGAGCCATGCTAGCAGAAATCAGCACATTCCAGTCTGTGTCCTGTGCTGAACAAAGCTGTCCAGAATCTCCGTCCCGACCTTCACCAACACCCCTTTACAACTACAACTTTGAAAACTCACCTTTGACACCAGAATGGAAAACCAGAATCATCGAAAAACTGAACAGTATTCCCGAAGTCTTCGCAAGGCATGACTTGGATTTTGGCAGAACTGACAAAGTGAAACATCAAATAAAACTTAATGATCCATCCCCATGCAAACAGCGACCACGGCCCATACACCCCCAAGACCTGGACGCTGTCAGGAAACATCTCCAGGAGCTGTTGGACTCCGGAGTGATCCGGGAATCTGAATCACCATTTGCATCGCCCATAGTGGTGGTAAGGAAGAAGAACGGCAGTGTCAGACTTTGCATCGATTATAGGAAACTCAACACACAAACAATAAAAGATGCATACGCCCTTCCCAAACTTGAAGACACTTTCACAGCACTTACAGGATCAAGATATTTCTCAGTTTTGGATTTAAAATCGGGGTATTATCAAATTGAAATGGAGGAAAGGGACAAATGTAAAACTGCTTTTGTGTGCCCATTAGGATTCTGGGAGTTTAATCGAATGCCCCAAGGGGTCACAAATGCGCCATCTACGTTCCAACGGTTAATGGAAAAATGTGTCGGCGAGATGAACTTGCGAGAGGTTCTCGTGTTTATTGACGACTTGATCGTGTTTGCTCCGACACTGCAACAACACGAAGAAAGATTGATGGCAGTTCTAAACCGCTTAAAGGAATTTGGACTGAAACTCTCAGTGGAAAAATGCACTTTTTTCCAGACCTCCGTCAGATACCTCGGCCACATAGTTTCCCAATACGGCGTTGAAACCGATCCAAACAAAATCGAAGCATTGCAATCCTGGCCAATCCCAAAAAACTTGAAAGAACTCAGATCCTTCTTGGGATTTTCTGGCTATTACAGAAGATTTGTTCAAGGCTATTCAAACATTGTCAAACCTCTGCATGAACTTACCTCCGGATACCCACCATCTCAGAAGAAACAAAGACTCTTTATCAAACCAGAACAGTATTACAATCCAAAAGAGCCATTTGGTGGTCGTTGGACACCTGCATGCCAAGAAGCATTCGAAACAATAAAATGTAAACTTACCTCTGCACCTGTACTTGCTTTTGCCGATCCCAAAACTCCTTACCTGTTACACACCGACGCCAGTTCCACCGGGCTTGGTGCTGTTCTATATCAAGAACAGGAAGGCCATAAAAGGGTGATCGCTTATGCCAGCAGAGGCTTGTCCCAGAGTGAGTCCAGATACCCCGCCCACAAGCTGGAGTTTCTGTCCCTTAAATGGGCAGTTACTGAGAAATTCAATGACTATCTGTACGGTACCTCCTTCACAGTTGTGACCGACAGTAATCCCCTGACATACCTCCTCACTTCAGCCAAACTCGACGCCACAAGTTACCGCTGGTTATCTGCACTTTCCACCTACTCATTCAAGATCACATACAGAGCTGGCAAGCAAAATGCAGACGCAGATGGACTTTCACGCAGACCACATGGTGAACTTGTCAACGATCCGATGTCACAGAAAGAAAGAGAACGAATTCTCAGATTTACCGAACAACATCTTGAATACCCCAATGTCATAACAATCGACCAACGCACCGTGGAAGCTCTCTCTGACCGACAACTGGTATGCAGTGCTTCCGATTCCACTTCTGAACATGCTCTCGTCCATTCCCTCTCAATGTCCCCCAGCAGCCTACCAGATAGCTACACTGCTGACGAGCAGTTTGTATCCTCTCTGGTTCCTCCGCTGAGCCCAGCTGACATTGCTGACAAGCAACGCACAGATCCTGTTCTGAGACACATAATCGCACAACTGGAGACTGGTGATTCACCAACCCCCTCTTTGAGGGATGAATTGCCAGAGCTGCCGCTCCTTCTACGGGACCTCAATCGCATGGAGCTCCACAACAGCGTCCTCGTGAGGAGAAGGCAGCTTGGCGACCAGCTCCGATATCAGCTTGTGCTACCCCAAGAGTGTCGTGCGGATGTTTTGTCCAGCCTTCATGATCAAATGGGCCACATGGGCATTGAACGGACCTTGGATCTGGTTCGAAACCGCTTTTATTGGCCACGAATGGCCAGCGATGTACAGACCAAGGTGAGGACATGTGAGCGATGCATTAAGCGAAAAGCACTACCAGAGAGAGCCGCTCCACTGGTCAATATTAGAACTTCACACCCCCTTGAACTCATTTGTATTGATTTTCTGACATTGGAACCGGATCGAAGTAAAATAAAAGATATCCTGGTCATTACGGATCACTTCACCAAATACGCCCTTGCCATACCAACCCCAAACCAAAAGGCAAAGACTGTAGCCAAGGCTTTGTGGGAGAATTTGTTCATACACTACGGTATCCCACAGAAAATCCACAGCGATCAAGGTCCAGACTTTGAATCGAAAACCATAAAAGAACTCTTGCAGGAATTCAGAAAATCAGAACAACCCCATATCACCCCAGAGGAAACCCCGTCGAAAGATTCAACCGCACATTACTGGACATGTTAGGAACACTTGGAGAACAACAAAAGACCCATTGGAAGGACTTCGTCAAACCACACGTCCATGCTTACAATTGCACAAAAAATGACACAACCGGATTCACCCCATACGAACTAATGTTCGGACGCCAACCACGACTCCCCATCGACCTCGTTTTCGGACTGCCTGTCATCAAACCCAATCTCAATCACTCCGAATATGTCCAGAAACTGAAATCTCAGCTTGAAACCAGTTATAAACTGGCTTCCGAAAATGCTGAGAAGATCATGAAAAAGAACAAAATGCGCTTTGACCAAAAAGTCATAGCCTCAGAGCTTGAAGTTGGCGATCGTGTTCTTGTACGAAACGTCCGATTGAGGGGTAAACACAAAATTGCAGACAAGTGGGAGTCTCAAGTTTATGTTGTCATCAAGAAAGCCGAAAACGTACCTGTCTACACTGTACATCCTGAAAAAGCAGAAAACCCTGTTAGAACCCTCCACCGCGACTTACTCCTACCTTGTGGATACTTACCACTTACCTCTGAAGTCCAATCCTTACCGCCAGAGAAACCTGCAAAACACCAAATGACGTTATCCAATCCAGAACCCGATGATCCCGTTTCAGATGACGAAATATCACCAGACAATGACTACCAATTACCTTCTTTCAAAACAGTCCGATTCCATACCACTGTAAACATTCCAGAACCTGCAACACAACCTGAAACCCTACCTATTGACTTACCTGACCCCGTCCCTGTAGATCCCGTCCAACCTGAAAGTGAAACTGAGTACATACCAGATGGACCGGACCAACAAGGACGGCAACCTGAGACCCCTAATCCTGACCCTGACTTACCTGCTGAACCACTTACTGTCCCCGACTCACCTGATATTCTCGTTCCAGACCAAAACTCACCTGAATCTGCTGTTGATCCTCTCGATTCCCCGCTTGCAGCCCAACCTAAAAGAAGCACCAGAATACGCCACCCACCCCAAAGATTTCAGTACACCAATTTGGGCCATCCCGTCCTGAAAAGTATCCAAACACTCTTTGAAGGCCTCGGAAAAGTGTTTTCACTCGCCATTCCTGATGACGTTGGTTATGGTGATTTACCTGTACAGCCACCTGATCGTCGTCCATCCAGCTCATGTCCCGGGACGTACATGAGATCAGGGGGGGACCCTGTAACCCACGTCTCTGGCGAACTGGATAACCCATTCATTGGCCCGCCATCAGTGGCGTTATAGTTAAAATGGCTGCGCCCCAGAACACCGGCAGCCCACTTCCTGTTACCAGAACTGCGGCTGAGCTCTTCACGAACTCCACACAGAACTACTAGGAAACTAAACAGAAAATTCTCGAACTCGACGGTCAGGTTTTTTTCCCTACCCTGAACCCTGAACACTATTCCTCGTAAGAGGTGGCGAGCTGAGCCCTAAACGAACCAACCAACTGGTAGGACCTCTTTATATATTTTTTCCAACGTTTACCCGTACAAGAGGACACCTTGATTTGGATTATAATTTTTCTTGCTTCCACACGGATTAAAATTTATTTGAACTTTGTTTTTGAACTAAACTGAGTACTTCAACCTAAAGTACAAGAAACTAAAAAAAACTAAAAACTGAACTCTGCTTTCTAAGCAAAGAACGGACCTGAACTCAAACCATAAAGGTTTAAGGTTTTTTTGTTGTGTGTCAATTTTTTTCCCCTTTTCATTGGTCTGTTTTTTCCATGTGTTGTTTATGTCCAAAGGTCTAATTATTTTTTTTGTCTGTCTACAACATTTTTGTCAATACAAATTATTATTTATACAGTTATACTTCTTATTGTGTCTTCATTCCCACAAGCTCTCATACCGAATCTAGTTTTTTTCTGTCAGTCATATTTCCACCATTGCATTATCTATCCCTAACACTATATTATTTTAATTACTGTTACATGCAGGTAAACGGCCTTTTCTAACACCTTCCCAGAAAGGCAAATTTGAAATGGGTCTGTAATTGCTGAGCACTGCAGGATCAAGATATCAGTAAAACTCATGACTAAAACCAAGATCTTGATAATGTCTGTCTGTGATGATAGCACACGCACACACACCCACTCACACATGCACACAAACACACACACGTAAACAAACACACCCACTCACACACACACACACCTTCACAGCCTTGACTACCATCCGTGCAAATATATGACAACAAGATGTGCTTGATGTAATAAGGTCAAGTGACGAGAGATGGGAATTTTGCCACATTTGTCTGGTTGGCATCTTCGCGCTCTGAGTCAGAGCCGTCGTGTCGTCAATAACGTCCCATTGAGGTAAATGCGACAGAAGCATAACATGTCCGTGTGAGGTGCTCTCAGAAGCCGAGGCCTGTGTGGAGGACTGTACATCGATAATGCTCCAGCCGAGGGTAAACAACTCTTATGTAAGCTTGGGTTTTACACTTTGTCTGCTCGTCCAAGAGGCTGACTGATTAATGGATGGCTGCTGTGCTTTTAGCCTCTAACCAGCAGAAGAACACTGGTTAAAAAATGGTAATACACACATGTATTTGTGATGCTTGTTGTAGGTATGTTTTTTTGCAAAATCCAATAAAGTAAAAAAATTAATAATACATTAAAGTGATGGAGGGATGAAATAGAAATGGTAATACCAACCAAAGACATATACCATTTCACAGTGTGGTTGAAAGTGCCCAGCCCTTCCCAAGTTCTGGAAACAACTTTCTAAAAAAGTTCAAAAGAGCTTGTGTTTTTTTACATTTCAAAACAGAAAAAAATAGGATGATAAGCTTTTTAATGAGTATGACCTGCATGTTTTGAAACTTTGAGTGCACTCCAACAAAAGGGGCTTGGACTTCGCAGCTTCATGTTAACATTTCCTCCTTAAATTTTGAAGACTTTCTTTGTCCAGAAAATAACAAGAAAAAGTGCATTATTTTTCTGTAGTTGGGAGCGATGTTCGCAGAATGTCTCAGAATGTCTTGAAGTAGCAATATGTTGGATGTTCATGTCAAGTCATCATTAAAGGGCCCTAATCTGTCCAAAGACATTCATAAAACCTGCTCTTTACCAATACGTGTTTAACTGATAACAGTAGTTCAGAAATATTTGGATTTCAAAATTAGTTCAATAGCTCCTTGATCTCGGTTGCCAGAACTCACCGCGCTGAGCTAAACTCACTAATAAATTACCAGGTGGCCGCAGAACAAAAAACAAAAAAATCTTGTTATGATCATCATCAATCATTTACCATTTGTTTTGGGCGGCACGGTGGCTGAGTGGATAGCACTCTCGTCTCTCAGCAAGAAGGTCATCACCGTGTGTGGAATGGTTGGAACAAACTCTGACCATTGTAAAGTGCTTTGGATGAGTCTGTAAAATGCGCTATATAAATAAACATTACTTACTTACCCATTGACTGCCATTGACGTATTTGTCTGAGTCCCTGTATTTAACTGGGCTATTACAGGACAATACAAACAGCTGGAAACAAACATATTTTTGGCTGATCAAAGTAGACAATCCAGTCTTTCATTAACGTTTTTTTTTCACATAGTCTTAGTAATTAGTATTTTGTGGTTCTTGAGAATCAGTGAAGTATTAAAAAACAGCTGGCAGTCAATGAGTTAATGACAAAACAAGGGATAAAACAAGGATTTCTATCAGGGCCTTTGAGAAAAAGGTGTTGATTACAGATTTGTTGGTGACAAAACTCCTGTATATTTAACTATTATGTTCAAGCTGGATTTGTCTGCATATCTGGCAACCTGAGTCAGGAAGAGTGGGAGAGATTGCAGTACAACTTTTGGCCAGATTTGTACATACTACTCCTTTGAGTTAACCCCTTAAGAAAATAATACATCTGCTGGCAATAGCAAATGTATTTTGAACTTCATTACCCACAAGCTACATGTATATATAATTTTAAAGCATATTTTCACATCTACATTTAAGTGTAAACAATATCAGTTACATTAAAAAGATATAACACATAATATGAGCACAAAATAAATGACGTCTGTAAAAGTGTTTTACCTTTCGTCTTCTGCTGCTTCAACAAATTAGACTTCCCCCATCATTGCTTAGTCTCTTTCACTCCGTAAATGTCCATGGAATAAGAATATCCACTTGTATTTTCCAAAGCTTCTCTAGCTTTAAAATGATGCATTACACAAGCATATGACATGTAAGATGTGTTTTTAAATAAGCAAAGACATTTGGGTATGTCCAACTTTTGTGCACAAGCCAAAATGATGCAGGAGTTTAAGAGGTTAACATATTTTTTGACTTTGCACCGATTGGTTCTCCGGCTTGTCAATCAGAAACATTTGTAGATGACGCACTTACTAGGAACTAAAAGGACATTGTAACTCAGTGGCTCATAAAACAGTTTGTTCGCAATATTCTTAGTCTACGACTTGTAAAGAAAATCGGTGTGAAGTGATGTTCCCAACTCTATTTGAAAGTTGCTTTGTTGTCTTGTCTCCGGCTCCTCAGAATCCATAACCCGCTGTAATCACGCTCTTTCCTCCAAACTGACTCGGATACATTTTGTGCTACAGCAGCAGCGGCGTGGCCTGTAATGGCGGTAATTGAAAATAGAGAAATTGATTGAATAGACAAGCTTTACAAGGGCATATATTTCACGGCTGCCCGGATGAGGAGCTTCCAAAGAATCAGCGAACCCTGAAATGGGATTTTTCCATACAACATTTCAGATACTTGTTCAACAGCGTTCACGCACCAAACTTACACCCGTCGCTAAATGCACCGAATGCGCTCGAAATCAGCGGAAAATGGACTTGTATTTTTCAGCACGATTTATCCTTTATTGGAGAGAAGGAAATTGATTGTGTTCACACTTTAGATGATTAAAAGGTATTGTTTTAGTCTTCACTTAATGTAAAATAATATTAGAGTGGTTAGCACTCTCGCCTCTCAGCAAGGAGGTTCTGGGTTCGAATCACGGTCGGAACAGGTAGTAAGTAAGTAATCTTTATTTATCTACCGCCTTTTCACCGCAGGCCAGAGTCACAAAGTGGTTTACAATTGTTATTTTTGGGCATTTGTCCTCTCACTCCGCACAGAGATGGATGTGCATGTTTTTAGTGGTAAGGGAAACCAGAGTACCTGGAAGAAACCTACGCAAACACGGGGAGAACATGCAAACTCCACTCAGAAAGGCCCTGGTCCAACCGGGATTCGAACCCAGGACCTTCTTGCTGAGAGGCGAGAGTGCTATCCGCTCAGCCACCGTACCACCCAGTGGCTGAGTTGAGGCTATCCCCAGCCGCAACAGGGTCTTTCTGAGTGGAGTTTGCATATTCTCCCTGTGTTTGCGTAGGTTTCCTCCAGGTGCTCCGGTTTCCATTTACACTAAAAACTTGTACTATAAGTAAAATCCTCCAGCTCTGGTAATCTACATCGATCACTGCTCCTGACCAAGACCCTAATGACATTTGCAGGATGGGTCAAATGCAAGTTCCCTACGGCGATAAATAAAGTATCCGAGTAATAATATTTGACTCATTTACTTGGTAATTACATTAGTTGATTTTCTTGTGGTTTAAATTAGGTGAATCTTGTGGATTATTTCACGCATTATGCAAAGATTTGGGAAAATTAACCACAATATTAGGTCTTATTTTACAACAAAAAGTGTATTTTCTGGTGTTTTGCGCTCACTCCAAACCCTCACCTCCAAACGGCAGCTTTTTAATCTCCTCGCCTCTGTCTTTACACTGTATACAGACTTTAACAATCTTCTGTGTCTTGATTCTATTTTTACCCACGTTTGATCCTTGGAGTTTGCTTCGTCAGGCAGTCGTGCGTTTCGCGAATCAAATCAAAACCGACGCTACAGTATAGTTAGTCAGATGAAAAGGATTCTTGCATATTAAAACAAACATCCAAATGAAAGCGAGACGGTTCACAGCTGCTTTCTTAATGATTTATCCTTTCTGATGTTTTGATAATCCCAGCCTCCAACTCACAGCCTTCACAGATGTCGATAATTCAGTAAGCTTCGGTCTTGTTCTATGGGACGTACAAGACTGAAACATTTACCAGTTGGGGTTAATTCTGCGTCTGCTGTCGGGGCGTGTCCACGGAGGGTTTGTGGGATCTTTCGTTTTCAATTTTCCGGAATCAGGACCATATTCCGAAGGGAGATTAAGAGGGTGGCGGGAGGTAACTGGCGGTGAGATAAAAAAAAAAAAAAGTGCAAGACGGATGTGAAAATGAAAAACAAATTATGTTCCCAAATATCCCGAAACTTGGAGAAACTCATCCCCAGCTCATTACGCACTTTTCTAACTTTTTGTTATTATCCATTAGCATATTCATTGCACAATAATGACCTAGTCCTGCATTTGATACTTTTCTATTGATCTTAAACTTCAGGGCCTGAATCTCCAGCCGATCAATCTGTCTCTCTGTCTGTCTGTCTATCAGTCAATCTATCTGTCTCTTTATCGATCTGTCTCTCTCTCTGTACATCTGTCTGTCTCTTTATCTGTCTGCCTCTGTACTTGTCTCTCTGTCTATGTGTATATCTATCTCTCTCTGTCTGTTTGTCTATCTACCCCTCTATCTATCTGTCTCTGTTTCCCTCTATCTATCGGTCTCTCCATTTGTCTTTCTACCCATCTGTCCATCTGTATCTCTGTCTGTCTCTCTGTTTGTCTTTCTACCCCTCTATCTGTCTCTGTCTTTTTTACCCATCGATCTATCCGTCTCTCTGTCTTTCTACCCATCTATCTATCCGACTTTCTGCTCCCCTATATCTGTCTGTCTGTCTCTCTATCAATCTAGAAAAATGGTTTATTTGAATAGGTTGACCCATTTTACACCATTCACTACTGTTGTAAATAAAAACACACATGTAATGTTGTGTTTTTCATTTTGTACGTTTTTTTGGGAAAGGCTGTGATTGAAGTGATTAACCGCAGCAGTTGGGGAGTTCTTAAGTGGCCAGTAATAAGTCTAAATCGGAAATTATCACCTGTGGAGACGGCTCAAAGCGGCAGCAGCAAGGGGTTGTCTGGGCTGGGGAAAAGTGGGCCAAAATTCAAGCAGAGAGGAATAATATGCTTGTTAATGGTTATAAGAATGTGAGTGATTTCAGGTTCAAGGTTGTGCTAAACAATTCCGTGGAGCGTGCCCTTAACCCCACAGCACCGTCTGTCATGGTAGAAGGTTATTTCCCATTTTGTTTTGTAATTTGCTAACTCCTGTGTGTTCTTTAGTTGTACTTCCTGTTTCCCTATTACCTGCCCTGCCGTCATGTGTCTCACCTGTGTCTCGTTAACTCTGGTTTTTAGACCCTTGTCAATCCGAGTCTGTTTTAGTTCCTGTCTTCAGACCCTCTTTTAGCCGCCTTTCCACCGCAGAAACTTCAGGGTAATTTTCCAGGGCCAGCCCCGTTGGTGCGTGTGTCCACTGCAGGAACTTCCCCCACAGGGCCAATTACTGGAACTTTTACGGGGCCCAACAGAGTCCCTCCTCCATGCTAGGTGCTCCGTTGGGCCCTGGTGGGACTTGAGGTTAACCTGGCGCTGATTGGCTAAAGCTAGCGCAGGCTCTGACACAAACGGAAAGCAGCAAAACAAGAGACATTAGCCTGGCAGCATTAGCCCAGCAGCATTAGCCTAGCAGACACCACCGGAAACGTGAACAGCATTGATTCAGACGAGGTTTGAGGCATCGCGGCGAAATGAAAAGATATATTAAGACATATCAGCTTCACCTCAAAGCCTGAGTGGAGTTTGCATTTTCTCCCCGTGTCTGCTTAAGTTTCCTCCGGGTGCTCCAGTTTCCCCTACCACTAAAAACATGCACAATAGGTCTGAATGTAAATGAGAGAGTGAATGGATGGTGTTGGAGCTGATGGTCCAGTGTGTTCTGGACTCGCTTCTGTCATCACCGTGTGTGGAAGGATTGGAACAATATCTGACTCTGAACATTGTAAAGTGCTTTGGGTCTGTACCTTGGTCTGTAAAATGCGCTATATAAATAAACATTACTTACTTACTGGGGATTCATCACACTCCAAAACAAGCCATGAAAAGTTTTAATAAACTGAATCTAGACCATAAAAACCCAACCCAAAGACCACAACTAACATTATAGATCCCTGTAGAATAAATTCAGGCAAACAATAGTAATAATAAAAGTTTACAGCAGCAGAGATGGAGCAGTCGCTTGGTTCGGACCATTTTCTCTGCTCTGGTCCAAAGTAAAATTCTAAATGCTTCATTAGCATTTCAATCAATCAATCAATCAACGTTTATTTGTAGAGCGCCTTTCCTACACAAGGCAACGCAAAGCGCTTCACATCCCCTATCACATCATGCATAAATCAAACACATTAAGAGCACAAGATATATTAAAAACATTAAAAATAAAATCACAAAAATTAAAAACCTTTAAACATTAAAATCACAGATGGGACTAAAATCATAAATAGTCACAGTGCATTAAAAAGATTAAAGATAAAAACAAAGATGAAAAGATAAAATCATTCAGTTGTATATGCGCAGCTAAACAGAATTGTTTTGAGCCTAGAAAAGCCTAGCCTAGAAATTTGTCAAAAAGTTTGCATTCCTCCAGTGGATTTTCGCCTGATCTTCTTGGTTTGGACCATGAATCCTCTCTGCTCTGGTCTGGACCAGTGTACAACCATGGACATGAAATGAACTCAGGCAGAGTAAACACAACAACAACTGTTTCAGAGCTACTCAGGACTTGTTGTCGTTTGCCACATTGTCAAATTTGCTCGTTGAAAGCTGCTTCCCAAAAATAAAATTGATCTTTTTTTTCATATATATATATTTTTTCATGACTGCATTCTACTGGTCTAACACACTTTTTTTTGGTGTAATCAGGATGAGATTTGGCATATGGATAGGATTCATCTCACAAGGTAAATTTGACATTTATAAGACGGAAAGCCGCTTCTCCACACAGCCCAATATCCAACACAATTACCATTCCTGTGGCCGACACACACCTGTGGCTTGTTTGTTCCCGGTTCCGTAATTACAGACTGTTTCTAAACAAGGAGAGAAGAGGTTGTTCTAGCCAAGACCAGGCTAGCATAGCATACCCCCCAACACGCTACCTTGCACCGCAGCCCCCGAATACTCACATCACAAATTAAATCTCCGTTTAGTTTCCCTGATATCTCATTCCGGCCTCGACTCATCTTATCTGTACTTAAAAAAAGTTGCCTCGGAGCGGTGATAAGGAGAAGCGGCCGGGGAGGGGGAGGTTGGATGGGGAGAGGTGGGGATGGGGGGATGACAGATTAATTCGAATGGGTGAGGAATATGTCTTTGTGGTGGCGAGGCGTAAGATAATGTCGGAGATGGGAGAGAAGAGAAAGATTGAAAGGTGCCACGGGCGATCGACGGTAGCTGGAGATGCAGAAGGGAACAAAAGGAGAACCACATGGAAAGAAAAAGACACAAAAAAACTGTGAAAAAAACATGTGTAGGTATTTGTAAAAACCGGAAGTTAAAATATGAATACAGGTTTGTCTGGAATATTCATGAACCAACTTAAGAATCAAGCCTTGTTTTCTTAATGACTTAGGCCAATGACTTTTGTAATTCAATTATTATTTTTATTTTGTTAGTCGCCCCGAAGCAGCGACAAACATTCAGCAGACAGTACAAGCACAGTTATTTGAAGAGAAAAAAGAAATATAAATTGAGAAAAGGGCTCGGAGAGGAGATGGAGAGGGCCTGGAGGGTGTAGTGACAGTAGTGCCCGTGGTGATCGGTGCACTCGGGGCAGTGAACAACCTCGGCCCAGAAATTTGCAGTCCTAGGAACAGAAAAGATCCTGCGCAGAACCCTCAATCTCACAGGGCTCTGTAGAGGACCGAAGCTTAGAGAGGGATAACTGACCGCGGAGGGTGAAAGGTGAGATGTTTCATATATATACAGTATGTATATAAATATAACATAAAATTTATTCTAAAAAAGAGAAAAAAAAATACTACAATATAATTTAAAATAAATAATGGCTATAATAATATCCTGTCCTTCTCCAGGGGTGGCCAACCAGTCAGAGACTAAGAGCCACTTTTTTTTCTGTGTTACAGCAAAGAGCCACATCATACAATTGTGCACTAAATAAACATCACCCCATCCCTTACACACGCGCACGTCCGCACACACACACCTCTGCTCAGACAGATTTATTGTAGATGTCACACACCAACATGATAATGACAGAAATTGACTCCTACAGTACTAAAGTGCTGGACTCGACTCTCCCCGGTTTGCGGTGGCTTCCTCCGCTCGCTTTAGCCGCTCCCCTGTACTTTTTATTAATGGTTTGGCCCTGGTTCTAACCGGGCGAGTCGATACCAAAACAATCTGACGTCAGCAAACATCCATTATGATTCAGAAATGACTGCTTTCAATTTCTAACCAAGAAAAAAAAATCGAGTTTCAACCCAGGATTCAGCAGAAACACAACTGTCTTTATTGAACCATGATTCACTCTGACTGCGTTTAGTAAAAGATATAGATTTGACACATAACACCAACACCACTTTAGCTAATTTAGAACCACAGACACATGTTAAGTATAAGACCAGATACTTTTGCATTTGATTGAAGGCAGACACTCACCAGGCAGAGGCTTATCTCCCGGTGTAGCTGGTGTTAGCTGGTTTTAGCATGTTAGCCGATGTCCGTAAATTTAATCCATTTGGTCAAACCACCTCCAGACTTTTCGGTTCTGCCTCTACTTCTGCTGCTGTGATCTTTCATGTCACGGTTGTCATTTTTAAGCTTTTTAACTTTTCTTTGCATTGTGATGTTCGTGGGAATCATTCTGCTCCGTCCTTCGCGCTAGCTCCACAAACACCTTCTGGTTTCTGGTGGAACCATCGAGCTCACGCTGGTGTCCTCTCTTCAAACCGAGGAAGGTGTGGCCATCATCCAATGACCAAAGACTGTTTTCCGTACGGACGTCATGGGTCGAGGCAACGTGTTGTTTGTTATGATATTTGCAACAGCTGAGGCAGAATAGCTGCAGAGTGATTGACAGCGCATCTGACCAATCAGAATAGACGTTCGCCGACGTCAGATTGTTTTGGCGGCCGGCTAGTGGAGTGAAGTCGGCCTTTACTATGGGTCAGAACTACATAGGGTAATGAAAGGCAGCGCCACCACCGAGGTGTTTTTGACGGTTGTCGTGTGAAAGCCCAAGAGCCGCACGGAATCAGCCAAAGAGCCGCATGTGGCTCACGAGCCGCGGGCTGGCCACCCCTGTCCTGGTGTTATGCCGGTCCTCTCCTGTCTTTCTCCTAGTGTTATGCCGGTCCTCTCCTGTCTTTCTCCTAGTGTTATGCCGGTCCTCTCCTGTCTTTCTCCTAGTGTTATGCCGGTCCTCTCCTGTCTTTCTCCTAGTGTTATGCCGGTCCTCTCCTGTCTTTCTCCTAGTGTTATGCCGGTCCTCTCCTGTCTTTCTCCTAGTGTTATGCCGGTCCTCTACTGTCTTTCTCCTAGTGTTATGCCGGTCCTCTACTGTCTTTCTCCTAGTGTTATGCCGGTCCTCTACTGTCTTTCTCCTAGTGTTATGCCGGTCCTCTCCTGTCTTTCTCCTAGTGTTATGCCGGTCCTCTCCTGTCTTTCTCCTAGTGTTATGCCGGTCCTCTACTGTCTTTCTCATAGTGTTATGCCGGTCCTCTACTGTCTTTCTCCTAGTGTTATGCCGGTCCTCTACTGTCTTTCTCCTAGTGTTATGCCGGTCCTCTCCTGTCTTTCTCCTAGTGTTATGCCGGTCCTCTACTGTCTTTCTCCTAGTGTTATGCCGGTCCTCTCCTGTCTTTCTCCTAGTGTTATGCCGGTCCTCTCCTGTCTTTCTCCTAGTGTTATGCCGGTCCTCTCCTGTCTTTCTCCTAGTGTTATGCCGGTCCTCTCCTGTCTTTCTCCTAGTGTTATGCCGGTCCTCTCCTGTCTTTCTCCTAGTGTTATGCCGGTCCTCTCCTGTCTTTCTCCTAGTGTTATGCCGGTCCTCTCCTGTCTTTCTCCTAGTGTTATGCCGGTCCTCTACTGTCTTTCTCCTAGTGTTATGCCGGTCCTCTCCTGTCTTTCTCCTAGTGTTATGCCGGTCCTCTCCTGTCTTTCTCCTAGTGTTATGCCGGTCCTCTCCTGTCTTTCTCCTAGTGTTATGCCGGTCCTCTCCTGTCTTTCTCCTAGTGTTATGCCGGTCCTCTCCTGTCTTTCTCCTAGTGTTATGCCGGTCCTCTACTGTCTTTCTCCTAGTGTTATGCCGGTCCTCTACTGTCTTTCTCCTAGTGTTATGCCGGTCCTCTCCTGTCTTTCTCCAAGTGTTATGCCGGTCCTCTACTGTCTTTCTCCTAGTGTTATGCCGGTCCTCTACTGTCTTTCTCCTAGTGTTATGCCGGTCCTCTACTGTCTTTCTCCTAGTGTTATGCCGGTCCTCTCCTGTCTTTCTCCTAGTGTTATGCCGGTCCTCTACTGTCTTTCTCCTAGTGTTATGCCGGTCCTCTACCTCCCTAGTGTTACTGTCTCTTCTTTCTCCTAGTGTTATGCCGGTCCTCTACTGTCTTTCTCCTAGTGTTATGCCGGTCCTCTCCTGTCTTTCTCCTAGTGTTATGCCGGTCCTCTCCTGTCTTTCTCCTAGTGTTATGCCGGTCCTCTCCTGTCTTTCTCCTAGTGTTATGCCGGTCCTCTCCTGTCTTTCTCCTAGTGTTATGCCGGTCCTCTCCTGTGCCTCCTCTTCTTTCTCCTAGTGTTATGCCGGTCCTCTCCTGTCTTTCTCCTAGTGTTATGCCGGTCCTCTCCTGTCTTTCTCCTAGTGTTATGCCGGTCCTCTACTGTCTTTCTCCTAGTGTTATGCCGGTCCTCTCCTGTCTTTCTCCTAGTGTTATGCCGGTCCTCTACTGTCTTTCTCCTAGTGTTATGCCGGTCCTCTACTGTGTCTTTCTCCTAGTGTTATGCCGGTCCTCTACTGTCTTTCTCCTAGTGTTATGCCGGTCCTCTCCTGTCTTTCTCCTAGTGTTATGCTGGTCCTCTACTGTCTTTCTCCTAGTGTTATGCCGGTCCTCTCCTGTCTTTCTCCTAGTGTTATGCCGGTCCTCTCCTGTCTTTCTCCTAGTGTTATGCCGGTCCTCTCCTGTCTTTCTCCTAGTGTTATGCCGGTCCTCTCCTGTCTTTCTCCTAGTGTTATGCCGGTCCTCTACTGTCTTTCTCCTAGTGTTATGCCGGTCCTCTCCTGTCTTTCTCCTAGTGTTATGCCGGTCCTCTACTGTCTTTCTCCTAGTGTTATGCCGGTCCTCTCCTGTCTTTCTCCTAGTGTTATGCCGGTGCTCTCTTGTCTTTCTCCTAGTGTTATGCCGATCCTCCGTAAAATTACCTCTACTTACTACGGAATAGATTGCCGTCTTGTAAATAGATATGCTTAACGTATTTCTGGAGCATGACCCATTAATGACCTGGCAACAACTCTGGGACCACCAGTTGAGAACCACTGAGATCAGCTGTTATTAATGTCACAGAAATGGCTCGCTTCCTGGAGCTTATTAAGGACAATCAGTATCACAGAAAACATCCGGAGACCGGTGTCATATATGTAGGTAAACATAATGAAATCCTAAATCATTGTCTATTATCGCAACGCATTGATTTAAAAGCCTTGTTTAGTCCCATAAAGCTATTGTTATGAACAGTCTATCTGACTGTGGAATCAAGGCAATAGAAATTATGTGTTACAAATTGCTAATCTAAAAACATAGTCACTAAAGCTTGGATCCCACTGGCCCTGTTTGGCCCTTCTCTACCTAGATCTGTTTCCATTACGCTTTAGAATCGTTTTCCATATCCTAGCAAGCTACCAATAATAAACCAGTATCTGTGGACATTCCGTGATAACCATGGCCTCCTACACTAGCAACTACATCTACATCATAGACTCATCCTTAACTAAACCCAGTGGACCCAATCCCATCCTGACCCCCGTCCCATCTGCGCCGGCGTCTCTGTGTTGTCCACTTGGGTTGGCCTGACTTCTGACAGCCCCTTCCAGTGAAACGAAAACATCCGCTGCCTCAAAGCCATCAGGCTCCATTGTCAAAATCCGTACAAGTAAAAACTGTTCTGGGGCTATACTTCTGTGCTTCTGCCAGTTCAAGTCTCGCTGTATTTACTTAATTATTTTCAGTTTTCTATAGCCCTAATCCTTCTGGGTGGCATCATGGCATTAGCAGCGGAAAGTTTAAAAAAAAGATTAATATGTGAACTGGTCTTGACCTAGAAAGAGTAGTAGTAGTATTTGTAGTAGTAGTTGTGGTAGTTGTAATATAGCATTTAATAGTAGTCGCAGTAATGTAACTCAGGGTCATTTATGCACTATTTTGAAATATCCCTATTGAGATATGTTTCATTTTTAGTTTCAGTTTTTGTGTGTGTGTGGAAATGGGATTGTGTTGTTATCCAGTACCAATAAAAAATAAAACAAAAAATCCCTTATTATTTGATGCTTTGGGATGGGTTCTCTTTGTTTTTTTGCTCTCTTTACAAAGATTTCATTAAAAAACTAGCGTGAAAATTAGTGATAAAACCAAAGAGTATAGAAATATAGAAAAATATTCAATACCTAAACTTAGCTTGTGTAGTATCAAGCTAGTCTGGCCTTATCCATCCGTACACTCCGCTCAATAATTTCACTGCATGTAACGTCTGGGTCTGGTCCCCATGTTAGCAATTACAATCGGTTGAATTTTGACCAACCAATCAGCGAGCGTGGGAGGCAGGTGTTGTAGTTAGTTGTGGGTGACGTCAAGAGTTTGCGTCGAACGGGCAGGTTGTAGTTTGGCAATGGCGAAGAATGCGATAGTAAACTATTCTGGTCTGGTTCTATCAAAAAATTGAAGCCGGAGCAAGAGGAATGTTTAGCAAATGCAATCGCTGGAAAAAATGGTGGCGCTACTCCCCACAGGCTCCGTTAGCGGCAAAGGAGATGGCTAGGCTACTGTAACTGCTAACAACAGACTCGGGCGCATTACATACGTCACGGTAAACTCAGATCCAATCGTTTCAATCTGCAAAAGGAGTTTGTAAACGGAGCTCAGTGGAGCACTTCCAGACCTTAGTACGAAATGTAATGTGTACTATGGTGTGGTACGACCAGGCTAGTATCAAGCCATTTCAGCTTTTTTTTTTTATATATATATATATATATATAAAGAAAAGTGCAAAAAGTGATTTTGATCATTTTATTCTGATTATTATACCACCTTTTCCCTGTCACATATTTCCAACACTAATCCATCCTCTCCTCTCTTCTCTCTCTCTCTGCCCTCCATCCAGATATTCTATCGAGCTTTTGGTAATTTGTGTTTCCGTGGCAACCCGAGCCAAGTCCTCGCTGGTGGAGGTGGGGATGGTGGAGACGAGCGAACGCGAGGCTGCAGTGTACCAGCTTTTTCACAAAGAGACAACTGTGAGTGTGTTTTTTCCATCCCGGCTTCAGTTTAAGACAACCTTTTGGACCATCCCAGAACCTCTATCTCCATCTCTGTGTGTCCTGATGCAGATGTAGAAGTAACTAAGTACTTGTAACTGTACTTGACTTCTGCTCCATCCCAGAACTTCCACAGGGCCGTCTCTGTCACTTGTTCCAGCCTCTGCAGCAGCGCACACAAAGTACTGTAATGTACTTTACTTCACTCTGGCATTTGACTGTGTGTATGTTTTTTGCTATCAGTGAGTCATGTTTTGAAAGTTTATGACAAATATTGAAAGATGACTGTGGATTTGAAAAGACAAGGCCATAGACACTTATTGTGTCTATGGCAAAAACTTGATGTTTTTGCTTAGTTTTTTATTTAATGATAATAATGCATATGTTTTATTGTGCTTTTTGTACACTCAAAGACGCTTCACACGTCATCATTCATTCAATGCATACATGGTGTTGGTAAACACACACTGACAGAAGCGAGGAAACCAGTCCGAAACCTTCCGACCACCACCAACCATGCACACACACACCAGACTCATTCTAGGCAATCAGGGCAAAGGATCTTGCCTAAGGACACAACGGCAGTTTGGCACTTTACAGCCGCAGCCGCCCCACTGTGGAACCTGGTGATCACAGAGGTTAAGTAAGTAAGTAAGTTTTTATTTATATACCGCCTTTTCACTGCAGATCTGAGTCTCAAAGCGGTTTACAATTGTTATTTTTGGGCATTTGTCTCTCACTCCACACAGAGATGGGAGCGGGGCCAGTACAGGAGGCGCATGCCAGAACTATTGGACATATTTTTAGTGGTAGGGGAAACCGGAGTACCCGGAGGAAACCTACGCAGACACGGGGAGAACATGCAAACTCCACTCAGAAAGGCCCTGGTCCGACCGGGATTCGAACCCAGGACCTTCTTGCTGAGAGGCGAGAGTGCTATCCACTCAGCCACAAGTGTCTTGCTCAAAGACCAATGCTCTACCAACTGATCCACTGTCGCCTCATTTGAATCTGTAGCACTTTGAGGGTTCCTGGAAATATAAGGTGTAAAAAAATATATATATATATTATTATTATTATTATTATTAGAGACAGTTCATACTCCATTCGGAGTAATAATAATAATACTCTACTTTCTACTGTATTCTTTAGAGTACAGCCGTTTTGTTTTGTTTTGTTTACGACTTATGTTTTGTTTTGTGGCACCACTTACATGCAAATGCCTTATTCTGTCGAAACCTCAGAAGCTATGCAGGGCGGGGCCTGGTTAGCACTAAGATGGGAGAGCTATATGTCCTCCGAGATACCTACTGTTCTGATCAAGGCCTGTTCAAAAAATAATTGAAATGTATTGAATTCAACTTCTGGGAACAGCGGGTGTCACAGTGGGGAGACTGCATCTGAGAACTGCCAAACTGTAGTTATGTCCTTAGGCAGTTTATTTGTATGGCACAGTCCATACACAATGACAGGGAGAGGCTGGACACTAAACCTACATTATCTTGTATGAGTCTGGTGTGTGGGTGACCGGTCCCAGGTCACTGACCATCGTCGGTCTGACCCAGTGGGGGTGAGTCCCAGCTCCAATTTGGCCAAAATGACGTGCGCTGACATGCTGCAATACCACCCCGGGCCGTTGGGGGTGGAAACAGAAAGTATTAGCCAATGCTAACATATAGCATCTTCTGACCTCTCAAAAACGTCTTTACAGGATGGTCCAAAAGTTGGCTCTTGGCCCAAAGCTCCGTTCCACATGTGTGTTAATGCTGAGGGAGTGTTTTGGACCAGTCTAGTTTAGTCGCTGTGAATTTTTGAAGTCTCTTGTTCAAATGAATGGGGCTCATGTCGGCTGACGCGGATGTGTTTTTTCACATTTTCCAGCCCCCGCGGCCATTTTGAATCACTCCATGAAAGCCCAATTTTTGGCCCATTAGTTAGAACGGCAGAGATAGACATGACTACGTCCGTTAATATATACAGTCTATGGTCTTGTTTTATATTTATTGTTAGCTTTTTAGAATGGTCAGCTGTATTTTTGCTGCTGCTGGACACCTGAAATTTTCCTGCGGGAGTCAATAAAGTATCCCTCTATCTATCTGTATTATTTTCTTTTATTTCATACAAATACTATCAGAAGCCAATATCTCTTGCTCTTCATAAATCTTGTATAAACTCACAGACATGTCAGTCACAGCGATACACAAACTACCTTCTGCCACATCCTCAGATTCAAAGCAGAATCCCTTTAAAGTCAATGAGATCTGATTTTTCTGATAAATTCTCAGAAAAATTGCCTCCATATTCAGTGTAACGCATATTTATATTAGGAATGTAAATCGGGTCATTTGGGATTAGCTCAAGCACGTGTTAGCGCTATCTGTTGGGTCAGCGTAGCGTGGATGGGGTCATTTTTTGCAGCGTCTTTAGATAATGTTTGAAATGGGAACGGTTCCAGGCCCCTGAGCCACTGGGAGCTCTGACATAGATGTTAATGATAGAGCTAATGAACACAGATGATGCATGCGATAGAGAAAGGACACGGGACACGACTGCCGAGGACTAGGAGCGGTCCACAGAGGACACGCAGAATGGATGAAATATGTTCTGTTTATCGCCGTGGCTCAAATCATGCAAATATATTCACGTGTTCTGGGAATTACACTAAGGCATGAGCGGACACGAGGGGGTAGTGGGGGCAAAAGGTGGAAGCTGGTACTTTTTCTCATCCACACACAATCATTTTTAGAGTGATTCTTGCGTGTTTGAGTCAAAACATACCAGTAATCTTTGTTCTCCTGCTAGCAACCGGCAGCCATTGCTCTGGAAAAACTGTAGAATCACTCAAGAAAATAAATAGATAAATAGCAATTCAATATGTTTTATTTGCCACGCAGACCATAAGGTAGTTTGTATTAGCATGCTAAATTATTGCCCGCATTTTCATTTCGTTTAAATGTATTTTATGAATCTCTACTTCACAACAGCAGTCATCTGGGCGGACTTTACAACGTTTTCGATTTCTCAAGAAGAGATCCGATAGTCAAACGGTTTGAACACAGGACGTGCAAGGAAACGTTTAACAAATAGGAGCCATTAACCCGTAGGAGGCCAAGGACCAATGTACAAAAAAGTTAAAACTTGTTTCTTCACACCTGAAAACTATGAAAATAAAACATTAATCAAAAGACAGATGTTGCCAAAGGACTTGAAAAAAATACTGTTGTTTTGCCCAAATATATATATTTTTAAATTGACTACTTCCAGTGCAACATTGCAAATTTTGAACATACAAACAAATTAAATCGACATTTTTCCACCCAGTGTGTACCTGTGTCTCTCTGTGTCTATATGTACCTGTGTCTCTCTGTGTCTATATATACCTGTGTCTCTCTGTGTCTATATGTACCTGTGTTTCTCTGTGTCTACATGTACCTGTGACTCTCTGTGGCACTACATTCAAAGAACAATTGGAAGAACAAACCAACAAGGCCTCATCCGGCCTAAAGACAAGAGTCAACCTCAGGACTTCTCAAAGCTTAACGAGTGTTTGCCGCTTTCACTGCTCAAATCAAATCATTCTCAAATCATTAACGACAAAACAAGGAATAAAATCAGGATTTCTATCTTTGTGAAAAAGATGTTGGTTATAGATTTGCTGTTGAAAAACTCTAGTCTATTCATACTGCTCCTTTAAGTATCTATCTATATCCATCTAATACATTTATCCATCCATTTCTCTTTCCGCGAACAACACCCCAGTGCTTTGCTCCACTGCTCTCTAGTGCTACAATAAGTGAAAGAGGCAGCAGGGGGAAGGATTAGGGTGACGCACGCCTGGCCAGGGGGGGATTTGGCTAGAGGGGCAGAGCTCTTTTCCAAGTCGAAGTTAAGCCCTTGACAACTAAAAGGTCGCTCCCCAAACAGATTGAGTGCTTATGCAGGATGAGCGCGGACACAAGAGGCTGCGCAGGTGAACTCCCGGTGCCTATTGACGTGTGTCTGTTTGTGAAGGTTGAACGGACGGACTTAAAGGCAATTAGGGCGCCAAACTGTCGCATTCACCGCGCGCTGTCAAGTAATGAGTGTCTATTGTAGCGTAAACGGCCCGATCTATACGGGGGTTTGGAGAGAGAATAACAACACTATTTGTCTGGTCTCGTTCAGGCGGGGGAAGCCTGATTTCCACATGGCTATCCCACAATACACTGCCTTTAATTGAGAGTGATAGAGTTAGCTTTGCAAACAACGGTGGGGTTTGTTTTGGTGCTTGCTTTGCTACACCACACCTGTATATTGTTGCGAAGTTGTCATGAAAAGTCAAGAAAAAAGTATGTTGGATTGTGTGGATATTGGACAATATGGATGATGAAATATGAGTCTTGGACACGGGGGCTTCAGGGGACTTGGCAGAGGAGAAAAGTTGAAAAGAATACATTGAAAGGAAAGACGGACAAAAACTTGCTAGCTGACTGAACACACTAAGAAGAGGATGGTTCAGACTCTACCAGAGAAAGACCAGGGAGAGACACCTGTGAAAGACCAGGGCGTGAGACCGTAGAAAGAGAGACCAGAGAGCCAGACCGCTGATAAAGATGAGAGAGCGAGACAAGTGAGATTCCCAAGAACGAAACCAGAGATAGAGACCGGAGAGTGAGACCAGGGAGCGAGACCAGAGAGTGAGACCAGAGAGCAAGACCAGAGAGCAAGACCAGAGAGTGAGACCGAAGAGTGAGACCAGAGAGTGAGACTAGACAGTGAGACCAGAGAGTGAGACCAGAGAGAGAGACCAGAAAGCGAGACCAGAGAGCGAGACCAGAGAGCGAGACCAGAGAGTGAGACCAGAAAGTCAGACCAGAGACCGAGACAAGTGAGAGTCCCGAGAAAGAAACCAGAGATAGAGACCGGTGAGTGAGACCAGGGAGCGAGACCAGGGAGCGAGACCAGAGAGTGAGACCAGACAGTGAGACCGAAGAGTGAGACCAGAGAGTGAGACTAGACAGTGAGACCAGAGAGTGAGACCAGAGAGAGAGACCAGAGAGAGAGACCAGAGAGAGAGACCAGAGAGAGAGACCAGAGAGAGACCAGAGAGAGAGATCAGAGAGAGACCAGAGAGAGAGACCAGAGAGAGACCAGAGAGAGAGACCAGAGAGAGACCAGAGAGAGAGACCAGAGAGAGAGACCAGAGAGCGAGACCAGAAAGTCAGACCAGAGAGTGAGACTTGAGTGCGGGACCAGCAGAGAGCGAGACTAGAGAGGGAGACCAGAGAGCGAGACCAGAGAGCGAGACCAGAGAGCGAGACCAGAGAGGGAGACCAGAGAGCGAGACCAGAGAGCGAGACCAGAGAGCGGGACCAGAGAGCGAGACCAGAGAGCGAGACCAGAGAGCGAGACCAGAGAGTGAGACCAGAGAGCAACCACAGAAAGAGACCAGAGAAAGAGACCAGAGAAAGAGTGAATATAATGTCACACACAATTCCAACAACACAAAGGGAAGGGGGAGGCAAAACACACAAACCCACCACACATTAGCATATCCTTTGTGTGCATTTCTAGCACAAGAAATTATCTTAACGATGCAAGCAATCAACACATTTTACATATTCTTGCATTCCAAATGGGGGAATCTCCATTAAAACTAGACCCACCACACCGACCGACCTCCGTGCCCTCCCCCCGTCGCACTCACAACAGGCGGCCTTATTTAGCATCGGGCACAAGGTCTCCTGAGTGATAATGAAATCGTCTGATTAACAATAATTAGACACGTTTTTTGCGGAGGTGATTTGCCGAAACCCCACTCGCTCGTCTGCTTAGGACCGGCGTACGTCTGGGCATGTCACAGCGGGATAAAGTTATTTCTAAACGGCATCCAATTAGCGTGGCGTAATGTAACAAGCCCGGCGGATGGGTCAGCAGATGCCGCCGCTACGCCGTCAACGAGGTTCAAGACATCTTTTTGTGTTAGCGTTCCTTATCTGTGTGTTTACGCCAAGCTACGTCCGGTAATAACACACAAGTTGACCTGGCAAGTCTAGTGGATAGGATAAGACGTTTGATAGAACTTTGTAAATAGTATGCGCTATTCGGAACGAGCTAATGCTAGCGGAAAGGGGAAGGTAATGCATTCGAGGGCAGCTTATGTAAAGTCATTAGCAACTAGCTTTTAGAAACGCGAGGTGAAATCTGCTCAAACTTTAAGTGTTTGCTTCATTTAGATGTTTTTATCTGGCGTTTTTTATGTAAAGTGATTTGTGTCGCGTCCCTCTGTCTCCGGGTGGGGGACAAGTCTCTCACTGTTACGGCCTACGGGCCTAACGGTAGTGCAGAGTACCCGGCCTTCTTGGAGTCCTTGGGAGGGGTACTGGACAGTGCACCGCCCGGGGACTCCGTTATTCTCCTGGGGGACTTCAACGCCCATGTGGGAAATGCCAGTGACACTTGGAGAGGGGTGATAGGGAAGAACGGCCCCCCTGATCTGAACCCGAGCGGTGTTCAGTTGTTGGACTTCTGTATCAGTCACGGCCTGGCCATCACGAACACCATGTTCGAGCACAAGGTTGTCCATCAGTGCACGTGGCACCAGGACACCCTAGGCCGGAGGTCGATGATCGACTTTGTTGTCGTATCATCTGACCTTCGACCGCGTGTCTCGGACACTCGGGTGAAGAGAGGGGCGGAGCTGTCAACCGATCATCACCTGGTCGTGAGTTGGATCCGCTGGCAGGGCAGGAGGCCGGTCAGACCTGGCAGACCCAAGCGTATAGTGAGGGTTTGCTGGGAACGTCTTGCTGAGCCCCCTGTCAGACGGACTTTCAACTCACACCTCCGGGAGAGCTTCTCCCAGGTCCCGGCAGAGGAGGGGGACATCGAGTCCGAGTGGACCATGTTCTCTTCCTCTATCGCCAATGCGGCGGCTCGTAGCTGTGGTCGCAAGGTCTCTGGTGCTGGTCCCGGCGGCAATCCCCGAACCCGGTGGTGGACACCGGCAGTAAGGGATGCCGTCAGGCTGAAGAAGGAGTCCTATCGAGCAATGATGGTTTGTGGGACTCCTGAGGCAGCTGTCCAGTACCGGCAGGCCAAGCGTGCCGCGGCCCGGGCTGTTCAAAAATCCAGGACTGGGAGAGGTTCGGAGAGTCCAAGGAGCATGACTATCGGTCGGCCTCGAAGAGGTTCTGGCAAACCGTCCGGCGCCTCAGGAGGGGGAAGCAGTTCTTTGCCAACACCGTGTATGGTGCGGGTGGAGGGCTGCTGAACCTCGACTGGGGATATTGTCGGGCGGTGGAAGGAATACTTTGAGGTTCTCCTCAATCCCCCCGTCACGTCCTCCGTCCAGGAAGCAGAGGCTGAGGATGTTGGGGCGGATACTTCCATCTCCCTGGCTGAGGTCACCAAGGTGGTTGGCAGCCTCCATGGTGGCAAGGCGCCGGGAGTGGATGAGATCCGTCCTGACTATCTAAAGTCTCTGGATGTTGTAGGACTGTCTTGGCTGACACGTCTCTGCAGCATCGCGTGGCGATCGGGGTGGTGGTCCCTCTCTACAAGAAGGGGGACCGGAGGGTGTTTTCCAATTATCGTGGGATCACACTCCTCAGCTTCCCCGGTAAGGTCTACTCCAAGGTACTGGAGAGGAGGCTACGTCCGATGGTCGAATCTCGGATTCAGGAGGAGCAGTGTGGTTTTCGTCCCGGTCGCGGAACACTGGACCAGCTCTATACTCTCCATCGGATACTCGAGGGTTCATGGGAGTTTGCCCAACCTGTCCACATGTGCTTTGTGGATTTGGAGAAGGCGTTCGACCGTGTTCCCCGGGGTGTCCTTTGGGGGGTCCTCCTGGAGTACGGGGTCCGGGGTCCTCTGCTGAGGGCCGTGCGGTCCCTGTATGACCGGAGTCAGAGTTGTGTTCGCATTGCCGGCAGTAAGTCAGACTGTTCCCGTTGCATGTTGGCCTCCGCCAAGGCTAACCTTTGTCACCGGTTCTGTTCACTGTATTTATGGACAGAATTTCTAGGCGCAGCCAGGGGCCGGAGGGGGTCCGGTTCGGGAACCACAGGATTTCATCTCTACTTTTTGCGGATGATGTCGTCCTGCTGGCTCCAACGAACCAGGACCTGCAGCATGCACTGGGACGGTTTGCAGCCGAGTGTGAAGCGGCTGGGATGAGAATCAGCACCTCCAAATCCGAGGCCATGGTGCTCGACCGGAAAAAGGTGCCTTGCCCTCTCCAGGTGGGTGGAGAGGTCCTTCCTCAAGTGGAGGAATTCAAGTATCTCGGGGTCTTGTTCACGAGTGAGGGAAGGATGGAGCGTGAGATTGACAGGCGGATCGGTGCAGCGTGCGCAGTGATGCGGTCTCTGTATCGGACCGTTCTGGTAAAGAGGGAGCTGAGCCAAAAGGCAAAGCTCTCGATTTACCGGTCAATCTTCGTTCCCTCCCTCACCTATGGTCATGAGCTTTGGGTAATGACCGAAAGAACGAGATCACGGATACAAGCGGTCGAAATGAGCTTCCTCCGCAGAGTGGCTGGGCGCTCCCTTAGAGATAGGGTGAGGAGCTCGGTCACACGGGAGGAGCTCGGAGTAGAGCCGCTGCTTCTCCACGTCGAGAAGAACCAGTTGGGATGGCTCGGGCATCTGTTCAGGATGCCTCCTGGACGCCTCCCTGGGGAGGTGTTCCGGGCACGTCCCACCGGGAGGAGGCCCCGGGGAAGACCCAGGACACGCTGCAGAGACTATGTCTCTCAGCTGGCCTGGGAACGCCTTGGGGTCCCCCCGGACGAGCTGGAGGAGGTGTGTGTGGATAGGGAAGTCTGGGCGTCTCTGCTTAGACTGCTGCCCCCGCGACCCGGCAACGGATAAAGCGGAAGAAAATGGGTGGATGGATGGATTTCAACCCATGCAGCCACTTGTTTGTTGCAGGAAGTTGTGGTTATCCGGTGTAATTGTGAGGTAGAATTAGGACAAAGAGAAATGCATTTGGAACATACAGTAAGCGAGCGGCGGAGGAGTGAGAGCCCACGCACAAGTTTTAATGTTTTATTCATGACAAACACAAATCTCTGAACAACTTTAAGGTCATCACTGGATTTACTCGTTTTGCAAATGCTTGAACATTAAACTCGCCATCTGTTATCGTAGTTTTTATTCAGTCTTCTGTATTAACTTTTCTGAGCGTCATAATGTTTTGGCTCAGAGCAGCACTTATGGTACTTCTACCTTTTGTAGTATTTGCAGTCGTACCAGCTGGACTTTTTCATTTCTTTCATAATGGAACTTATTCTATTTGTTACTTTTTATTAGTAACTTTTAATACCTCTATATTATATAGTATGAGCTGTACTGCAGTACTTTGAAGTACTTCTAACGCTGCCGATTTCCATTTTTTCATCTCTGTAACTTGAATCCATTCATTTTGATTTCATGTTTTGAATGTTTTATTTATTTTATTTTTTTTTATCTTTAGTGTTTTGTAGTGCTTTTTTTTTTTAGATGCACTTTTTGTTTTCAATTGGAACTATTTATTGTATGCATTGGTAGCGTAAATTGAAGGATAAATCCAATCCAGTTTATCTATATAGCAAAGTTTCCAAAGTGCTGCACAGAGATAAAATTAACACATTAAAATATACCGGTTTACCAGCTTTGTATGTAACACATTTGTATATATTTTAATAAAAGCATAAATTAAGTTAAAGCTGAAGTACCTAACTTTTAAAACACAACAATGGAACTATGAATTCCAATCCATGCAACAAGATTTTGTCTCAGTTTGGTTCCATCAGTTGTTTGGTTTATGTCCCATCTTTAGATCAGTTTCTTCAGGATGAGTATCAGCCAATCAGCTCTCAGCTCAAATAGCCAAATAGAAAACATATTTCATATGTTTAAGTCACTATCAAGATAAAGATTTTGTTAAATGACAAAAACGCAATCATTTAACTATATAGAATTAGTCAAAACATAATTAATTACCAAGACCTAAATCATAAATTATATATCAAACAAAAATACCCTTTCTGTGGAAAAGTAAAAACAGGGTAAAATCCGAGGTTATTTCTCATCCTGAAGAGCACCTGATTTTTCTAACGTTTTTAACATTTGGACCCTGCAGCACTCACTCCTCCTGTTTTTATAAATTATATGTTTTGAATGTATTTTTCACCCTACACAGCTGACCACCAGGAGGCAGTGGTGTCCCTCTGCACTACACTGCATTAGTCAATCACAGAGTCCATCAGGGTAAGCATTTTGTGCTGCTTGTTCCTATATAAACAGTCCCTCAAGGTGAATACGCAGTAAATTGCCTGTCCGGAAGAAACGGCGTCACATTTCTGTCATTACCAGAATACTTTGAAAGCAGAGAGACAGAATACAGTGGCCTGGAAATAAGTCTGAAACGTTTAGAATCTCTCATATTTCTGGAATAATAACCATCAAAGGTGAGCTGGTCTTTCTCAAAATCACACAAATGAATAAATAGTCTCTGCTTTTACTAAAAAACACCCAGCTACTATTTATAAGAAGAAGAATCATCACGTTTGATAGTTTTTTGCTTCCACTTTGACTGTAATAACTTCAACCAGACTATTCCCGGAGTTGTAGATCAGTCAGACTCATCAATCAGGATTCATTTTTGACCATTCCTCTTTACAAAACAGCTGCAATTCAGTCAGAGTCAAGTGTAAAGACCGCTTGGCTTTTAACACTAGCTGAGTTCCGATCGTTTAACATTGTACATGTACTTGTGTATTTTCTTGTTTTATTTTTTTCAATTTTTGTGCCTGTAAATGTTCTATACAGATAAATCGAAATTGCCCCAGCATTTCAATGGGGATCGAGTCAGGAAGTATTATAGCAACTACGAAAACTGCCTAAGGAGCTAAATACACTACAGCTGAAAACTCAGGAACCTGGAAAACAGACGGACAAAGACACCGACAATGACTATGGACCAGCAACGAGGGGAAAGGAGCACATGGTACATACAGACACAGGTGCAACGGGAGAGGAGCACAGGGCTTGATTACACACAGGGACACACAGGTGAAACACATTAGAGAGGACGGACAATCAACAGAACAGACACGAAAAAATAAACTCTATATCAGAATAAAACCTGGATAAGTCATACAAAAATTCACCCCATGACAGAAAATGCACTTTTTGAAATTCAATCTGAAAGCTAAATTCTGTAAGATAAGAACAAGATTGAGATAAGATTAGGAGATCCTTTATTCGTCCCACAGTGGGGAAATTTCAGTGTTGCATCACAATTTCTTGAACAATAGGAAAGAGGAGCACATGTGGGAGAGTGGACTTTTAAAAGGACTTTTAACTGCTTTTGTTGTGTGCTTTGTGTGTGTTTGTTATGTTGTTTTTATGCATGCATTTTAAATCACCTGTCCTTGGACACTTCCCCAGTTAGCCACATCTGTTTTTAATCTAGAGCATAAATTGGGGGTGGGCACTGGAAGAAAGGTGGAAAAGGACGAAGGCCAGGGAGAACGGCAGAGGAGGAGGACACGGGACTGAGGCCAGCGGGAAGAGCAGCACCAGTGATGTGCGCGCATTGACAGCACAGGACAGCGCGTGTGCGCAGGGCTAGGCCCACGAGGAACATCGTGGGTGGGATGTGGCCGCTCCCCCCCCGCTGGTGCTCGGTGGCAACCCTTGGCGAGTGGCTGGTGAGACTGCGGCCCGGTCCCGGGACAGAGAAGGAGCTTGGTGAGGACGGCGGGGACCGGTGGACTGTAGGCTTTTCTTTTTTTGAGGATCCTTTTGTACATATTTTACTAACTTTTTATCCACCTTTTTAACCTTGTTGCCTTTTATTGATCCCACCCCCTCAACAGACACTTTTAAACCTGTGACACACACAGCGCAAGATAAATGAACAATAGCTAAACTAATTAAAATAAAACTATAACTCTAGCATCAAATAACAAGTATAAAATCTCTATCTTGAAATAATAAAAAGAAGAGGGGGCGGCAAGATATATTTTTGCCTCGGGCCGGCCCTGAGGCCTTTACCAAATCCATATCATTTAAAAAAAAAAAAACAACAAACAATTTTTTTTTTTACTACTGTCCAACATCTTAGAAAATCCACTTAAAGACATTTCTCTCTTCAAGGAGAGAGCATTAAACATTAAAGGGCCGAGTGAACTTTTCTATAGATGTCTGTATCTCCAAACTCAAACTCCGGCACCGGACCTATCCACGCTCTGCGGCCGCTGCGTGGCATTGGTCCTGGATCATTCTCTCTCAGTGTGGGTCTCCCCGAGGTTTCTCACTTTTTTTCCCCCCTAGGTTTTCATGAGTTTTTCCTCTGATGCAGGAGGGTCTGTTGGACAGTTAGTGTCCAACAAGAAGGACTGTGGTGATCCAGGACACTTTAACATTCTACAACATGTATGACATTTATCCACATTCATGGACATTGATCTCTCCTATGGACCAAGTCATGTGTTCTACATGTGTGTGTCTTAACTGTTGATTTGGTGATTTCATTGGTTTTGTCTCTGAGATAACATCTGTCGTGATTTAGGGCTATACAAGAATAAGTTGTTGTTGCAGTTTGAGTGAGAGATGAAGCAGGATATGGAAACATGGCGGTGCTGTGCAGTGAACGGTGGCACATCAGGACGTAAATCCTATGTCTCCATGATGTTGCACGTGTTCAGTATGTTTGTTGGTCCGTGCTCTCATGCATGGGTTATTTGTCCCGGCGGAGAGGCCTGGTGTGAACGTGTTGAAAGGAAACATCAATCATATCTGGGGGAAGAGGTATAAATAGACAACTGATGGAAATATGTTCTATACATGTGTTGTGTGCATTTAAAACGGAACATGAAAATGGAGACGGATAAAGGGGTAATACAAAAGCAAAGAGATTATGTATGAGATTAGGATTATGGAGATTAAGATACTGTATGACAAATAAGAGTCCCGCGACCCGGCAACGGATGAAGCGGAAGAAAATGGATGGATTTATTTATTGTTTATTGTTTATAGGGTTGGGACAGTCCATGTTAATGAACTCATCACTCCGGATTGTTGTCCCACATTTGCACTCACAAACACACACTCATTCACCCTGAACTGTTGCACATGTTTTTAGTGGTAGGGGAAACCGGAGTACCCGGAGGAAACCTACGAAGACAAGGGGAGAACATGCAAACTCCACTCAGAAAGGCCCTGTTCCGACCGGGATTCGAACCCAGAACCTTCAAAATGCATACATTTGATGCAAAAACAATTCAAATCCAAAATGAATCCAGGCAAAATAATCTAATAAAATCAGACAAAGAGCACAGGGGATTATATAGGCTAAGAGAGAATCAGGAGAACGAACTGTGAGAAAGAACCAGGTGAAAGAACCAGTAGAACGAACCAGGAAAAGAACCAGGTGAAAGAACTGAGAGAAAGAACCAGGAGAAAGAACTAGGAGAAAGAACCAGGAAAAGAACTAGGTGAAAGAACTGAGAGAAAGAACCAGGAGAAAGAACAAGGAGAAAGAACTAGGAGAAAGAACTGAGAGAAAAAACCAGGAGAAAGAACAAGGAGAAAGAACCAGGAGAAAGAACAAGGAGAAAGAACTAGGAGAAAGAACTGAGAGAAAGAACTAGGAGAAAGAACTAGGAGAAAGAACTGAGAGAAAGAACTAGGAGAAAGAACCAGGAGAAAGAACCAGGAGAAAGAACTAGGAGAAAGAACTAGGAGAAAGAACTGAGAGAAAGAACCAGGAGAAAGAACTAGGAGAAAGAACCAGTATAAATAACCAGGAAAAAGAACCAGAAAAAAGTACAAAAAACTAGGAGAAAGAACCAGGAGAAAGAGCCAGGTGAAAGAACCAGGAGAAAGAGCCAGGTGAAAGAACCAGGAGAAAGAGCCAGGTGTAAGAACCAGGAGAAATAACCAGGTGAAAGAACCAGGTGAAAGAACCAGTAGAAATAACCAGGAAAAAGAACTAGGAGAAAGAACCAGGAGAAAGAACCAGGAGAAAAAACCAGGAGAAAGAGCCAGGAGAAAGAGCCAGGAGAAAGAGCCAGGAGAAAGAGCCAGGAGAAAGAGCCAGGTGAAAGAACCAGGTGAAAGAACCAGGAGAAAGAGCCAGGTGAAAGAACCAGTAGAAAGAACCAGTAGAAATAACCAGGAAAAAGAGCCAGGTGAAACCAATTGGGGCAATCAGGAAGCAGTGGTGGGAAGCACTGGCCTCTATACAGTTCCAAAACCTGATTTAATGTATATATTTTTTTATTATTTGGTCATTACTCAACAACAAAAAAACAGAATATTCAAAGATGTTTGAAAAAATGTACAAAAACAAAAATATTCATATACAATTTTGTTTCAAAATAAAACTAAAGTTAGTTATTATATAATAATAATATATATAATAATCTTTATTTATATAGCACTTTTAAAAACAGTGTTTACAAAGCGCTGCACAGTCAGCATGATAAACAATAAAAACAGTCATAATGCAAGGTCAAAATAATTAGATACAGAAACACAAAGCAAACAGAGCAAAACACAAAAGAGACTCAACAAAGACAAAGCAGACAATAAAATACAGCATCGGAAGTTTAAAACTAACAGTCAAAAGCTGTGTGATAAAAGTGGGTTTTAAAAAGAGATTTAAAAGAGGATACTGATGGTGCTAGCCTCATCTCCTCGGGCAGGTCGTTCCAAAGCCGAGGAGCCCGGACAGAGAAGGCTCGGTCACCTTTCGTCCGGAGCCTCGACCTTGGAACAGTCAACAGGGACCTGCCCGAGGATCTAAGGCTGCGGGGGGGCTCGTAGGGGGTTAAAAGTTTCTAAATATAGCTGGGTGCCAAACCTAAACGAGCTTTAAAAGTAATCAGTAAAATCTTAAAATCAATTCTAAAACGCACAGGGAGCCAGTGGAGGGACGCTAAGACAGGGGTGATGTGCTCCCTTCTGTTAAAACCAGTGAGAAGTCTGGCTGCTGCGTCTGGACCAGTCGGAGGCGGGAGAGGGATTTAGCGTCGAGATCGGAGAGGAGGGAGTTGCAGTAGTCGAGGCGGGAGAAGATGAGGGCGTTGACAACTTTATGGAGATCGGGAGGAGTGAGGATGTTTTTAATCTTTGAGATTGTGCGGAGGTGATAGAAGCAGGTTTGGGTGGTTTTATTGATGTGGGAGCGGAAAGTGAGGTGAGAATCAAAAATGACACCAAGGTTACGGGCGGAGGGAGTGATGTTTGAGGACAGGGGGCCGAGGTGGGTTTGGATGTGGGATATAGATGGAGGCGGGTTGATGAGGAGGACTTCTGATTTGGAGGTGTTGAGTTGAAGGAAGTTGTGGGCCATCCAACGGTTCACATCGTTAAAACAGTCGACCACAGCAGCCAGACTTCCAGGGTCGTTTGGTCTCAGCGGGAGGTAGATCTGTGTGTCGTCCGCAGAGCAGTGGAAGGACACGTTATGACGGGCCATAACGTGTCCTAGGGGGAGCATATAAATAGAAAATAAAATGGGACCTAAAATAGAACCTTGCGGCACACCACAGGTAATGGGGGCTGTTGAGGAGGTAAAATCACCCATGGTGACCGCAAAGGTTCTGTCTAAAAGATAAGAATGAAACCAACCAAGTGCAGTATCTCTGATGCCAACCCACGTTTTGAGGCGATCCAATAAAATCCTGTGGTCGATCGTGTCGAAGGCCTAAAAGAAATTTAAGTCTAAAAGAATTAAAATTATATGTTTACCTAAGTGCTAAAATAGGTGAATATAACTTAAATACAGCAAACAAGTTTATTGATGGGCTAACAAATGCTAACCTCTACAGTAAACCAAGTGTGTTGCCATGGTAACTAGCAGTAGCAGCTAGTTACAATTGATCACATTTCACTAAAATACACAAATTAAAATTCAGAAACACATTTTTAAAAACACTGACATTAAAATAAACAACATATTAATTAATAAAAAATAAAAAAATACACAATTTCGGCGGATCAAGCACATTGTGGAGTGTAAACATGAACCCAGGTGAATCAAACCACTTTTTTTCTAGTTGATTTTTCCACAATCCCTCCACTCTCTGTATCAATTAGCGCCGTTGATCCAGCCCGACTGTCGCTGCAGATGGCGTTTGGATCGGATTGCCCACTCTTGTTGTTAACGTCTCTGGCGGCTGAGTGCTCCTCTGGGAAACCCTTCAGCCGCCATCTTTCCTCGTCAGCTTGCCGCCGAACGTCAAACGAACGTCGCAAAAAAGGTCACATTCGAACATTGTGACGATTACCAGAGAACGCCATGGTGTGTGATCGCAGAATCCAATCAAGTCAATGCATTTTTGTCTAGCCATAAATCAAGTTTTCTGAGAGGACTTTACAAAGGTGCCGATTGGCCGACCAGATACCAGACTAGTATCCCGTCAGAACTCTGAGGCTATGCAGGGCAGGGCCTGGTTAGTGCTGTGATGGGAGACCTCTGAACACCAGATCCCACAGAGGGGTGGCTGCGGCTGTAAAAGTCTCAAACTGTCTTTGTGTCCTTAGGCAAGACACTTCACCCACATTGCCTAGAATGAGTCTAGTGTGTGTGAATGGTTAGGGGTGGTTGGGGGGGCCAATGGTTCATATGAATCTTTATTTGTACATAATCTTTTATAAACAGGGCAACACAAAGGGCCTCACAGTCCACATCACCAGGCAAAAATCATTGCATAAAATAAACAATAGAATCATCATTAAAACACTGAAATCACACAAGAAATTAAATCTACTGGTTGCCTAACTTCTGTCATGAAGTGAAAAGAACAATGACATGTGAAGCGTGTTTGAGTTATTATTATTATTATTAATAACAGTCCTTAAATGTCGTTGAAAGTGTGGTTGCGTGTCCAGGCAGAGAGAGAGAGAAAGTAAAAACAAATTCGTGGTTATCAGTATCGGGCAGAGCTGTTCATTGGCTTCACTTGGACGTCACACAACATGTAAACACACATTTCCACATGGGATGATCCATTATTGCCGCACACTAAAAGCAGAGGCAATCCCATTAGGAAGGCCCCGCGGTGGCTCTCCCCGGTCCCGTTCCCACATGCAGAACTGGCCGTACATGCCCCAGCGCGGCTCCTTGGCAGACGGGACGGGGGCCTCAGATGTCCGGGCGGTGACCGATCGATCCCGGACGCGGCGTTAATAGTTCCGATGATGGAGAGGCATTAGTGCGTGAGAGAGGAGTGCACGTGAGGCAGGCCGTGCACGTGCCTCACAAGGCTCTCGTATCGATCGCGTCCCGGAGACTCACCACAACGGCCAAAGTCACGGCGTGGAGAAAGAGCACGTGGCGGAGGGATTTTAGAGAAGCTGGGTGTGGCTTAGGGTGCGTGTCACTTCCAAACTGTAGATGTTCAGCTGCGCACACGACTGATTCTACATTTATAATATTTCTCTATTTTTATACCCCTGATACTTTATGCTGCTGTTTTTTTTAATATGAATTCATTTACAGGGAGAGAGAGAGACAGAGAGAGAGACAGACAGAAACAGAGAGAGAGATAGACATAGAAAGAGAGAGACAGACAGAGATAGACAGAGACAGAGAAAGAGAGACAGCGAGAGAGAGATAGACGGAGACATAGAGAAAGACAGACAGAGAGACAAACAGACACAGAGACAGACAGAGCCAGCGATAGACAGAGAAAGAGAGAGACAGACAGAAACAGAGAGAGAGATAGACGGAGACAGACATAGAAAGAGAGAGACAGACAGACACAGAGACAGACAGAGCCAGCGATAGACAGAGAAAGAGAGAGACAGAGAGAGAAAGAGATAGACCGAAAAAGAGAGACAGGGAGAGAGAGAGAGAGAGACACACAAAGAGATAGACAGAGAAAGAGAGAGAAAAAGAGAGAGACAGACAGAGAAGAAGAGAGAGAAGAATCAAGCTGGTGTTGAAAAAGTGCTACTGTATATACAAATAAAGATAACATTGACAAATTTGCTTCTTCCAGCCTCTTTTTCAAACTGTTTAATTTCGTGCACTTGTGTTTCTTGTTTATATAGTTTAATTGTGCATGGGTTTGAGGTTAAAGAAAACATATTAGAGACATATTTTCTCCTTTATTTTGCTAACGTTAGAGATAATATGCTATTTTAGTATGGACTTATTTTTCCTTTATGTCGTGCTGTGTGCTTCTCATTCCAACTGTTCTGGTACTGGTGATGCGACACTGTGGGACCCAATACAGAATCACTTAACCATAATCTTAATCTGAAAAACTAAGTAACATCATGGCTATCGGCTAATAATAAGCCATCTGTTCCGTTAGCACCCTTCAGCTTCTGTAAAAAGGTAAAACTTGTCGTCCCCAGTTTGCTCGATTGCTGCTAATACTACAACAAAAATTGATTTTCATTTTATTTTATTTCAGAGATACTTAACCACTCCAAAGCGCACTCTGGTCTAAATGACTAAATCGATGAAGCCTGAGTTTGTTTCACCTAAAAGCCTGGGCCACTGGAGGTAACGCTCTGTTGTCCTTGGTCTGGACAAACTGCAGCTCTGCCGGTTTTTTCAGAGTTCCACTTCAGAAGAGCAGAGGTTAATAAGTGCTCTACACGTTATCTGTCGGCTGGAGGTCACCCACAAATAACCACAACCTTCTCTGCCTCCGTTTCAAAACAAAAAATAGTGAGTTTATTACCCCCCGGTCACTGACGTCTCAATAGAAGAAGCATGCAGTGTTTTTGGGGTATTTAGATAGATTTGAATGTATTTGAGGCATCTGTCTGTTCATATTCTTGTTTTAGGCATAGACTGTATATATTAACGAACGTAGTCACGCCTATCTCCGCCGTTCTAACTAATGAGACAAAAATTGGGCTTTCATGGAGTGATTCAAAATGGCGGCGGGGGCTGGAAAATGCTAAAAAACGTATTTATTTAAACGAGTGACTTGATAAATTCACAGCGACTAAACTAGACCGGTCCAGAACACTCCCCTCAGCATTGACACACATGTGGAACGGAGCTTTGGGCCAAGAGCCAACTTTTGGACCATCCTGTAAAGGTGTTTTTGAGAAGTAAGAAGATGCTATATGTTAGCATTGGCTGGCTTATTCCAGGTCCACCCCCATCGGCCCGGGATGGTATTGCAGCATGTCAGCGCACGTCATTTTGCCCACTTTTGAGCCGGGACCCACCCAGACAGAGACAAGAAAGTTTTTGGATGCCCACCCCTTCCTTCATGAACGGTTTTCTCGAGGAAAATACGAAGAACAATTGACATGTTTTGTGATGGCTAAACACATTGGCAAAAATACATAATGAGATTCCTAAAGCCCGGTTCACACGGCCAGAAAATTAGGCCGATTTAAGACCCGACTCACCCCTGACGACAATCTTAATAATGCTCTGATTTCCGTAAAATAGTCTGATGGTTTTTTCATGCGTGGTGTGTTAAAGTGGTTCTCACCCCCACTCCTCGGAGTCACTCACATTTCCTGTTCAAATCTTCCTCTAAATGGGCGTAGCCTGGAGGACTAAAGGGGGCGTGAACGAGACTGGGCCGTTTACATTGCTCTGGGCGGGGGGCTGCTGACGTCAGGTCCAACTTGCAGACGTCAGGTCCAACTTCTGCGCCAGTGTTGGCGCCAGATTCAAAATTCAAATGTAGTAATACAGGTCGCCAGCAGATGGCGCCTCATAGACGGTTTTAGGCAGAAAGTCTAACTTTCAACTAATTTGCACCAAAGTGACAAGATTATGACCAGGATATGTAGACAACACTATTGGACACTTATTTATACCGTTTATCAGCAAAAAAAAGTGGATTTGAGGGTGAGTTGTCCTTTAACTCACTGACTGCCAGGCATTTTCAGATTTGAGAAGTGCATTCTGCCAGCAATTTCAGGTGATTTGACCCAACTTTGAAGTGCCACAGAATATTCATTTTTAGACGATGTAAACACCAAGGGCACCAAATTAAAGATTAACATCTCTGCTTTACTCTGAAAAAAACAGTTTGTTTCTACCTCTTACCGTTCTTGAGTTATTTGCCATAGAACAAAGCATACTTTCACCCATAACACCTGGTCCGAGCAAGAAAACAGAGAAAACGAGCTGTATGTAAACAGGAACATATCAAGCAGAAAAGAGACTTTTAGATGCATTTTTGCTGCTTTAGTGACAACTCAAAACATCTTCACACTTGTTCCATTACAAAAATTATAAAAACATGACTCTGAAATAATACTTTTGATGGCAAATTGTTGGCAATTTATTCACAGATAGAAAATTTAACTTTCTTCTATACCATCAACCAAAACGTCAAACAACAACAACACAAAGGTCAATAAAACTATAGATGTATAAAATATAATGAAGCATGTGAATTTGAGTGTGTGTGTGTGTGAATGTCAGTGTGCGAGTGAGTGTCTGTGTGCGTGAGTGAGTGAGTGAGTGCGTGTGAGTGTTTGTGAGTGTGTCCGATAAATCATGATCAGGTTTGCTGAACGAATCCGAGGCATCAGTAACAACAGCAGCTGATACGCTGCGAGAGGCGGAAGGTGTGTCCCTGCTCGGGGCTCTTGCTCCGCGCAAATATGGCTGCAGAGACGGACCTCCACCGGGGTCTCCGCTCTCTCCCCTCTCGACCTCACTCACTGATCCGCGAGTCAATCCCTGAAGCAGTGTATACTGCTTATAACTATTCTTTTTCGCCATCACTCTTGCTATACTATCGCTAAACTAGATCACTGATCCGTCTCAATGCTACGCTATCATCGCTCGCTCTGCTACAGCAGCACGCTCTCCAAACACTCCCACACTCCTCCTCCTTCTCTCCACTGACTTATGACCTCTCCTGTGGTGCAATACTGCATCCTACTTGTGGCGATTTATCATTACAGGTACATTTGCACTATATATCAGTATTGTGGGTCATTCACAAGGTGCGCCAGACATTACTGCAGCCTCCCGTGTAATAACACGAAAAAGTCGTCTAAGTCGTCTTGGGCAGTGAGCGTCACTATACAATAGAACGACTTTTGTCGTCATGGGCAGTGAATGAGTTAAGACTGCGGTCATCTCAGCCGTTGCCAGTGGACTGTCTCATGTGAACCTGGCTTTACTTTGCGATTTTATGTTACGACATACACATAGTATTGTGAGTAATATATTTATAAACTGTATAAGGATAATGCATGGTCTCAGGATGTATTTTCCTATGCGACCACCAGAGGGAAGTGTTCAGTTTTCAAACCAAAATTTTATATAATTTTGTATGGTCCAATTATAAGATTGTAAAGGATGTCCTTCCAACAGATACACAAACAAAAATAACACACTTCATCATGTACCAAGTTTGAGATGGGAATTTAGTCAGAAGGGACAGAGCTAAAGGTTTGTGCCATAAGGTCTGAATAATACTCTGCAAAATGTGATGGAAATCAGGTTTAAAATCTCTCTTTGAGCATATTCCTACTGCCTCAAAAAGAGATCTAACAATGGTACAAAGCAAAATGACCTTGTTCTAAAACGATGCAAGAAATCCTCCATTGAAATTAGAAAAAAAGCAATAGTTCTCAGAAAACAAGCTAAAAGGCTTTGTTCCATTGTCAACTATTGGTTTAAGACAAACAGAATGTACTCAACTTAAGAACAAAACTTTCTAAACCTCTTCCATCAACACTTTTGGCCATTTAGAGTTTTATATGTCTGATCTATTATTACATACATCTTAAAAGTCCATGATTTAAAACTCGCCGGGTCAAAGAACAGGGACTAATTGGGACACACACACACACACACACACACACACACACACACACACACACACACACACACACACACACACACACACACACACACACACACACACACACACACACACACACACGAGGTCAGAGCTCTTACGTAAATTCAGTTCTTCAGTCATCACGGCAAATCGTTTCAAAATGGCAGCTCTCGAGTCATTTTTCCGGTGGGATTGATTTTTGTAGATTTTGTGTGAATCACCACCGCGGCGCAACTTTTATATCACTCACAATCTGAAGTATTCAGTGTAATTTCCCTGCGTTTAGTTTGAAGGCGGGAGGTCGGAAACAAAAGAGCAGACTCCGGCGGTGACGAGTCTCGGGCAGCATCACCTCCACTTCAGTTAACGGCCCTCGTAAAATTAACAGTAGCAATAAAGGCCGTAGCGCAAAAGTATGCTTCTAATGGTACCTGCAGGCCCCGCGGCCGTTTATACAGACGTTATACAGTAAAATGTTATAGAGATCAACAGCTGTGCACCATCACCATGCAGGGAGACTGGGTTTCCCATGTTGCACCATGGTCTTCAATGTGTATCATAGCTTATAGTATGTATACTTTGGCAGCTTGCTGGGAGTTCTCTTTTCATTCATTTATTCATTCATTTTCTACCCCCTTATAAAGGTAAAGGCAGAGGTGCACTTTATTAATCCCCGTAGGGCAATTCATCCTCTGCATTTGACCCATCCTGATGCCGCTAAGGCTTACGTCAAGAGCAGCCCGGGAACCCATCTCCAGATGTTGATGCTCGGCTTGGTCAGGACTACTGGAGCTGGAGGATTTAAGTTTTTAGTGGTAGGGAAACAGGAGTACCTGGAGGAAACCTAGGCTAGCATGGGGAGGACATGCAAACTCTTCTCAGAATGACCCCCGTTCCGATTATTATTTTTATTATTATTATGTCATATCTGGCTCATGGGGTGTGACCATCAGAGCTGACACCCAAAGCTCATAGCACCAATGCCTCGCTGATCCTCGCTGAGCAGTTGCAGTGGGTCTCGTCGGGGATCAAACCCCTGACCCTCAGGCTCAAAGGACAATGCTGTACTGACTGAGCCACTGTATTGCCCTAAATCACAACAGTAGTTTTGATTTTGATCTGTGCTGAATTTGCCGACGCAGATCGGAGAATCAAACAGCTCAGACACAAGAAATGCAATGATAGAAAACACTTTGGTATTCGTTCATAAGATTTACTTTTGACCAATACCAAAAATGAAAAAATAATTTTATTGACCAGCAACAGATCAGAAAATAAAACAGCTAGAACGCAAGTAATGCAGGACTCAGACTGTAGAACTAGAACTGAGGCTGTAGAACCAAGACTCAGGCTGTAGAACCAAGACTGACTGTAGAACCAAGACTCAGACTGTAGAACCAGGACTGAGGCTGTAGAACCAGGACTCAGGCTGGAGAACCATGACAGAGGCTGTAGAATCAAGGCTCAGACTGTAGAACCAAGACTCAGACTGTAGAACCAGGACTGAGGCTGTAGATCCAAGACTGAGGCTGTAGAACCAGGACTGAGGCTCTAGAACCAGGACTGAGGCTCTAGAACCAAGACTCAGACTGTAGAACCAGAAGTGAGGCTGTAGAACCAGGAGTGAGGCTGTAGACCCAGGACTGAGGCTGTGTAGAGCCAGGACTGAGGCTGTAGAACCAGGACTGAGGCTGTAGAACCAGGACATTATTTTTTAACTTGGGAATGAAAGTTCTCACACACGTAACAGACAACTATTTTAAGTTAGAGCAAAATAATACATGGTTCTGTTGTCGTTTTAGAAATAGTATTCATACAGATTATTTTGCCTTTACAACATTCCAAAAACATATCTATAAATTAATGTATATTTCATATTTCTGATAAAAACCATGTCCCATTAGAAAAAAAGTTTCTCAAAGGAAACCCTAATATGTACACGCCCTACTTTGCCTAAGAAAACAAAAACAGCAAGGGATCGTCTATAGATTGATCAAAGAGTCCTGCTTAAAAACTAACCAGCTGCTAATCCCAGTATGAAAGAAGGAAACACAATATATAATCTCTACATTCATTTAGTGGCTCACAATCTGTTTAAAAATGAAGAAATTGGTACGATTGATGACATTTATCTCAGTATTAAGCACACACACTGCAAAAAGGGGTAAAAAATAAAATACAAAAATGCTCAAATTTGGCTAAATGTATGTTAATTTGAGCACACTCTGACTGCCTTAGGACACAATTTGTAAAGAAAAGATCCAAGAAATGTCTCCTTCAGACTGAGAAAATAGGCTTTGACTTCGTCTTAAAGCAAGAGTTTCCAAAGGGACAGTCAGAATGTACTCAGATGAAGATTAAGTGTATATATTTTTGCACCTATTCATTTAAAAAATAACCTCCAACTGTACTGTAAAGCCCGATCGTCTCCCATAACCGACTGCACCTCCTGTCTCTTCCATGCATCGCCAATTATAACTCTCTACAAGTCTAAGTAGTTCAAGACCCAAGTTACACAGTGCACCTCCGACTACTTCCAAAATAGAGCAAGCATTACCCAAGACACACTCTCGCCGCGAAAGGCCTCGGGAAGCGCACACTTCGAAAAACTCTTGACGGTATGGAGGTAAATGACCCTGTGCTTGGGAAAGATGAGAGAAAAAATAACCGTATAGCTGTTGCTTCCTTGGTCTGGCCGTCCCGGAAGCTTAAAGCCCCCGGGCGACGTTCGTTTAGCAAGTTGTTTTTTACACGGCAGACATCGGACAGATGGAGTTGGCTGATTTATGGTTCTATAAACAGCAACTCTCATTAGATCTCATTATGTCTGTGTGCTCTGCCGTCTTTACAGAGATGCCGTAATTTTGCGGGAAAGAGATGCAGTGTGGAAGTCGGAGCGAGAAAAGGACAAAAGAAAAGTTTGTTTTGGGTCGTCTGTTGCGCTAGGACGGCGACATCTATCTATCTATTGTGGAAAATACACAATAGATAGATGGATACTTCATAGAAATGCAGGTGTGCAGGAGCAGAAACACATCCATCCATACAAACTAAAATACTTAATTCTTGTCGACTTTTTTTTTTACTTTTACCTAACTGTGTGTTTGTCCTGGATTCAAATAAATAAAAAAATACAATACATACATTCAAAAAGGTCCAAAACTTTAGGTCACAGCAGCAGAGGTGGTGTAGCCGCCGGTGCTGAGCTGCTTCCTCTGGTTGATGTCTGCAGAGTTTGCTTGGTTCAGACTTTTTTTTTCCCTGCTCTGGTTCAGAGTGAAATTCTAAATGCTTTATTTGAATTAAAAAAAAAGCATTCCTCCAGTGGATTTTTGCTTGATCGGCTTGGTTTCGGGCCGTGCATCCTCTCTGCTCTGGTCTGGTTCGCTGTAAAACCATAAACTCTGTACTGCATTTACAGGTGGAAAAAAAAGCAGGAACAATAACAATTGTAAAACACTGAACAACGACTGTTTCAGAGTTATTTAGGACTCGCTGTTGTTTCCAGTGTATTCAAAACATAATGAGATGTTGTAATGTTTCCAGCACGAGTGACATTGGGTACAAAGACGAAAATTAGGCCGCTACTATTTAGAGCTATTAACAGGACAAGAAACATGCTGGAACTCTACGCAAAGAACCAAAAAAAAAAACAGACCCTGGCCCCATCCCTGTGACTGGACCGCTGTTGATCCTTCCAAAATTAGAGGCAAACCAAGTGAAGGACTCCAACCCAAAACAGAGAGAACTTTAGCGGCTACTCGTTAAAGAAGCAGTATGTAAAAAATCTGGCCAAAAGTGGTACTGCAGCCTCTCCCACTCTCCCTGACTCAGGTTGCCAGATATGCAGACGATTCCGGCTGGGACCATATTATCTGAATAGACAATAATAACAATAGAGTTTTGTCAACAATAATTTGAGAATCCGAACTTTACCAGTGAGATTAGCTCGACGCGGTGAGTTCTGGCCACTCACTTCCCAGACTTTCTGATTGATGAAACGGTGGAGGACGGGACATCAAAACAAAAACAACACGGTTTAGGGGCTGTAAAACAAATTTTGACTGTACTACTGTTATCAGTTAAATAAGTATTTTAAAAGAATGTGTTTTATTAATTTATTATTAAAATTAATTTTGACAGATTACGGCCCTTTAATGACTTCAATATTTCTACTTTAAAACCTATGATGGGACATGTAAGGACATTTTTGGACATATTAATATTTACCATATTGGTCATGCCACTTCCAATAGCTCCTATGTGTTTGTCACTATCGCATTTCCCGGCCAGTCCCTGTGCTCCTCAGAGTCACAGATGCAGTTTGGTGCGAGGCCATGGAGAGAGTTGTACCCAAACGTTCTTCGACTACTTCTACCCATAGCTGCATATACGTACGGGTGAATTGGAAACAGGAAAGTTGTCCCCATCCTTCCCTCACACTCAGTCATCTCAATAACAACATATTTCGACGATCAAGTTCCCGAGGTGACAGATTTCTCAGCCGGTGACTTGGCGGACTGAGGCGAGGTCACACTTAAGCCCACACGGATTCACTTCTTCAGCCTGGAAAGCATGTGATTCAGTTCCCCCGAGGTTCCACACTGGGCCACGTGACGCTCTGAGTCATTTATGAGGCGTGAGGGAGACACCAAAAAAACAACTTTTTTTTTTCTTTCTCCCAAAACCGACTTAAGATGACCTTAAAATCAAAGCAAATGTGTTTGGTTGTTTTGGAAATGTCACAACAGGGGAACATTAAGGACAGTGGTGATGATCCTCGACAACCAGCGACATTTATGGACATTTATGGACACTGTTGATTCTCTAATCTAGGTTAGTGAATCGACAGTTGTGTAAAGTCCACTGAGATAACTACTGTAGGGATTTAGGGCTATACAAAAAGGCTGTAGAACAAACCTAACCCTAAGCCCAACCTTAACTCTAACCCAAATTGAGCGGGAAAACTGCCAAAATTTATTTTGAATGAATGGACCGGTCTGGGAGATAAACGGTAAACATATAAAGTATATAAAAACAAATATATAAAACATATACAAACTTTATGGAAGTTTCATCTGGACAAACTTTCACCATCAAAACAATCATCAATTGTAATACTACCTTTGTAGTTTATAGACTTGAGTGTCCCTGCGGCCGCTTCTATGTAGGCCGTACAAAACGGAAACTGAAAAACAGACTGGCCGAACACAAGCAAGCTATAAGGACAAAAAACCCACAATATCCAATGGCTCTACACTACAGAGACTCCAACCATGGAAGTTGCAGTAGCCTGAAGATCTGTGGCATTGAGCATATTCCAGAGACAATAAGAGGAGGAAATAGACTCAAGACATTACTTCAAAGAGAGTCCTACTGGATATATACTTTAAAAGCCACTCAATTCCCAGGCTTAAATGGGGAGTTGGACTATTCTCCTTTTCTTTAAGTACTTTTCAAAAAAGACCATTGATTATATTTCTTATATATTGTATTCTTTATAGGTGTGTATATAATATTTTGCACTTTGTTTGGGAGTTTCAATATTTTTTCCAGATTTTAAACCTTGTGACTGTAGGCCCGCCCACTGGCCATGTGACAAGCACCATTCTCTTTAAATCTGTACTGAGACACTCCTCTCGAGTATGCCCTGAAGAAGGCCAGAAGGCTGAAACGCGTAGGCATAATTTTAACCTCTTTTTGCCATGTCAAATAAAGGCTTTTAAAGATTTTTTTTAACTTTTGAGTGCCTCAGTCTTCTGTCTAAACTATCAACATTGGTCCCTCCACTTACTTTTTTCCTCATTTAATTTTTACATCCAAGAAGCACTCCAGCCCCGTCTACTGTTTTCAAACGTATACAATTTTTGTATGATTAAAAAAAATAATCATACAAAATAAATCACAATATAAAATAACAAAGATGCATGAGCACAATAAAAATTTTTTTTTTTTAAAAAGATGCATGACCAGAGTTTATGCTTCCATTACTAAAACATATATCTAGTGTTAAAAGTCAACATATAATAATAATAACATTTTATTCATAATGCACCTTACATTTTCACAAAACCTCAGAGTTCGACGGATTCAAATGTCATTCAAATAAAATAAAAATCTAAATGCACAAGCTATCAGATAAACATTGAGGATTAAAACCACACAAAACTCATGTTTTTTGGGGTTGCAGTTCCGTGACAGTCCGCTAGAGGGCATCAGAAGCTCATGCCGCGCTGCTGCTGCTGTGGTGTCTCTGTGGCGTGTGCGTGAGCGAGGGTTATGTCACGGGTTCTCTCTCTGCTCTGTGTCTTGGCGCGGATACAGGAGGCGAGATTCTGTAAATTTAGATTCGCGAACAATGGGCTGATGCCTCCCTGGTTTATGCCCGTGTCCCACTTACTGCAGGAAGAACCAGCTTTGTCATTGAAGTAAGTCAGATAGAGGGCGGGGGGGCTGGGTAGGAGAGGAGGGGGGCACACAACAGCCAGAGCCGGAGCTGATTGGTTGGTTAGTGCTCTGTCAGACATGTGATAGGTCGAACAAGTTTGAAAACAGAGAAACCTTTGAGTGTATATGTGTATGTGTGTGTGTGCGTGTGTGTGTGTGCGCGTGTGTGTGTGTGAGTGTGCTGGAGATCAAACACTGCTCTCTTTTGCAGGGGATTGGTTAAGAGCAACAACAAAAAAAGTGGATTTAAAACTCAAATTTAAAATGCAAGAATTGATTAGGGTCAGGCCCCGAGGCTTTTGTCAAATAGCAATAAAAAGAACAAAAAACAGACTTAAGACCTTCGTCGTGTTCGTCCCCATCTTTATTTAGCGCGCTCTGTAAATAATCAACGATAAAAAAGACAAAAGATGAACGGCTTTATTTAGACACAATTACCATAGATTTATTTTGGGAGTTTGTATAAATGTTAACACTAAAAAAAAACTGTTTATTTGACCGCACATGTCACCGGTTTTTCATTTGTGCCGAGAATCATAGTGATGAAATGTTCTGTTATTCAAATCTGAAACGTTACGATCATGGATTTGATTTCATTATTATTATTATTTTTTCCCTACGTTTACAGACAGGCTTGGAGCAATACCAGGCCTGGCCACAGTGTGTCACTATAGAGCTACTGGCATATAAACAAGTACAATGTTATGTTTTGACTGCAATTATGGCAGTGTCTCCAAAACCTGCTTCTCTTTTGTACCATGTCATCCTATGAAAAAAATATTGACACTGTTCCAAGTCATAGGACGGCAATGACTGTGGGAATGCTTGTTGCTATGGATACTGTATTTATTCTTTTTTTTTTTTTCAAGTTGGGGGATGTAACTTTTACAAAAGATGTGGCTCTTTCACAGTCAATTGTTTACTTTTTTGTTTGTTTTATTTCCGTACTTTAAATCCTGTTTATGTGTCTTTTTGCCTTGTGCACACTGGGGCCTAGTTTTACTGCAAATGGCAAATAAATGAATCTGAATCAGACGTTGTGGCAGTAAAACCTTATAGTTCCCACTATGCGCGGTACAGGCCGCCGAGAACAAACGTAAACAACAATGGCAATGGCATATTTTTAGTGGTAGGGGAAACCGGAGTTCCCGGAGGAAACCTACGCAGACACGGGGAGAACATGCAAACTCCACTCAGAAAGGCCCTGGTCCGACCGGGATTCGAACCCAGGACCTTCTTGCTGAGAGGCGAGAGTGCTATCCACTCAGCCACCGTGCCGCCAAAGCTCCAGTTTTCTTTTCCATTTTCGCCGCTGCTGTTGAAGTAAGTAAGTATTTATATACCGCCTTTTCACTGCAGATCTGAGTCTCAAAGCGGTTTACAAGTGTTATTTTTATTTTTTTGGGCATTTGTCTCTCACTCCACACAGAGATGGGACCGGGGGCACCAGTACAGGAGGCGCATGCCAGACCTATTGTACATATTTTTAGTGGTAGGGGAAACCGGAGTACCCGGAGGAAACCTACGCAGACACGGGGAGAACATGCAAAGTCGACTCAGAAAAGCCCTGGTCCGACCGGGATTCGAACCCAGGACCTTCTTGCTGAGAGGCGAGAGTGCTATCCACTCAGCCCCTGTGTGCTCTTGCTACTGTCATGTATGTGCGCTGCAACTTTGATTTTCTCCCCCCGCTGTGGCACAATGAAATGATATCTCATCTTAATTTATCTTATCTTAAAAAGTCACATCCTGTCTGACATTACCGACAGTTTGTGACATGCCCGGAGCGTCCCTCGCACGTGTTTAAGTGGAAAAGACATGTTGTTGTTGCTCATAATCAGCGGTAGGAGCCCATTGATTGCGGTGAGATCGTCGCCATACATCACGGTAGGAGCAGGACTGGTGTTGATTAAGACTCCCGCGGGGGAAGGTTTAAAGCACAGAAATTGTAATCACGCTGACTTTGAAGGAGGAGGCTATTTTTATCCGAGTGGGTTTGTGTCCGCGGCTCCGTTAGGACAACACTGGACGTCTCAATGTAAGTCTGGTCACCGGCGAGACCACGGGGGCTGGAAAGAGGAGAGACATGAGTAGGTTTTAATAATAATAATAATAATGTTTTAGTTTAATAAAGGGATTTTCAGAACTCAAAAACGCGTCACACTCCATACATATCTGTAGTGGTAATAAACTACTAATGGAGAATTCTGACAGAAGCGAGGCAACCAGTCTACCAGTCAATAGCTGCGTTTCCATTGAGCATCAAATTTCGAAATTTGAATTTGCGCATCATAAAATGTCTAATGGAAACGCGCAAATTTCGAATAAACCACAGTTTTTCGATAAAAAGTTAATGCGCTTAAAATCGGTGGTTTTTTGGACGTATCGAAATTAAGTTTTTCGCAAAACGGCAATGGAAACACTTATTTCGATATAGCGGAGGAAGCCGAGCTGCTTTATTCAGTGAGTTTTGGCTGCGCTTCGTGTGGAGACTTGGGAGATTAGTGGGAGAGGCATGGGGGAGAGACGGGGAAGAGGCATGGGGGAGAGGCATGGGGGAGAGGCATGGGGGAGAGACGGGGGAGAGACGGGGGAGAGGTATGGGGGAGAGACGGGGGAGAGACGGGGGAGAGGCATGGGGGAGAGACGGGGGAGAGACGGGGTAGAGGCATGGGGGAGAGACGGGGGAGAGACGGGGGAGAGGCATGGGGGAGAGACGGGGGAGAGACGGGGGAGAGGCATGGGGGAGAGACGGGGGAGAGACGGGGGAGAGGCATGGGGGAGAGACGGGGGAGACAGGCAAGACCCGTGTCTATGGTTCTGTGCGCGCGTCTATGGTCCGCGCTCGGTACATGACCACGGCGTTCGTGGAGCTGTCAAAGCAGCCACAGTTTCTCCCGGGGTCAGAGGTCAGAGAGGATGAGAGCCGCAGCAGAAGTCAAGACATTAATATATCTCACGTAAATCAAAGTGTTGTTTACTTCTGTTGCCATGTTGACGTACTAGAAACTAGTGAATAAACGCGCGAAAATAGTGTATACTTATTCGAATATGTCTTAATGGAAACGGCCGCTTTTGCGAATTACAGGTTTTTTCGAATTTTGAAATGTATCAAAAAAGTTTTTGCGCATTATTCAATGGAAACGCAGCTTATGTCATCGGCCCCTCTGACCGCACCTGCCAGTCACTCACACGCGCACACACACACACACACACACACACACACACACCAGACTCATTCTAATGCGGGTGAAGTTTCTAGCCTAAAGACACAATGACAGTTTGACAGCCGCAGCCGCCCCACTGTGTTGTTCTGCACCTTGTGTTCCCAAAGGTCTCCCATCGCAGCGCTAACCAGGCCCTTCCCTGCACAGCTTCAGAGGTCGCGGATCTGACTTTTGCACACGGTTATAGCCACATAATTTTAAAGCTACCCTGCAAAAAAAAAATAAAAAAAAATAAAAAATGAGGTAATAGCAAGTTTGAATCAAGTTTTTATTTTATTTTAATTTTGAGCACATTCTGACTGTCTTCCAGAAATACAAATCTTGGTTTAACCCTTGTGCCTTCTTCAGGGTAAAACAATCTAAACATCAAAAAAAAAATCCCAAATCATATTTTAGAGTTGGATTTTGATGATTTTCCCCAACTCGACTAAGGTGTTTTTCTTCTACATCTAATCATTTGTGGCGGGTTGTTTTGACCCAAGAACAGCACAAGGGTTAACAAGGAGCTGATCCGTGTAATCACGCCGCATCTGTGCATTAGTCAACTTTGTATTTGTGTCATCGGGCAAGGCACTGCACAACAACCCCAAATGAAAACAGGTTAGTAGGTTATCCGGTGAGTTCAGGCTCGCAGTATGTCGCTGTTGTTGCAGAAGGTGCGTGGGATCCATAGACGACATCATCTGCAATGGGCGCTCGGGGCATCTGCTGCTTTTTCCCTTTATGCTAACGTGAATAAATGCATACATCTATATCCATGCTAATACACTGCCTCACTAACGCCACACAAGCTTGGGAACATGGCGGGCCGCTGATTTCAATGATTGGCGCAGGGAGTTCAGCACCACGGACAGCAACACAGCCTTATCATTTCATTAGCTGGTGGTGAAACAACGAAGCCACGGCGGCTAGTACAGAAAACACGGTGACTGCACTAACTGTGTTTGAGTAGCTGCTTGTACAGGACTAAACATATTAGGACTATGGGTCATTTTGGGCGAGTGTTCCAAGAATTAAATAAATAAATAAAATATGGTAAAAGGCTTGGACAATGGAGCAGTTTTTTTACAATGGGGCTTGAGAAGAACCAGTTTGAAAACCAATGTCCAAAAAGAGAAAAAATTGTGTTGGGTTTTGTGGATACTTGCACCAATAGTTACAAGTCTAGTTTAGTTAAAAACAAAAATGGTACTAAAAACGGAAGGTACAATAGAAGAGAAATTGTACCCAGTCTGTAAATTATATATTTTTATTATATATGTATATACTGTATATATATTTTTTTTTATGAGCAGATGTATAGAAATGTGTCAGAAAATGCAAAAATATGAAGCCCAATTTTGTTGGGATATTCACCAAACGCAAACCATGTGTAATCTACATCTCAGCTCTAACATCTCACAGCTTGGAAGCAAAAGGCAGATGACATTCCCACCAAAAAAATAAAAAAAAACATCCATCCTTCCTTTTTCTTCCGCTTCATCCGTTGCCGGGTCGTGGGCAAAAGACACGCGTGGACACGAAACAAAAACGAAAAATATATAAGAATGGTGGAAGCAAAATACGGCTTTCCGCATGGCCTCGGTCCTCGTTCTACAGCCTGAGTCCTGGACCTACAGTGCGTCCACTGGGTTTTTAGAGTATTTCCTTCCAGATACAGGAGGGTCTAAGAACAGAAATGATTCAGGACACCATATTTATGGTCTCAATGGCTGTATGTATTATTTATCCTTGCATTTCCATTGATTCTCTGATCTGTGTTGGCGAATCGACAGCTTTGCCGAGTCCTCCGAGGTAACTACAGGTTTGTATTTATGTCTAGGACGCCCTCAAAAATGAGAACGATTCGCCTTAAGGGGCTTTGCTTCAATGAAAGAAAATAATAATAATTGTTGTCACTGTAGGAATTACAAGGCCGTACCGCTTTGTTTGTGTGTGTCGACATTACAGAGAACAATAAGCACTAATCACACGTGTTTTGTCATTTCTTTTCATCTTTGTAATTCACTGAGCTGTGGCGAAGTCGACTGGTCCTTCAAAACACCACTCATTGTCCGTTACTCACATAAAAAAAAAAAAAACACTCCACAAAGCGATGGCTGCCCACCTGCTTTTCTCATGGAGGTTTTTGCTTTGTCTGCGGTGACCTCCGTGTAACAAACCATGTGAAAAACCATGTGACAGTGTCTCTGTACAAACTCAAACTCACTGAATTTCTCCATCGGTGAGATAAAGGATTGATTGATTGATGTTCAACAACAGGTTAGCCACAAAAGCCACAGGAAAATAATAATGTACAGCCACAATTACTGCTAATGAATACTTATGAGCAATTGTATTATACAAGGGCTATTTTTCTATTGTATGATTACATTTATGTCTGTACGTGTGTATGTATGTATGTGTGTGTGTGTATGTACGTGTGTGTGTATGTACGTGTGTGTGTATGTATGTGTGCATGTATGTATGTGTGTGTGTATGTACGTGTGTGTATGTACGTGTGTGTGTATGTACGTGTGTGTGTATGTATGTGTGCATGTATGTATGTGTGTGTGTATGTACGTGTGCGTGTATGTACGTGCGCGTGTATGTACGTGTGTGTGTGTATGTACGTGTGTGTGTATGTACGTGTGCGTGTATGTACGTGCGTGTGTCTACATGTGTGTGTATGTACGTGTGTGCGTGTATGTACGTGTGTGTGTATGTACGTGTGTGTGTATGTACGTGTGTGCGTGTATGTACGTGTGTGTGTATGTACGTGTCTGTGTATGTACGTGTGTGTGTATGTACGTGTACGTGTGTGTGTATGTACGTGTGTGTGTGTACGTGTGTGTGTACGTGTGTGTGTATGTACGTGTGTGTGTGTATGTACGTGCGTGTGTATGTACGTGTGCGTGTATGTACGTGTGTGTGTATGTACATGTGTGTGTATGTACGTGTGTGTGTAAGTGTGTGTGTATGTACGTGTGCGTGTATGTACGTGTGTGTGTATGTACATGTGTGTGTATGTACGTGTGTGTGTAAGTGTGTGTGTGCGTGTGTCAGAGAGTGTGCATGGGAGCGTGTGTGTATTTGTCTGTGGTTTGGGTGGGTCTGTCGGGTGGTCTGGGGGAGGGGTCTTGGGTCGGCGGGATTGTTTTTAACCAAACTGTAAAGCACTTTGTATTGCATCTTTTGTAAGAAAAGCGCTTTATTAATAAAATTTGATTGATTGATTGATACAATTGTTATTTTTGGGCATTTCTTCTCTCACTCCGCACAGAGATGGATGTGCATGTTTTTAGTGGTAGGGGAAACCAGAGTACCTGTCCAACCGGGATTCGAACCCAGGAGCTTCTTGCTGAGAGGCGAGAGTGCTATCCGCTCAGCCACCGTACCGTGGCAGAGTGGATAGCCTCAACTCAGCCACTGGGTTGAGGCTATCCCCAGCCAAAACAGGGTCTTTCTGAGTGGAGTTTGCATATTCTCCCTGTGTTTGCGTAGGCATTTGCAGGATGGGTCAAATGCAAGTCCCCTATGCGGATAAATAAAGTATCCGAGTAACAATATTTGACTCATTTACTTGGTAATTACATTATTTGATTTTCTTGAGGTTTAAAAGTTTGGTACCCCAGCTTTAATAGTGGGGATATTGTATTTTATCTCACACATTATGCAAAGATTTGGGAAAATGAATCACAAAATTAGGTTGTATTTTACAACAAAAAGTGTATTTTCTGGTGTTTTGCGCTCACTCCAAACCCTCACCTCCAAACGGCAGCTTTTTAATCTCATCGCCTCTGTCTTTACACTGTATACAGACTTTGACAATCTTCTGTGTCTTGATTCTATTTTTACCCACGTTTGATCCTTGGAGTTTGCTTCGTCAGGCAGTCGTGCGTTTCGCGAATCAAATCCAAACCGACGCTACAGTATAGTTAGTCAGATGAAAAGGATTCTTGCATATTAAAACAAACATCAAAATGAAAGCGAGACGGTTCACAGCTGCTCTCTTAATGATTTACCCTTTCTGATGTTTTGATAATCCCAGCCTCCAACTCACAGCCTTCACAGATGTCGATAATTCAGTGAGCTTTGGTCTTGTTCAATGGGACGTACAAGAGTGAAACATTTACCAGTTGGGGTTAATTCTGCGTCTGCTGTCGGGGCGTGTCCACGGAGGGTTTGTGGGATCTCTCGTTTTCAATTTTCCGGAATCAGGACCATATTCCGAAGGGAGATGAAGAGGGTGGCGTGAGGTAACTGGCGGTGGGATAAAAAAAAAAAAAGCAAGACGGATGTGAAAATGAAAAACAAATTATGTTCCCAAATATCCCGAAACTTGGAGAAACTCATCCCCAGCTCATTACGCACTTTTCTAACTTTTTGACCGTTGTTATTTGTTATTATCCATTAGCATATTCGTTGCACAATAATGACCTAGTCCTGCATTTGATACTTTTCTATTGATCTTAAACTTCAGGGCCTGAATCTCCAGCCGATCAATCTGTCTATCAGTCAATCTATTTGTCTCTTTATCGATCTGTCTCTCTCTCTGTTTATCTGTCTGTCTCTGTACTTGTCTCTCTGTCTATGTGTATATCTATCTCTCTCTGTCTGTTTGTCTATCTACCCCTCTATCTATCTGTCTCTGTCTGTCTCCCTCTATCTATCGGTCTCTCCATTTGTCTTTCTACCCATCTGTATCTCTGTCTGTCTCTCTGTTTGTCTTTCTACCCCTCTATCTGTCTCGCTGTCTTTTTTACCTATCGATCTATCCGTATCTCTGTCTTTCTACCCATCTATCTATCCGACTTTCTGCTCCCCTATATCTGTCTGTCTGTCTCTCTATCAATCTAAAAAAAATGTTTATTTGAATAGGTTGACCCATCATTCACTACTGTTGTAAATAAAAACACACATGTAACGTTGTGTTTTTCAGTTTGTACGCTTTTTGGGAAAGGCTTTGATTGAAGTGATTAACCGCAGCAGTTGGGGAGTTCTGAAGTGGCCAGCAATAAGTCTAAATTGGAAATTACTGTATCACCTGTGGAGACGGCTCAAAGCGGCAGCAGCAAGGGGTTGTCTGGGCTGGGGAAAAGTGGGCCAAAATTCAAGCAGAGAGGAATAATATGCTTGTTAATGGTTATAAGAATGTGAGTGATTTCAGGTTCAAGGTTGTGCTAACCAATTCCGTGGAGCGTGCCCTTAACCCCACAGCACCGTCTGTCATGGTTGAAGGTTATTTCCCATTTTGTTTTGTAATTTGCCAACTCCTGTGTGTTCTTTAGTAAGTAAGTTTTTATTTATATACCGCCTTTTCACTGCAGATCTGAGTCTCAAAGCGGTTTACAATTGTTAATTTTGGGCATTTGTCTCTCACTCCACACAGAGATGGGAGCGGGGCCAGTACAGGAGGCGCATATGTGGTAAAAATTATACATATTTTACCACATATTTTTAGTGGTAGGGGAAACCGGAGTACCCGGAGGAAACCTACGCAGACACGGGGAGAACATGCAAACTCCACTCATAAAGGCCCTGGTCCGACCGGGATTCGAACCCAGGACCTTCTTGCTGAGAGGCGAGAGTGCTATCCACTCAGCCACCGTGCCGCCGTTTAGTTGTACTTCCTGTTTCCCGATTACCTGCCCTGCCGTCATGTGTCTCACCTGTGTCTCGTTAACTCTGGTTTTTAGCCCCTTGTCAATCCGAGTCTGTTTTAGTTCCTGTCTTCAGACCCTCTTTTAGCCGCCTTTCCACCGCAGAAACTTCAGGGTAATTTTCCAGGGTGTGTCCACTGCAGGAACTTCCCCCACAGGGCCAATTACTGGAACTTTTACGGGGCCCAACAGAGTCCCTCCTCCATGCTAGGTGCTCCGTTGGGCCCTGGTGGGACTTGAGGTTAACCTGGCGCTGATTGGCTAAAGCTAGCGCAGGCTCTGACACAAACGGAAAGCAGCATTAGCCTAGCAGACACCACCGGAAACAGGGAACAGCATTGATTCAGACGAGGTTTGAGGCATCGCAGCGAAATGAAAAGATATATTAAGACATATCAGCTTCACCTCAAAGCCTGAGTGGAGTTTGCATGTTCTCCCCGTGTCTGCTCAGGTTTCCTCCGGGTGCTCCAGTTTCCCCTACCACTAAAAACATGCACAATAGGTATGAATGTAAATGCGAGAGTGAATGGATGGTGTTGGAGCTGATGATCCAGTGTGTTCTGGACTCGCTTCCTCCATCACCGTGTGTGGAAGGATTGGAACAATATCTGAACTCTGAACATTGTAAAGCACTTTGGGTGACCTTGGTCTGTAAAATGCGCTATATAAATAAACATTACTTACTTACTGGGGATTTATCACACTCCAAAACAAGCCATGAAAAGTTTTAATAAACTGAATCTAGACTATAAAAACCCAACCCAAAGACCACAACTACCATTACAGATCCTTGCAGAATAAATTCAGGCAAACAATAGTAATAATAAAAGTTTACAGCAGCAGAGATGGAGCAGTCGCTTGGTTCGGACCATTTTCTCTGCTCTGGTCCAAAGTAAAATTCGAAATGCTTCATTAGCATTTGTCAAAAAGTTTGCATTCCTCCAGTGGATTTTCGCCTGATCCTCTTGGTTTGGACCATGAATCCTCTCTGCTCTGGTCTGGACCAGTGTACAACCATGGACATGAAATGAACTCAGGCAGAGTAAATACAACAACAACTGTTTCAGAGCTACTTAGGACTTGTTGCCGTTTGCCACATTGTCAAATTTGGTCGTTGAAAGCTGCTTCCCAAAAATAGAATTGATCTTTTTTTTCATATATATATATTTTTTCATGACTGCATTCTACTGGTCTAACACACTTTTTTTTTGGTGTAATCAGGATGAGATTTGGCATATGGATAGGATTCATCTCACAAGGTAAATTTGACATTTATAAGACGGAAAGCCGCTCCTCCACACAGCCCAATATCCAACACAATTACCATTCCTGTGGCCGACACACACCTGTGGCTTGTTTGTTCCCGGTTCAGTAATTACAGACGGTTTCTAAACAAGGAGAGAAGAGGTTGTTCTAGCCAAGACCAGGCTAGCATAGCATACCCCCCAACACGCTACGTTGCACCGCAGCCCCCGAATACTCACATCACAAATTAAATCTCCGTTTAGTTTCCCTGATATCTCATTCCGGCCTCGACTCATCTTATCTGTACTTAAAAAAAGTTGCCTCGGAGCGGTGATGAGGAGAAGCGGCTGGGGAGGGGGAGGTTGGATGGGGAGAGGTGGGGATGGGGGGATGACAGATTAATTCGAATGGGTGAGGAATATGTCTTTGTGGTGGCGAGGCGTAAGATAATGTCGGAGATGGGAGAGAAGAGAAAGATTGAAAGGTGCCACGGGCGATCGACGGTAGCTGGAGATGCAGAAGGGAACAAAAGGAGAACCACATAGAAAGATAAAAAGACACACAAAAAACTGTGAAAGAAACACGTTTAGGTATTTGTAAAAACCGGAAGTTAAAATATGAATACAGGTTCGTCTGGAATATTCATGAATATTCAAGAATCAAGCCTTGTTTTCTTAATGACTTAGGCCAATTACTTTTGTAATTCAATTATTATTTTTATTTTGTTAGTCGCCCTGAAGCAGCGACAAACATTCAGCAGACAATACAAGCACAGTTATTTGAAGAGAAAATAAAGAAATATAAATTGAGAAATACCAAGGGCTCGGAGATAGATAGATAGATATATACTTTATTGATCCCGAAGGAAATTGTGCACTCGTCCCTTGCTCGCAATCATACAAAGATACATACATAGGTTAGAATTAAAAGATGCAAAAGTTAAAAACGAGACAATAAATACATTAAAAACATTAAAAGAGAAGTTGAGGCACTGCAACCCTGCTCCTCCCTGAAGTGGCTTTGTTATAGAGCCTGATGACGTTGGGGACAAAAGAGTTTTTTAGTCTGTCCCTGGAGCACCTCAGAGAGAGGAGTCTGGAGCTCATGGTGCTTCTCTGGCGGGAAAAAAATGAATTTAGTGGGTGGCTCTGGTTGGACAAGATCACCCTGATCTTGGAGAGCGTTCTTTGCTCTACCACCTCCTCCACTGAATCTAGACCCAGACCCACCACAGAGCCCGCCTTTCTAATGAGCCGGTTCACTCTCTCAGTGTCCCTCTTTCGTGCACTGCCCCCCCAACAGACAACTGCATAGAAAAGGACACTAGACACAACAGACTGATAAAACATGTAGAGAAGCTTATTACAGACCCTGAAAGATGCCAATCGCCTCAAAAAGTACATCCTACTCTGCCCCTTCTTGTACACAGCGTCCATGTTGGCTGCCCAGCTCAGCTTGTTGTCCAGCTGCAGCCCCAGGTACTTATAGGTGGAAACCACTTCCACAGCAGTTCCCTCGATAATAATGGGCTGCAGAGAGGGTGGTGCCCGGCGAAAGTCCAGCACCACCTCCTTAGTTTTGGCTGAGTTTAAAAGAAGCTTGTTCTGCTGGCTCCACTCCACAAAGTTCTCAACCAAGCCTCTATACTCCCCTTCATCACACTGGGTGATGAAGGGGATGTGCAGTGTCATCTGAGAACTTCTGCATGTGGCATGTCTCAGAGTTGTAGCAGAAGTCAGTCGTATAGAGGGTGAAGAGGAGGGGCGAGAGCACAGTGCCCTGTGGTGCACCCGTGCTACAGGTCACTGTTGAGGACCTACAGCCCCCCCCTCGCACGTACTGGGGCCTGTCGGTTAAATAATCCGTGACCCAACGCACAAGAAGAGGGTCCACATCCATGATGGTAAGCTTCTCCTGGAGAAGGATGGGATGGATGGTATTAAAAGCACTGGAGAAGTCAAAGAAAAGCATCCTAACAATGCACCCTCCCACATCCAGGTATGTGAGGGCACGATGTAGCAGGTAGAGGACTGCATCCTCGACCCCCACCCTCTCCTGGTAGGCGAACTGAAGAGGATCCCTCGTCGTCTCCACTTGGGGCCGCATGATCTGCAGGACCAGTCGCTCAAAAGTTTTCATCACATGTGATGTAAGAGCGACTGGCCTATAGTCATTAAGCACCAGAGGGCGTCCCTTCTTGGGGACCGGGACGATGCAAGACGTCTTCCATAGAGAAGGAGCTGGAGAGGGCCTGGAGGCTAAAGTAGTGTAGTGACAGTAGTGCCCGTGGTGATCGGTGCACTCGGGGCAGTGAACAACCTCGGGTATCTCGGTCCAGAAATGTGCAGTGCTAGGAACAGAAAAGATCCTGCACAGAACCCTCAATCTCCCAGGGCTCTGTAGAGGACCCGAGTTTAGAGAGGGATAACTGACCGCGGAGGGTGAAATGTGAGATTTTTCATATATATATACAATAGGTATATAAATATAAGATAAAATTGATTCTAAAAAAGAGAAAAAAACATACTACAATATAATTTAAAATAAATAATGGCTATAATAATATCCTGTCCTTCTCCTAGTCCAGGGGTGGCCAACAAGTCAGAGACAAAAAGCCAATTTTTTTTCTGTGTTACAGCAAAGAGCCACATCATACAATTGTGCACTACATAAACATCACCCCAACCCTTACACACGCACGCGCACGTACGCACACACACACCTCTGCTCAGACAGATTTATTATAAATGTCACACATCAACATGATAATGACAGAAATGGACTCCTACAGTACTAAAGTGCTGGACTCGACTCTCCCCGGTTTGCGGTTGCTTCCTCGCTTTAGCCGCTCCCCTGTACTTTTTATTAATGGTTCTAACCGGGCGAGTCGATACCAAAACAATCTGACGTCAGCAAACATCAATTATGATTCCGAAATGAATGCTTTCAATCTCTAACCAATAAAAAAAAATCGAGTTTCAACCCAGTATTCAGCAGAAACACAACTGTCTTTATCGAACCATGATTCACTCTGACTGCGTTTAGTGAAAGATATAGATTTGACACATAACACCAACACCACTTTAGCTGATTTAGAACAAAGAACAGAGTCACAAAGCGGTTTACAATTTTTTTTTTTTTTTGGGCATCTGTCCTCTCACTCCACACAGAGATGGGAGCGGGGTCGCCGAACATGAGGCGCATTCCAGACCTGTTGTACATATTTTTAGTGGTAGGGGAAACCGGAGTACCCAGAGGAAACCTACGCAGACACGGGGAGAACATGCAAACTCCACTCAGAAAGGCCCTGGTCCGGCCGGGATTCGAACCCAGGACCTTCTTGCTGAGAGGCGAGCGTGCTATCCACTCAGCCACCGTGCCGATCCTCTACTGTCTTTCTCCTAGTGTTATGCCGGTCCTCTCCTGTCTTTCTCCAAGTGTTATGCCGGTCCTCTACTGTCTTTCTCCAAGTGTTATGCCGGTCCTCTCCTGTCTTTCTCCAAGTGTTATGCCGGTCCTCTACTGTCTTTCTCCTAGTGTTATGCCGGTCCTCTCCTGTCTTTCTCCTAGTGTTATGCCGGTCCTCTCCTGTCTTTCTCCTAGTGTTATGCTGGTCCTCTCCTGTCTTTCTCCTAGTGTTATACCGGTCCTCTCCTGTCTTTCTCTAAGTGTTATGCCGGTCCTCTCCTGTCTTTCTCCTAGTGTTATGCCGGTCCTCTCCTGTCTTTCTCCTAGTGTTATGCCGGTCCTCTACTGTCTTTCTCCAAGTGTTATGCCGGTCCTCTCCTGTCTTTCTCCTAGTGTTATGCCGGTCCTCTCCTGTCTTTCTCCTAGTGTTATGCCGGTCCTCTCCTGTCTTTCTCCTAGTGTTATGCCGGTCCTCTCCTGTCTTTCTCCTAGTGTTATACCGGTCCTCTCCTGTCTTTCTCCTAGTGTTATGCCGGTCCTCTCCTGTCTTTCTCCTAGTGTTATGCCGGTCCTCTCCTGTCTTTCTCCTAGTGTTATGCCGGTCCTCTCCTGTCTTTCTCCAAGTGTTATGCCGGTCCTCTACTGTCTTTCTCCAAGTGTTATGCTGGTCCTCTGCTGTCTTTCTCCTAGTGTTATGCCGGTCCTCTACTGTCTTTCTCCAAGTGTTATGCCGGTCCTCTACTGTCTTTCTCCAAGTGTTATGCTGGTCCTCTACTGTCTTTCTCCAAGTGTTATGCCGGTCCTCTACTGTCTTTCTCCAAGTGTTATGCCGGTCCTCTCCTGTCTTTCTCCAAGTGTTATGCCGGTCCTCTACTGTCTTTCTCCAAGTGTTATGCTGGTCCTCTACTGTCTTTCTCCAAGTGTTATGCTGGTCCTCTACTGTCTTTCTCCAAGTGTTATGCCAATCCTCCGTAAAATTACCTCTATTTACTACGGAATTGATTGCCGTCTTGTAAATAGATATGCTTAACGTATTTCTGGTACATGACCCGTTAAGGATCTGGCAACAACTCTGGGACCACCAGTTGAGAACCACTGAGATCAGCTGTTATTAATGTCACAGAAATGGCTCGCTTCCTGGAGCTTATTAAGGACAATCAGTATCACAGAAAACATCCAGAGACCGGTGTCATATATGGAGGTAAACATAATGAAATCCTAAATCATTGTCTAATATCGCAACGCATTGATTTAAAAGCCTTGTATAGTCCCATAAAGTCAAACAGTCTATCTGACTGTGGAATCAAGGCAATAGAAATTATGTGTTACAAATTGCTAATCTATAAACTAATCACTAAAGCTTGGATCCCACTGGCCCTGTTTCCATTACGCTTTAGAATGGTTTTCCATATCCTAGCAACCTACCAATAATAAACCAGTATCTGTGGACATTCCTTGATGACCATGGCCTCCTACACTAGCAACTACATCTACATCATAGACTCATCCTTAACAAAACCCAGTGGACCCAATCCCATCCTGACCCCCGTCCCATCTGCGCCGGCGTCTCTGTGTTGTCCACTTGTGTTGTCCACTTGGGTTGGCCTGACTTCTGACAGCCCCTTCCAGTGAAACGAAAACATCCGCTGCCTCAAAGCCATCAGGCTCCATTGTCAAAATCCGTACAAGTAAAAACTGTTCTGGGGCTATACTTCTGTGCTTCTGCCAGTTCAAGTCTCGCTGTATTTACTTATTTATTTTCAGTTTTCTATAGCCCTAATCCTTCTGGGTGGCATCATCGCATTAGCAGCGGAAAGTTTAAAAAAAAGATTTATATATGAACTGGTCTTGACCTAGAAAGAGTAGTAGTAGTAGTTGTAGTATAGCATTTAATAGTAGTCACAGTAATGTAACTCAGGGTTATTTATCAATCAATCAAATCAATCAAATTTGATTTATAAAGCGCTTTTCATACAAAAAGTGTAACACAAAGTGCTTTACAGTTTAGTTAAAAACAATCCAACATGCCCAGCCCTAAACCCTCCTCCCCACAGACCCCCCCAAAACCACATTTATAATTATATATACAACCACATGCGTATACACACACACACATATACACCCATACACACACACACACACACACACACACACACACACACACAAGTATAAAGTCATAACAGGTAAAATAGGTAAAACAATAAAAAGAAATGGGGCTGGGAGCAGATGTAACCGGCTGAAGAAGCGTCATCCAAGGAGCCATCTGCACCAGGAGCAGAGAGCCGGCTGCAGCCACAGGGAACGACACAGGACCCAGAGGAGAGAGGGGCCCCAGACCCCACCAGGCCCAGGACTCAGACCCCATAGGACCCAGAGGAGAGAGGAGGCCCCAGACCCCCACTGGATCCAAGAGCCAGACCCCCGAAGCCACAGCAGACCCCAGCTCTCAGTGTAGAGGGCTCCTCCAGAGGAAACACTGGGGACACTAAAACAATACAATAATACAATAGAAAGTTTATGCACTATTTTGAAATATCCCTATTGAGATATGTTTCATTTTTAGTTTCAGTTTTTGTGTGTGTGTGGAAATGGGATTGTGTTGTTATCCAGTACCAATAAAAAATAAAAAAATAAATCCCTTATTATTATTTGATGCTTTGGGATGGATTCTCTTTGTTTTTTTGCTCCCTTTACAAAGATTTAATTAAAAAACTAGCGTGAAAATTAGTGATAAAACCAAAGAGTTTGAGAGTGGGGAACAGTATAGAAAAATATTCAATACCTAAACTTAGCTTGTGTAGTATCAAGCTAGCCTGGCCTTATCCATCCGTACACTCCGCTCAATCATTTCACTGCATGTAACGTCTGGGTCTGGTCCCTGTGTTAGCAATTACAATCGGTTGAATTTCGACCGACCAATCAGCGAGCGTGGGAGGCGGGTGTTGTAGTTAGATGTGGGTGACGTCAAGAGTTTGTGTCGAACGGGCAGGTTGTAGTTTGGCAATGGTGAAGAATGCGATAGTAAAGTATTCCGGTCTGGTTCTATCAAGAAATTGGAGCAAGAGGAATGTTTAGCAAATGTAATTGCTGGAAAAAATTGTGGCGCTACTCCCCGCGGGCTCCGTTAGCGGCAAAGGAGATGGCTAGGCTAACTGCTAAATGCTAACTGCTAACAACAGACTCGGGCGCATTACATACGTCACGGTAAACTCAGATCCAATCGTTTCAATCTGCAAAAGGAGTTTGTAAACGGAGCTCAGTGGAGCACTTCCAGACCTTAGTACGAAATGTAATTTGTACTATGGTGTGGCACGACCAGGCTAGTATCAAGCCATTTCAGCTATTTTTTTTTTACTAAATAAGGAAAAGTGCAAAAAGTGATTTAGATCATTTTATTCTGATTATTATACCACCTTTTCCCTGTCACATATCTCCAACACTAATCCATCCTCTCCTCTCTTCTCTCTCTCTCTCTGCCCTCCGTCCAGATATTATATCGAGCTTTTGGTAATTTGTGTTTCCGTGGCAACCCGAGCCAAGTCCTTGCTGGTGGAGGTGGGGATGGTGGAGACGAGCGAACTGAGCGAGGCTGCAGTGTACCAGCTTTTTCACGAAGAGAACACTGTGAGTGTGTTTTTTCCATCCCGGCTTCAGTTTAAGACAAACTTTTGGACCATCCCAGAACCTCTATCTCAATCTCTGTGTGTCCTGATGCAGATGTAGAAGTAACTAAGTACTTGTAACTGTACTTGACTTCTGCGCCATCCCAGAACTTCCACAGGGCCGTCTCTGTCACTTGTTCCAGCCTCTGTAGCAGCGCACACAAAGTACTGTAATTGTACTTTACTTCACTCTGGCATTTGACTGTGTGTATTTTTTTTGCTATCAGTGAGTCATGTTTTGAAAGTTTATGACAAATATTTAAAGATGACCGTGGATTTGAAAAGACAAGGCCATAGACCCTTGTTTTGTCTATGGCAAAAACTTGATGTTTTTGCTTAGTTTTTTATTTAATGATAATAATGCATATGTTTTATTGTGCTTTTTGTACACTCAAAGACGCTTCACATGTCATCATTCATTCAATGCATACATGGTGTTGGTAAACACACACTGACAGAAGCGAGGAAACCAGTCTGTGCCATTTACCCTCCGACCACCACCAACCATTCACACACACACCAGACTCATTCTAGGCAATCAGGGTAAAGGATCTTGCCTAAGGACACAACGGCAGTTTGGCACTTTACAGCCGCAGCCGCCCCACTGTGGAACCTGGTGATCACAGAGGTTAAGTGTCTTGCTCAAAGACCAATGCTCTACCAACTGATCCACTGTCGCCTCATTTGAATATGTAGCACTTTGAGGGTTCTTGGAAATATAAGGTGTAAAAGAAAACAAATTAATTATTATTATTGTTATTATTAGAGACAGTTCATACTCCATTCGGAGTAATAATAATAATACTCTACTTTCTGTATTCTTTAGAGTACAGCCGTTTTGTTTTGTTTACGACTTATGTTGTAAACAAGTCGTAATGCAAATGCCTTATTCTGTCGAAACCTCAGAAGCTATGCAGGGCGGTGCCTGGTTAGCACTGAGATGGGAGACCTATATGTCCTCCGAGATACCTACTGTTCTGATCAAGGCCTGTACAAAAAATTATTGAAATGTATTGAATTCAACTTCTGGGAACAGCGGGTGTCACAGTCTGGTGTGTGGGTGACCGGTCCCAGGTCACTGACCATCGTCAGTCTGACCCAGTGGGGGTGAGTCCCAGCTCCAATTTGCAATACCACCCCGGGCCGATGGGGGTGGACCCAGAATAAGTATTAGCCAATGCTAACATATAGCATCTTCGTACCTCTCGAAAACACCTTTACAGAATGGTCCAAAAGTTGGCTCTTGGCCCAAAGCTCCGTTCTACATGTGTGTCAATGCTGAGGGGGGTGTTTTGGACCAGTCTAGTTTAGTCGCTGTGAATTTTTGAAGTCTCTCGTTTAAATGAATGGAGCTCGCACAGACGTGTTTTTTCACATTTTCCAGCCCCCGCGGCCATTATACAGTCTATGGTCTGACCCAAGGCAGTTGTGACAACAACAATAGTCTACCACATCTGTGAATGGGGTTAATTGATGATGTCATGTGTTGTGTCTTTGAGCCTCATACAATCCACTACATACAGCTTATACTGTACACGTAGTGTGTAGTTTTATAATTATTGTTAGCTTTTTAGAATGGTCAGCTGTATTTTCACCTTGGAGAGACCCATGAGGAAACGCATTAGATTTATTAGATTTAAGCATGTTAATTGATTGAGCATGTTTGGCGCCCTAGGCCCGGGCGGGATGCTGTTGAGCACGGCGCTTGCTCGCGTGCATGATCCCCCCGGGGCCTAGGCACTGGTGACGGCAGAGGCAGTAGGCAAGCACGCTTCATGAGAGAAGGAGGAGGTTGGGGCGGCGGCGGCTTGCAGACTTCAGAAGACCGGGAAATGGGCGTCTCCGGCTTTTAACTTGCTGTCCTGGTGGTTATTGGTTGACTGGGTGTGGGCGTTGCTGGTATTGATGAGTCGAGGAAGAGCAGCCTGTGGCCTGACAGCAGCAGCCGGGTCTACCACGGTGAACTTTCGCGAAAGCTCCATTTCACCTTGGAGAGACCCATGAGGAAACGCATTAGATTTATTAGATTTAAGCATGTTAATTGATTGAGCATGTTTGGCGCCCTAGGCCCGGGCGGGATGCTGTTGAGCACGGCGCTTGCTCGCGTGCATGATCCCCAAAAAGGATGTTCAGCCAGCGCTGTAGCAGAGGAGTCTTTGAGCGAACTGAGAACATGCGCGCACGCGCATGTTCAGCCAGCCGCAGCAGAGGAGTCTTTGAGCGAACTGAGAACATGCGCGCACGCGCATGTTCAGCCAGCCGCAGCAGAGGAGTCTTTGAGCGAACTGAGAACATGCGCGCACGCGCATGTTCAGCCAGCCGCAGCAGAGGAGTCTTTGAGCGAACTGAGAACATGCGCGCATGCGCATGTTCAGCCAGCCGCAGCAGAGGAGTCTTTGAGCGAACTGAGAACATGCGCGCATGCGCATGTTCAGCCAGCCGCAGCAGAGGAATCTTTGAGCGAGCTGAGAATATGAGCGCACGCTCATATTCAGCCAGACGCTGAAGCAGAGGAATCTTTGAGCGTTGAGGAAAGTGCGTGCCGCCACCAGAATCTTATTGCTTACTTGCTTTGCAGGGAGCTTACGAGGAAGCCGGTAGACGTTGTGCTGCCATGATGACGGTCGCATCTGGCCTGATGTAGGTGGAGAAGCCGAAGAGGACCAGCGCCCCAGCTGTTGCAGAGAAGAGTGGGGGAGCCCCAGCGAGGTCGCGCGCGTGGCAGCGCCTATCCTGAAGGAGTGGGCTGTATAGAGCTGGGGAGACAAATTGCAGAGGAGCAGTAGGGATCTTAGCTGAGCTCTGAACCAGGTTGCTGTTATGGAAGGTTGACTGGAGTGAGAATTAGAGGTCCGTTACACTCGCCTCCGCGGCAAAAAGGAGATTTTAACGCATCATGGACCTGTAGGGGCAGAGAGATGTGTCGAAGCGAGCTATTATTGTGTTGCAGGCGCCTCTGATCTTTGAATGTTTGAGATGAAGGTTGAAATGGTCAGGGGACATTATGTTGGGTGAGAAGAGCGACCTTGTGTAATGCTTCCACTACGTCGAGATGATCGCGCATGACAGAGATCCTCTTTCTCTGCCACGTGTGATTCCGCAGCGCGCAGGCCACGACCACTGGGAATGTCTCGTGTAGGGCAGAGGAAATGCTCCGGTGGAAAGTAGCGGCTACGCTTGGCAAACCAATGGTCCTGGAAGAATCCCCCAAAACCCACGGAAGGGGCAGCGTCCGTGTAGAAGCGGAGACCTGTAGGGGCAGAGACATGTCGGAGAGGGCCATGATGTTGCAGGCGCCCTTACGCTTAGAATCTTGGGTTGGAGAGTAGATAATCAGGATAGTAGGATGGTCGGGAAAGCCGTGTCTCGGACCGCATGAAGGTTGAGTGAGCAATGGTGAGACGCTTATGCAGAGAAGCCGTAGAAGGAGAGCAGGAAGATGCTGCGAGGAGGGCAGACATGTACTTGGAAGATGAGCCGGAGTCCAGCGCCGCTGCAGGATGGGCGGCATGATGGGGAGCCTGCGATCAGAAGAGTGAAGAATACAGGTATGGATGCCTTTGATTAGGAGTCCGATTGACGGCTCAGCGCAGCTACTCGGCCAGCTGCATCTGATGAATCAGAAGATTTAGTAGAGAGAGGAAGCCTGACCGCCGAAGCGACCCTGGGAGCATGGGTGCGAGTCCAGCGCAGCGCGGCATACTCAGCCGGGCTGCATCCAGTAGAAGCAGGATAAGCTTCTGAGAGAGTGGGTTGCAGCAGTCGCAGTAGCAGTAGTGGCAGCAGCAGGAACCTCAGATAATAACGGCAATAGTCCTGTATCAAGCCGCGACAGTAGCAGCAGCGTCCTTAGAAAATAACGGTAATAATCCTGTATCAAAGCCACGGCAGTAGAATGTTGTAGTAGCTGTTCAGTGTTTCAGTAATCGAGATGCAAGTGAAGAGAGATGGCCAGGTAAATGAAGCAGCAGCAGCAGTAGTAGCAGCAGTACGCAGCAGCAGTAGCAGTATGCAGCAGCAGTAGCAGTAGCAGTAGCAGTATGAAGCAGCAGCAGCATCCGTAGATAATAACAGCAATGATCCTGTATCAAAGCCACGGCAGTAGAATATTGTTGTAGCTGTTTAGTGTTTCAGTAAAAGAGATGCGAAGTGAAGAGAGATGTCAAGTACATGAAGCAGCAGCAGCACGGCAGCAGATGCAGTATGAAGCAGCAGCAGTAGCAGCAGTAGCAGCAGTAGCGGTAGCAGTATGAAGCAGCAGCAGTAGCAGCAGTATGAAGCAGCAGCAGCAGCGGTTGCAGCATCCGTAGATAATAACAGCAATAATCCTGTATCAAAGCCAAGCAGTAGAATATTGTTGAAGCTGTTTAGTGTTTCAGTAAAAGAGATGCGAGTGAAGAGAGGTGTCAAAGTAAAAGAAGCAGCAGCAGCACGGCAGCAGTAACAGTATGAAGCAGCAGCGGCACCAATAGCAGCATTAGCGGCAGCAGTAGCAGCAGTAGCGGTAGCAGTATGAAGAAGCAGAAGCAGCATTAGCAGGATCAGTAGCACCACAATGCGATTCATACGAACAGAACGTGTCGCGCCAGCGTGCGCCGCTTGTCCCCGTGAGCCAGGTTACATACGTGTCCGAAAGAGCCAAGCCGTAGAGACAGGTGCCGCCCGGGAGCCCGCGGAGCGGCAGCGGCAGGAACAGCAGCAGCGGCACATGTAGTAGCAGGAGCAGCAGGAGCAGGCAGCAGGAACAGGCGGCAGCAGGAACAACAGCAGCGGCACATGTAGTAGTAGGAGCAGCAGGAGCAGGTAGCAGGGACAGGCAGCAGCAGGAGGAGCGGCAGCAGGAACAGGCGGCAGCAGGAACAACAGCAGCGGCACATGTAGTAGTAGGAGCAGCAGGAGCAGGCAGCAGCAGGAGGAGCGGCAGGAGGAACAGGCATCAGCGGGATCAGGCATCAGTAGGAACGGCAGCAAGGACCGCAGCAGCGGCGGTCAGAGAACCATGCCCATGGTTGTTTAAGAGCCTGAGGAAACAAATCAACCCGAATCCGAAACATTCCCATGCGAACAACAGATGTCCCCCGGAGCCATCTTCTGCTTTGGTTATGGCAGAGACGCATGAACGATCACTTTTCCACGCGTTCATTAGCTCCAACACCAATTCACACCCATTGCAGATTCACATTGGGCCCTTTTTCTTTCCGCTGCACTTTCAAAATGCAACAACTGCAGTTTAGTTACCAATTTAAAACTAGTGACCTAGCTATTTAAATGCATGGCCCCTCCTTCCTCCTGCAGATAGACGAATTTAAATACATTCATTTAACAATAGTGACCTGCGAGCAATGAGATTAATGCTGTAAAGATGGCGCCGTGGCAAGAGTTCTGGTGTGTGCCGTCTGGAGCACGATGGGGTAGACTTTGCACATTTTTTCCAACGTGGTTTTACTGCAAGTGGCAGAACATGAATCTGAATTAATGCACATTGCTCCTCTTATATCCCTCAGACATTGGAGATTGATGCCATTTAAGATGCATTGTCCCTCAGTTAGCTCAAACACGTGTAAAACGGAGCCTGCAGACCAAGCACGGGGCGAAAAGTCAAGTGCGTAGGGCAAAAACCAGCCGCCTGCAGCCTAGACTCAGGGATTAATCCGTCCGCGGTCGGCACGCTCACTGTACTCACATGCCAGGAGACTTGGGAAAGCAACGGGACAACGCGGCACCGCCAAACGGAGGCAGGGACACGCACGGCACCGCCAGACCGTCTGCGCGCGGCAGCAGACCACGAGGAACGAGTAGCACAGAAACTGCAGAGGGGCCCCGCGGAGGGGCCCCGCGGATCAGCCCACAGAGGAGGAAAGCAGTGGAGACACGCGAACCACAGCAGGTGCAGGGACGCCGAGGAGGAGCAGACCACAAGCAGCCAGACTGAGGACAGCAGGGCCACGCGCACGAGCAACACGTGAGCAGAAGCGACCCCTCCAGAACAACGCATGCATTTGCGAACAGGTGCGTTAGCGACATGCACCTTGCTGGCTTCAGAAGTTTGCAGACTTCAGAAGACCGGGAAATGGGCGTCTCCGGCTTTTAACTTGCTGTCCTGGTGGTTATTGGTTGACTGGGTGTGGGCGTTGCTGGTATTGATGAGTCGAGGAAGAGCAGCCTGTGGCCTGACAGCAGCAGCCGGGTCTACCACGGTGAACTTTCGCGAAAGCTCCATTTTACTGCTGCTGGACACCTGAAATTCTCCTGCGGGAGTCAATAAAGTATCCCTCTATCTATCTGTATTATTTTCTTTTATTTCATACAAATACAATCAGAAGCCAATATCTCTTGCTCTTCATAAATCTTGTATAAACTCACAGACATGTCAGTCACAGCAATACACAAACTACTCTTCTGCCACATCCTCAGACTCAAAGCAGAATCCCTTTAAAGTCAATGAGATCTGATTTTTCTGATAAATTCTCAGAAAAATTGCCTCCATATTCAGTGTAACACATATTTATCTTAGGAATGTAAATCGGGTCATTTGGGATTAGCTCAAGCACGTGTTAGCGCTATCTGTTGGGTCAGCGTAGCGTGGATGGGGTCGTTTTGTGCAGCGTCTTTAGATAATGTTTGAAATGGGAACGGTTCCAGGCCCCTGAGCCACTGGGAGCTCTGACATAGATGTTAATGATAGAGCTAATGAACACAGATGATGCATGCGATAGAGAAAGGACACGGGACACGACTGCCGAGGACGAGGAGCGGTCCACAGAGGACACGCAGAAAGGATGAAATATGTTCTGTTTAGCGCCGTGGCTCAAATCATGCAAATATATTCACGTGTTCTGGGAATTACACTAAGGCATGAGCAGACAGGAGGGGGTAGTGGGGGCAAAAGGTGGAATTTGGTACTTTTTCGATCCACACACAATTATTTTTAGAGTGATTCTTGCATGTTTGAGTCAAAACATACCAGTAATCTTTGTTCTCCTGCTAGCAACCGGCAGCCATTGCTCTGGAAAAACTGTAGAATCACTCAAGAAAAGAAAAAAAAAGTAAAATAAATAGAAAAATAGCAATTCAATGTGTTTTATTAGCCACGCAGACCATAAGATAGTTTGTATTAGCATGCTAAATTATTGCCCGCATTTTCAATTCGTTTAAATGTATTTTATGAATCTCTACTTCACAACAGCAGTCATCTGGGCGGACTTTACAAAGTTTTTGATTTCTCAAGAAGAGATCCGATAGTCAAACGGTTTGAACACAGGACGTGCAAGGAAACGTTTAACAAATAGGAGCCATTAACCCGTAGGAGGCCAAGGACCAATGTACAAAAAAGTTAAAACTTGTTTCTTCGCACCTCAAAACTATGAAAATAAAACATTCATCAAAAACAGATGTTGCCAAAGGAAAAAAATACTGTCGTTTTGCTCAAATATATATATATTTTTTTAATTGGCTAGTGCAACATTGCAAATTTTGAACATGCAAACAACTTGAATCAACATTTCTAAACCCAGTATGTACCTGTGTCTATATGTACCTCTGTCTCTCTGTGTCTATATGTACCTCTGTCTCTCTGTGTCTATATGTACCTCTGTCTCTCTGTGTCTATATGTACCTCTGTCTCTCTGTGTCTATATGTACCTCTGTCTCTCTGTGTCTATATGTACCTGTGTCTATATGTACCTCTGTCTCTCTGTGTCTATATGTACCTCTGTCTCTCTGTGTCTATATGTACCTCTGTCTCTCTGTGTCTATATGTACCTCTGTCTCTCTGTGTCTATATGTACCTGTGTCTCTTTTTGTCCATATGTACCTGTGTCTCTTTGTGTCAAAATGTACCTGTGTCTCTTTGTGTCAAAATGTACCTGTGTCTCTTTGTGTCAAAATGTACCTGTGTCTCTATGTACCTGTGTGTCTATATGTACCTGTGTGTCTATATGTACCTGTGTCTCTATGTACCTGTGTCTCTCTGTGTCTATATGTACCTGTGTCTCTCTGTGTCTATATGTACCTGTGTCTCTCTGTGTCTATATGTACCTGTGTCTCTATGTACCTGTGTCTCTCTGTGTCTCTATGTACCTGTGTGTCTATATATACCTGTGTCTATATGTACCTGTGTCTCTCTGTGTCTCTACGTACCTGTGTCTCTCTGTGTCTATATGTACCTGTGTCTCTATGTACCTGTGTCTCTCTGTGTCTCTATGTACCTGTGTGTCTATATATACCTGTGTCTATATGTACCTGTGTCTATCTGTGTCTATATGTACCTGTGTCTCTCTGTGTCTATATGTACCCGTGTCTCTCTGTGTCTATATGTACCTGTGTCTCTCTGTTTCTATATGTACCTGTGTCTCTCTGTGTCTATATGTACCTGTGTCTCTCTGTGTCTATATGTACCTGTGTCTCTCTGTGTCTATATGTACCTGTGTCTCTCTGTGTCTATATGTACCTGTGTCTCTCTGTGTCTATATGTACCTGTGTCTCTCTGTTTCTCTATGTACCTGTGTCTCTGTGTCTATATGTACCTGTGTCTCTCTGTGTCTATATGTACCTGTGTCTCTCTGTGTCTATATGTACCTGTGTCTCTCTGTGTCTGTATGTACCTGTGTCTCTCTGTGTCTATATGTACCTGTGACTCTCTGTGTCTATATGTACCTGTGTCTCTCTGTGTCTATATGTACCTGTGTCTCTCTGTGTCTATATGTACCTGTGTCTCTCTGTGTCTGTATGTACCTGTGTCTCTCTGTGTCTATATGTACCTGTGACTCTCTGTGTCTATATGTACCTGTGTCTCTCTGTGTCTATATGTACCTGTGTCTCTCTGTGTCTATATGTACCTGTGAATCTGTCTATGCTCCTGGTTCCTGGTTCCGTTCATTTTTCTTGTAATTTTTTTTTTAACCTCAGTCTTTTATTTTGTTACATTTATTAAATAATTTGCTACTTTTTGGGTCCTCCTTCACTTCACCTTGGGGCCAGTAGTTTCTTTGGATCTGAATCATGCGTCGGGAATCCACACCCTGAAAAAAAAAAGGGTTGCTCCAAAGATAGTTTTGGCACTTACTGTTGAGAGGTGATGAAGTGAATGAATCGTATCTGACTTTCTTAAGCTCTGGTGTTAGTGAGCGAAACTCGCACAGCAGGGAAATGTCAGCCTTTAAAAATAAAATCTAATGTTAATTCAGTTTTTCACAGCGCTCCGTTGCCCAAAGCAGATATGAAATTCTCCAGCTGGCTACCACCACAACGTACACAGCACAACGCTTAGTCATAAGAGAAGCAACGAGAGAATAAATAAATTAAAACAGCTATTAGTTTGCAGAAAAGATGAATCACCTCCTCTCATCATCAACACAACATTCTCACAACTCTGCAATTAAAGGAGAAATGGATAATAGTTCATTTCAGATGTAGATGTAGCGCACATTCTCTGCTACGTCTTCCCAGGATTTAAAAACGACTTTATATGAGGTTCTTTTATCAGTTTAGGGCGATTCGTCTGGTCTTGTTTGTAGATGTTATATATACTTTAATATCTATTTTAACATGACTAACCGGAACAGGAAGACAGAGGGCGCCAGAGAGCCGTTTGAAATAGCTAATATCGGGTCGCTGCAAAAGCAATAACCGTTTCAGGGACTGGGACAACACGAGAGTCATCCATCAGGAAGGGATTAATACAGGCACTGGATCAAAGAAGCAATAGAAATCACGAAACGCAGCACAGACGCTATGAACCGGGACGTAGGGGGCATTCCAACTCTCTCAAACGTGGGACGCACTTCTCCAGCGACCTCCAGCCAGCAGGGGGCGCAGTCAGAACGGTAAAGGACATGGGTTGGCTGGGTAATAACATGGCTGTCCTACATTTGTCTGGTAGAGAAGAACCAGATAACTTAACACTAGAGTTCCCAGAGCAGTCAATTTGACGGCTTTTATTTTTGGAACTACAGTATATATATCCGCCTATGTAAGTTTTTGCTCTTCAAAACTTGTGAGTTTTTCTGTTTCGGTATTTAGTTTATATATTTTTATTTATGTTTGTTAATTTACATTGATCCTAGACTGGCTCAGCTTGGATTAAGTGCTAGTTTCCATAGCAACACACTGTTTACTTGCACAAGTTAGCCTTTAGCTTAGTTGTATTTAATTTATATTCACCAGTTTCAGCGTGAATCAAAGAAAAAAATGAAACAAAAAAGTATGAATTACTTAAATTAAATAAAATCAATGCATTTTTTAAAATTTTAATTAGATTGGGAGCCGTCAAAACGACTGCTCTGGGAGTTCTAGCATTAAAATACCCGTTATTCTTGTAATTATCAACAAACTAATAATAGCATATTTTACCTTAATGCCTTTCTATGTGTTTGAAAATACTAAATGCTTTTTGTTATTTTCCAGAATGAATTCCAAACAGTCACAGTGGTTCTATAATCATTGACTTTGGGTATATTCTTTGGTATTTTAGTATTTTAATATCTCCAGCAAGGCACACAGCTCCTGCATCCACCCCACATTCCATCCTTTTTCTTTGACTTGTTCTGCTGAGAATGGTTTTGAAAATAAATCTCTTATCTTCTGGTACAATAGAGTAGCCTCAGGTGTAAAAAAAAAAGTCAATAGATAAATAAGGAAAAGTATTGAAACTTTACCTTGGCCTTTGTGGAAACCATGTCGCACACATTTGAGCCGGTCCAGTTTTCTCTGACGTCCTGATGTTTGTCCATTTTGCATCGTGGCTGTTCCACCTTTGAAGCCGATAAAAACCACTTAAGCACATTTTTAGCGCGGCGGCGGTGAATGGACGTCAGTTGTTGCGGACTTGTGGAGCGTGCGTTGGATTCTTTGTGTGTTCTGTTGTTACCGAGAAGCGCATGCGGTCGCTTTTAAAGGTTACAAAGGAGAGAGCGTGTTTTCTTCTAATGACGCAGGTGTAGCAATATTTGTTACCACGGCCGCGGCGAGCTCCCGACATTCGGTCAAGGCGGTGGTTCTCAGTGGTTAAGGGCTTGGAATGAGAATTGTAAAAGGGGGAGAAGTAATGTTGTATTTCTTGTTAAGTGGTCGTGGAAAACATGTCTTTCTTTTTTTTTTCATTCACTAAAACTGTTGAATGCACCGACGAAAACAGCTGAAATTCAACATAGTGATGATTAAACAGTCTCATTACTTCTCGAATAGCCACAAATAATCATAAACTCAATCAACTAAAATCAATTAAAAAGAGTGAAGATAAAATCCCTCAGTTATAAAACAGATTAACCTGGATTTGAGCACTGTCAGAAAATAAGCGTGTCTCGCATTTTCAGGTAGACTGTTCCAGATTTTTAGCTGCATGAATCTGAAATGATGCCTCCCCATGATTGGTCCTGACTGTGGGGACCAGCAGGAGGCCAGTCCCTGTGCTACTCAGAGTCCCAGCAGGAGGCCAGTCCCTGTGCTCCTCAGAGTCCAGGTTGGTTCATACGGCCTGACCCTGCACTTTCACATCCAATAGTCAACATCACGTTCTCACAAACACACTTGCTAAGCCAGGACCTATACACTTACAAAGTTTCCAACCCAACAGCAGATTATGTCATTATGTAAAGCAATAATTACCGGGGCAGAGGCGGTGAAGGTGGCGCGTGGCAAAGGTCTACTCGCGGGAGGTATGCTATCTTTGTCAGATATAATTTCCAACGAGCGCGACGCCTTGTTAAGCCAATTAGCGCAGCCAGCCCTGTCTGAACGGAATCACAGGCCTGGCATGTCAGCACCACGGACAGCGGCGCGGATAATGACCGCCCGTGTACAAACGCCGCTCGTATCTCCAGGGTCCGGGCGCTTAAACAGGCAATTATCTATGGCCAAGGACAAGCGTGTCAATCTAAGTTAGAAAAGTTGAAGGATTTGATTAGCTCGCAGCGCCGTGGACTGATACGGCGACGGTGAGTTGGAGAGTGGAGAGTGGTTGTTGGTGGTGGATATAGCGACGATGGCTTTCATAATGTGTGTTCTGTTTGTGTTAATGCCTTTTGATCTCGCACAAATAACTGTTTGCTTGTAATTTCTTCCGCAGTTCATTAGTGTTATAAATATATTGTTGTGTCCGTGGAAACTGAGGTTAAGGTTAGTGCTAATGATTGTAAAGTATTAGCACTAACAAACACACATTTTTGTGTTTGATAATGATACTAGTTGTGCACTCCCTCCATCCACTTTTCTTGTCTTAAGATCTCGTTTCTTTGCCGTTTGCAGTAAAACCACATTGGAATACATTAGCAAAAGTCCCCAGTGTGCACAAGACAAGTACATGCATAAAAAAACATTAAAAGTGCAGAAATAATACAAGTAAAACAGCAAACAATTGTCACTGTGAAATCGATCGGCTAAAACGGTTTCCATACAAGTGCAGGAACATTAAAGTGCTCCGTTCAAACTGATAACAGTGGGAAGAAGTTGTTAGCATATCGAGAACGATATCTTCTGCCATAAGGAAGAAGCTGGAACATGGCTTTTCCAGGATGGCCGGAGGAGTCATTGATTATTCTAAGTGCTCGGTTTAAAAGTCTGCATTTATAAAGAACCTCCAGAACAGGAAGCTCACAGCCCACAGATTCAAAGAAGACTGTGGGCTGTGAGCTTCCTGTTCTGGAGGTTCTTTATAAACAATGAGACGAATTAGCACAATTGTAATCATGGAAATGTATTCGTTGCTGTACATGGCCCAAAATAGATATAAATAGATGTAAAAGAGGACATTTAATGACACTGAGCAATAACAAGATGCATAGAGACATAACAGAAAACATCATACCCCAAGGAGAGATGGCTGAGAGAGAGACAGACAGAGAGAGAGAGCCCTGGAGACTCTGGGTCATAGCATTAGGCCTGCTACTGTACATGATGCATATACAGCGCCTTGCGAAAGTATTCGGCCCCCTTGAACCTTTCAACATTTCGCCACATTTCAGGCTTCAAACATAAAGATATAAAAATTAATTTTTTTGTCAAGAATCAACAACAAGTGGGACACAATCGTGAAGTGGAACAAAATGTATTGGATAATTTAAACATTTTTAACAAATAAAAAACTGAAAAGTGGGGCGTGCAATATTATTTGTCCCCCTTGCGCTAATACTTTGTAGCGCCACCTTTTGCTGCAATTACAGCTGCAAGTCGCTTGGGGTATGTCTCTATCAGTTTTGCACATCGAGAGACTGGAATTCTTGCCCATTCTTCCTTGAAAAACAGCTCGAGCTCAGTGAGGTTGGATGGAGAGCGTTTGTGAACAGCAGTCTTCAGCTCTTTCCACAGATTCTCGATTGGATTCAGGTCTGGACTTTGACTTGGCCATTCTAAGACCTGGATACGTCTATTTGTGAACCATTCCATTGTAGATTTGTCTTTATGTTTTGGATCCTTCTCCTGTTGGAAGATAAATCTCCGTCCCAGTCTCAGGTCTTTTGCAGACTCCAACAGGTTTTCTTCCATAATGGTCCTGTATTTGGCTCCATCCATCTTCCCATCAATTTTAGCCATCTTCCCTGTCCCTGCTGAAGAAAAGCAGGCCCAAAGCATGATGCTGCCACCACCATGTTTGACAGTGGGGATGGTGTGTTCAGGGTGATGAGCTGTGTTGCTTTTACGCCAAACATATCGTTTTGCATTGTGGCCAAAAAGTTCGATTTTGGTTTCATCTGACCAGAGCACCTTCTTCCACATGTTTGGTGTGTCTCCCAGGTGGTTTGTGGCAAACTTTAAACAAGACTTTTTATGGATATCTTTGAGAAATGGCTTTCTTCTTGCCACTCTTTCATAAAGGCCAGATTTGTGCAGTGCACGACTGATTGTTGTCCTATGGACAGACTCTCCCACCTCAGCTGTAGTTATCTGCAGTTCATCCAGAGTGATCATGGGCCTCTTGGCTGCATCTCTGATCAGTCTTCTCCTTGTTTGAGATGAAAGTTTGGAGGGACGGCCGGGTCTTGGTAGATTTGCAGTGGTCTGATAACATTTCAATATAATTGCTTGCACAGTGCTCCTTGAGATGTTTAAAGCTTGGGAAATATTTTTGTATCCAAATCCGGCTTTAAACTTCTCCACAACAGTATCTCGGACCTGCCTGGTGTGTTTCTTTGTCTTCATGGTTCTCTCTGCGCTGAGACTATCAAAGAGCAGGTGCATTTATACGGAGACTTGATTACACACAGGTGCATTCTATTTATCATCATCAGTCATTTAGGACAACATTGGATCATTCAAAGATCCTCACTGAACTTCTGGAGTGAGTTTGCTGCACTGAAAGTAAAGGGGCCGAATAATATTGCACGCCCCACTTTTCAGTTTTTCATTTGTTAAAAAAGTTTAAATTATCCAATACATTTCGTTCCACTTCACGATTGTGTCCCACTTGTTGTTGATTCATGACAAAAAATTAAAAAATGTATCTTTTTGTTTGAAGCCTGAAATGTGGCGAAATGTTGAAAGGTTCAAGGGGGCCGATTACTTTCGCAAGGCACTGTAGAGCTGACACACCGACCCGGAGCCCCCAAACCGGTCCATCCCATCTCTATATACTGTACTGACTTTGAGGTCGCTATCAGCTAACCCCACTGGATTGGTCCGGGGGGGGTCAGTCAGGAGCAGGCCATGGAGGGGGGTCATGGACATCAGACGAGGGGGAAAATGCATACCAACAATAATAGAATAAAACAAATTTGATGTTTATAACCACTTCTGCTGCTGGGACCTTAAAGTAGCAATATGTAAGATGTTTATGTCAGGTCATCATTAAAGGGCCCTAATCTGTCAAAAGGCATTGATAAAACATGCTCTTTTCCAATACTTTATTAACGGATAACAGTAGTTTTCAGATTAATAACCAGATTTGTACATGCTCTTTTAAATTCTGTTGCGTTAGTCACTTTTAGCATTTTGTAATTATTCATTTGTATTTATAGATGTGTTTTTCCTGTTGAGGATAATTAAGGTATTCACCCATCCACCCATCCATCCATCCACCCAAGTCCATCCACCCATCCATACATCCACCCATCCATCCATCCATCCATCCATCCACCCAAGTCCATCCACCCATCCATACATCCACCCATCCATCCATCCACCCAAGTCCGTCCGTCTATCTATTCATCCATCCATTCATCCATCCACCCAAGTCCGTCCACCCCATCCATCCATCCACCCAAGTCCGTCCGTCTATCTATTCATCCATCCATTCATCCATCCACCCAAGTCCGTCCACCCATCCATCCATCCACCCAAGTCCGTCCGTCTATCCATTCAATCCATCCATTCATCCATCCATTCATCCATCCACCCAAGTCCGTCCACCCATCCATCCATCCACCCAAGTCCGTCCGTCTATCCATTCATCCATCCACCCAAGTCCGTCCGTCTATCCATCCATCCATCCACCCAAGTCCGTCCGTCTATCCATTCATCCATCCATCCACCCAAGTCTGTCCATCCACCCAAGTCCGTCCGTCCATCCATCCTCCATAAGCTCTTGTCTGTTGAGGTCATCTTCAGCCCACTCCATGGAAACATACAAAGGCAGTAAACAACGCCAGGTTTTTCACTCTAACCCTTTCCTTCTAAAGCCTTGTTCCGTTCACCGCTGCTGAATATCTTGCTAATGTTGCAAAGAACCATTTTACCTTTTGCAATGAGTCGTGCGACGGTCAAGAGGGCTTCACGAACTCAAAACATGTGCACAATGGCTCTGTCTATTTCCTGCTCCTGTGTCAAAGTATTTGTGAAAGTACTTTGTCTGGACGTAGCAGTACTTCACATACAAATATTCCAAATCCTCAACGAAAACAAGATATTAAAGTGTATTGTTTTGGCCAAATGAGGTCTTACCATATACAATAATAACTGCTAACAGAGGCAGTTTGGTCCATAGGGGGCAGAAGACAAAAATCCTGGATCATCACTGTCCTTAGTCCCTCCTGCATCTGCAATAAACTACTCCAAAACGAAGACAAATGTTGGGGAGGTGGACATGAGAGGGATCTGCTCCTGTGGAAGGAGCAAGTGACTGTGATCTCAGCCGCTGTGACAAAACACAATAGTTTACCTTTAGATTATCCATAGCATCAAAAGCTCCATCCATCCATTTCCCCCCCTCTCCTCCCTCCTTTCTCCTCCCTCCTCTCTCCTCCCTCCTCTCCCTCCCTCCTCTCTCCTGTCTCATGTCTCCTCTCCCTCCTCTCTCCTCTCCCCCCCTCCTCCCTCCTCTCACATGTCTCCTCTCTCCTCCCTCCTGTCTCCTCTGTCTCTCCTCTCTCCTGTCTCCTCCCTCCTCTCTCCTGTCTCCTGTCTCATGTGTCCTCTCCCTCCCTCCTCTCTCCTCTCTCCTCCCTCCTCCCTCCTCTATCATGTCTCCTCTCTCCTCCCTCCTTTCTCCTCCCTCCTGTCTCCTCTGTCTCTCCTGTCTCCTCCCTCCTCTCTCCTCTCCCCTCCCTCCTCTCTCCTCCCTCCTCTCTCCTCTCCCTCCCTCCTCTCTCCTGTCTCCTGTCTCATGTCTCCTCTCCCTCCCTCCTCTCTCCTCTCTCCCCCCTCCTTCCTCCTCTGTCTCTCCTCTCTCCTGTCTCCTCTGTCTCTCGTCTCTCCTGTCTCCTGTCCCTCCTCTCTCCTGTCTCCTCTGTCTCTCCTCTCTCATGTCTCCTCTCTCCTGTCTCCTCTGTCTCTCCTCTCTACTGTCTCCTCTCTCCTGTCTCCTCTGTCTCTCCTCTCTCCTGTCTCCTCCCTCCTCTCTCCTGTCTCCTCTTTCCTGTCGCCTCCCTGCTGTCTCTTCTCTCCTCCCTCTTCCCTCATGTCTCCTCCCTCTTCCCTCATGTCTCCTATCAGGGATGGCGTGAGGACTTGTTTTGTTTTGATATATATAACCTCTTCCCTTGTTGCTGGTCCATTGCATTGTCTCTGTCTTTGTTCCTGGTTCTTGTGTCTAGTTTAGATTGTGTGGTTGGATTATAATGTATTTTAAATCGTCATTTTTGGCATTCTTGCATTTTGGAACCCTATTTTATCTCATACCATGTAAAACTCTCCTCTCTCTCAAATCAAATCAAATCAAATTTTATTTATGAAGCGCTTTTCATACAAAAGATGCAACACAAAGTGCTTTACAGTTTGGTTAAAAACAATCCCGCCGGCCCATGTCCCCTCCCCCCGACCACCCAACAGACCCATCCCAAACCACAGACAAACACACACACGCTCCCATGCACACTCTCTGACACACACACACACACACACACACACACACGCACACACACAAGTAAAACAGTAAAACAATGATGAGAGACTTGGCAGGGTTCGGATGCAACCAGTTGCAACCAGTCTCTCTCTCTCTCTCTCACCTCTCTGTCTCTCACCCCCCCCCCCCCTTCATCCTCCACTCACACACCAGCAGAACCTCATATTGGCCACAAGGAAAAGGTCAGACAACAAAATTCTGCGTTGGCAACCCCAACGTCCGCCACTGAGCATTTTAATTAACAAGGCCGGAGTGATGAAAAATGAATGAGTCGAGGGAGTAGTAAAAAGATTTTGCACAGCCGCGAGGGGTGCAGTTCACAGACATAATGGTAATATAGTGGGACCCGGGGTACGATGAAAATGGCACAGCGAGGAGGATGAATGGCACGGCAAACATTTGGTAATACGAAAAAAAAAGCCTTTTTCTAATGTCATTCCCTATTACAACCTGCCAGATTAGATGGATGAGTCTCCCTCTCTGAGCACAATGGCTTCTCTATCAAATAAACAAGATATATAGAAACAGGAAGTTGAGGTCACAGTGTAAAAATAGACTAGGATTCCAAAACATTTGCCATATACCTGTGTCTATGGTAAATGTATTTTATCTTTAAATGTGTATGTAAATGGGATGGGAGTTCATAAGTGACTTCTTCCTACTCCATTTCAGATCTCTATATGCGCGAAGAGGACACTGTGTGTGTTTTTATGTCAAACTGAATCCTGTTTGAACCTGAAAAATGTATAAAAGGTGTTAAATGAATGACTTGATCTCAGGATTATAAAGACATATGCAAGTAAACAAGTTCAGTCCAAGAAGAAGCCATAGACAGTATATAGACAACACTAAACCCAGTAGGAAAGTGCTCCAACTCGCTCTCGACTCACAATCGTCAAGAAAACTCCGAACTTGATAATATTGCCAGAAAAAGACTAACGTGTTTGATACAAAAATAAGAACAAGATTTTCCAGAGTTCAAATAAAACAATATTTCATTATCTTTACAATAACACATTAAAACTAGCCCTATGAGCTGAGTCAATGTAACTCTCTCCCTCCAGGCCTGAAAATGAGCGAGGACAACCAAGTGCTCTGCAAAGTGCGCTCTCTCTGTCCCTGCTCAGACTGCTCTACAAAATGTCCTACCAAACACTTTAATGAAAATGTTTAGAAGAATGGGCCTCATT